>JAQFVV010006198.1:23222577-23428562 GCA_028023455.1 Epiperipatus broadwayi
AATAAAAAAAATAATCGTAGCAATGAGCAAAAGATCAAGTATTGTATTAAGCAAATGAATATAAGAGGGAAATAATAATATTAATATTATTATTATTTAAATGAATCGATAATCATGATATATAATGCAACAATAGGCATGCACTGTGAATAAACAATGGAAATGACACTGAGTATAAAAAGAAAAACAATTATGACTCCTTCTTCTTTAAAATTGTGCATTTGACATGGAAAGTGAACTTTGTTGAAGCAGTTATTTTTTGAACATTTATTTTTTACAAAATGGGCACTGTTTTATTAAGCATTTCCACAAATGTCAATTTTTTTATTTTCCATTTGGAAAATTAAGGAAGCAAACAGAAGATTTTCATACAACTGAATGATCAGATAAGTTTCCAATAAATTATAAATTTTAAAAAAGTATTATGATTTTTTTTAAAAAACTAAACAAAGAAATTAGAACAGTTTATTCAGATAAAATTTTAATGACAGGAATATATTATATAGCCAATATCACAAATAATAAATAATTGTATTCTATGGTTTATATATAATTTTTTTTAAATGTGAACTGCATATATATATATAACCTGTATATATATTGCAAAATATGATATATTTTGGCTAGAATAATTGTTGTCAGGTGGAGCATTTGCCCACTATAGCCATGTGAAATTAATAGCTACCTGTCTACATTGAAGTGCCTGATAAACTGGGTCCATGCACGATGAAAATCTACATGAGGAATGGAACAAAACCACCCACTGCCAATATAAATATATTCAGAATGTGCTATTCAGAATCAATAAGGAGTTATCAACATTTATAATGAGAAAAATGCATAAATCGTAAGAACTATTATGTGAGAAGGACTCTAATGAAGAATTGTGTCTGATCATCTCATTGATTCATGAAATGTTGTAAATGTTATGATTTTTCTTTTGTATAGATAAGTTTTATTATTTTTTATTTTTATTGTCTCAGTCTTATATCTCAGAAGTACAAATGGTCTAATTCAACAGTTTGTAACAGTCCAACATAAGAAAATATGAAGAGAGCAGGGAAGGAAGGTTGAAAAGTCTGAATTTTTTCTTTTAATAAAATTTTGGTAACTTTCTTCCAAAATGCTTGATTTTTCATTCGTGGCTGTGAAATTGAGTACTTAAACTGAATACTTAAACAGTAAGAGCCTTTCTCTTTTAAATTAACTAAAATAACCAATGTCACACTATGACATGACCATTCATATTATTTGTTATATGTTTGACTAATAGTATTCCTTAGATATTTTTATGTATGTATGACTAATCCTTTGAGTTTATATTCTTTACTATTTACTTTGCTATCATATCACATAGTTTCTTTATTATATTTCATTCATGATATATATAAATTATAACTTTTTGGGATATACCATGTATTGTTTTCCATTAAACACTGATATTTCGACAGAATAGCAATTGCCATTATCAAGGTTAACTTTTGAACAAAAACCCTTGATAATGGCGGTTGCTATTCCATCGAAATATCGATGTTTAATGGAAAACAATACACGGTATATCCCAAAAAGTTATAATTTATCTACATCATATAACCGTGAAAACATTAAGTATAACATTATTAATCTCTATGGGGAGAAAATGTTTTTTTGATTAAGAACTTTCGAAAAAATCTTAGATAAAGAAAAAAAAGTTGTTGTGCGACCTTACATTTTTACTTTCAAAAGTTAACCTTGATAATGGCGGTTGCTATTCCGTCGAAATATTGGTGTTTAATTGAAAACAATACACAGTATATCCCAAAAAGTTATAATTTATCTACATCATATAACCATGAAAACATTAAGTATAACACACACACACACACATATATATATGCAAGGTGGTTGTTTTAGATCAACCAACTTCCACACCTAATACCGCATATTGTATCTGGAGTTGCAATTAAATTTCTAATTAAGATAGTTAGCAATCTCATTTTAATCTAATAAAGTTTTCATTACTTTTGGATGTATAAATATCTATATTATGTGTATCTATCATTGGGAAATAGGGGATAAGTATTTTTAAATTGCTTAAGTAACAATATGACAGATGCTCATCATAGACCTTGAAGTTAAAGTATAGGAGAATATATCCAAATAATTCTCTTTTCACTTATAAATATTTTTTGAATTTTTTTTACATTGATTGACAATTTGTTCTATGTTTTTATATACTTTGTTTTTGTAAATAAATATTGTGAAGTTTTGTTTAATTGACAAAGTCTCTCTAGTTTATTGATCCAGCTTTACATTCAACCCTATAACCAATATTTTATATGTGAACACACACATTATTGTTTGATGAGCATGAGAGATAAATATTAAATCAAGGTTATTCATTACTAATGAATAGGATCAGCTAATTCAGTTATTGATTAACAGTCTGCATAGGTCTGTCCCTGTCAAGAGAGTCAAACGTGAATTCTTCCTGAGTTTAAAATCTAAGGTAATGGTTCCAAAAAAGAATGGTGAGATGTGGATGAACTTACCCAAATTGTATCTGGGTTTAATAGATGATCCTTGATCTAGTCTATTGAGTGTAGATGTAATCATGGGTTATGTACTTCATTACATCATCTCCAGCATCCTACCTGAAGACCCTAGGTCTGATGGTAGTTAGATGCATCCCGCTCTCTTTTCCAATTCACACATTATAGACTGGACCATTACAGTATATATATATATATACATAGAGAGAGAGAGAGATTCTGTTATTATTAATCATAAAATGAAAATACTATAACAGGGATTAAATATGTTAAATGAAATTAAGTAGACAAAGTATCCTTTTAATGTGTCTGTGTCACAATCAGGATAACTAGGATTATGATGCATGCACATTAAATGAATACTTGATCTACTTAATTCCATTTAACATATTTAAATTCTGTAATAGTATTTTCATTCTTCCCTATCAAACTTAGAGATAAAAAGCCAATAAACTCACCATGCTGGCTAATGTGTGTTAGTGAGCAGCCCATCCATCTCCATATACTATATAACTAATCACATAGTAATAACAGTTGTAATGACAAGAATGTATGGAGTGGACAATAGGATTTTTCCCTGCTCAGTTCCTTTAAGGCCTTCAAGAGAAATCAAAGAGTCTCCTTTCAGTTAATAGCAAACTCATTTTTGCAGATAAAAGTAGGACTAAAGATAAATGTTAAAAAGACTAAAGTAATGTTTAATGGATTTTCTTAAAGGATGAAAATAAAAATTGATTATGATGAATTAGAATAAGTTAACAGTTACAAATACCTTGATCAGATTGTTAATACAGATGGTAACATAATGGATGAAATTAATCATAGAATTAAATTTGGTTGGAGTGCTTTTGGCAGAATAACTTGATACTAAAAGGGAATATATTTATGTGTTTAAAAAGAAAGGTTATTATAAATGTGTTTTATTAGTTCTTACTTATGGATCTGAAATGTGGACACTTAATAGAAGAGCAATATAGAGACTTTACACCACTCAAGGGAGTATGGAAAGATACATGTTGGGAGTAACAAGAAGAGATGGAAAATGCAATATATGGGTAAGAGAACAAACAAGTGTTACTGACCTCATTAAAAAGATTAAAAGGCAAGAGGAGTTGGGCTGGACATATTGCTAGAAGAGATGATAGTAGATGGACAATTGAAATCTTAAACCAGATTCCAACAGATTGTAAAAGACCCAGAAAGAGATCATATGTGAGATGGATGGATGAAATAAGAAAGTGTGCATGGGTGATGTGAAGAAGAGATGCTAGAAATCAGAGAAAATGGATTGAACTTGGAGAGACCTTCAACCTGCAATGGATTGATAATGGTTGATGATGATGATGATGATGATGATAGTATTTTCACTTATATATATATTATTCAAGTGTAATCATATTTATTTTATGTAATTCAACATTACATTTTTATTACATAACTCATAAATAATTTAGGCATTCCTATTAAATTTTATTTATATAATTTACATTTATGATATCTATAGTAAAAAGTACATATATTCATCTATTTATTTGATATTATCAATAAAATGTGATTCAAAAGTATATACAAGTGTACTTGATTGCAAACTTTTATTTGTATCAGTTTATTATATAAATGCAGTATATAATATAAATATGTAATATTTATTTTAAAAAAAATGAATATATACATCAATACACAAAAAATAATGAAGCGACTTTATTGTCCCATTAAATATTACTAATAGCCAAAAAGAGTTTTTTATCCATTCATGGAAATTTACCATCATACTATTTTTTTCGAATCAATTAAATACCATGAATGATGACGTTCTGCAGAGATTCTTATCACAGACAATTAAAGATAAAAATAATCTAGTAAAAAAAAAATGTAATTTCAATGTTATATTTTTATTTGTAGTATTTATTATATATATTATTTTTAATTATACTTTTTTTTCATATATTTTACAGCGTAAAAAAAAAATATCGCAATAATTAAAACAATAAAATATAAAGATTTAAGTAAATACTTAAAAATCTAAAACTATTTAAAATGCACTTGTTAATTTTCAAAATATTGATTATTTTTAAGCAAGTTGTATAATATGATGATTCTCTTTCACCAGAAACAGAATTAAATAATTAATCAATATTATTTTAAATGTCAATTCAATAAATTAACAAACAATTTTTTAAATAGCTTAAAGTTGTAGCTTTAATAATTTAATATCAAACTTTAATTACTTTTAACAAATATTTTTCTTTTATTTAAAAAAAAAGATAGAATTATTAAAATTTTAAAATACATAATTAAAAAAAATAACAATTTAACTCATTTTTTAAAAATAGAAATCTTTATAAATTATCTTTAAAAAAATAAATTTTTATATTAACATTTTTTTTTAGTTTCTTTGCAAAGAAAAACTTACTAAATAATTACCAGTTCTAAATGCTATAATTTTTAAAAGTAAATATATTCCAAAACTTAATTTTGTTTTGTTACCAAACTTAAAAAAACAAAAATATCTTAGTCAAAACTCAAATAACACAAATAGTTTTGTGCATCATTATAAATTCTTCTAGAGTAGAATAAAAACTTGAAAAACTTTTTAATTAAATCCTTAAATGCATTTTCCATGCAGAACATCTTATATAAAAGGCAACTATTGGACTAATAATACAAAGAATCATTAAATGTACTATATGAAAAACATTTTAAACTTATTTAGATATGATCCAAATTGCATTTAATTGAACTATAAGATTTTGATGTCATCTCTGAATCTGTCTATTAAATTACCATGCCCTTTTATTTTTTTATCATTCTGTTTACGGCAAATTATATTTATCTTTTTGGATTATATTTTTTTCCCATAATCCAAAATACAGACATCATTTTTAGAATTATGAAAAACTTAAATTCTAGAAATGTTAAACAGTTTTTAGTAACAAGATGATGCAAAATAAAAAATAAAAGAGGCTTCATTTATTAATAACACAGATTTAGTAATGAATCCACCAGTGTTCAACTAAATATGGTTTTAGCATATACAAATAAATTTAAATTATTATTTCTTACAGTATATTTGATAATCTAACATATTATTCTAACAATTGTCTTTTGAAGACTATTCTCTGCATTAAAAATGCATTTACTAATTTAATTATTAAGTATTTGAAATTTTAATTTAGCCTCAGTTCAAAGGCATTTATATTAATACACAAAATTATTATAATATAATTAATTATGTATGCTATGTAATATAAATTCAATTCTGCATTATAGAAATCAATTTATGTTGCATAATATCAATAAGAATACACCAATGAAAATTAGACATAAATCAAAGAGATTAAAATGTTAATTGTGAATACGCACATGAATAAATAAAAAATATTTTTAAAAAGCCAAGGAAGAACAATAACAAACAGAAATATAAAAAAACAAAAAAAAATTATATTTTCAGCATTAATTCTTAAAGGTGTGTATAAACTTGTCAGAAAGTTTAAATATTATCTTATTAAAATTAAAAATAGTCCATTGCTTCATATAGCCTATTTTAAACAAATACTAATAATTTCTTAAGAATTTTAATGGTATTTCAATTTTAATACATCCCTACCTTTATGTTTTACTATGGCTACTGAAGAACCAACAGCTATGGATTCAAAAATTGTTACAATAAATACAGTTTTTTATCCATTTCTAGCAATTTTGATCAAAATTTTCAAGTAGATGTTCAAATTAAGGAATGATCTTATATAATACATATACACAAACATACCTACATACAAACATACATACATTATATATATATATTGAGATGGTTATGTAACTCATGGTATATGACAACATAGTAGTTGTGCCCCCCCCCATATATATATATAAAGAAAAGTAGAAATAAACACAAAAAATTTTGGAAGACATTTTCTATATTACATTGGAATAACAGTGAAGGATTAAAATTATTATAATTCTGAATTTTAAAAAAATTATTATAAATTAAACATTTTTAAAAGGTCTAATTAATATTTTATAAATTCTAATTTGGAATTAAAATAAGAAAGTTTGATGTGACAATAGATATACTGGTAATTATAAAATGCCACTATCTATTTTGAATATAAAAAAAATTTTAATTAAAGCTTATGTAACATATTGTGATAAAAATCTATACAGAGTTGTTTTTCAAAGGATTAAAATGAATCGAAAAAAGCCATTAACTTTTTTCAATCAATATAAAGAAAACTTATTTTTAATTACTGTATTTTTTAACTGAAAAAGGTTGAAAAACAGATTATAGAGTTTTTAAAATTGTACAGGTTATAGAGAGTTACTATAAAAATATAACTGAAGGCAAGATAGTGCAAGTCTAGCTAATGCTACTAGTTCATAATGGTAGAGTTTGGGTTCACATGGAGGCAAGGCTGAGCTTTTCTGTGGTTCATTAGGCTATATATATTGTATACTAGCCAGTATACCTGAAGTCTATAAAATTCTAGACTAAATAGAGATGACTATATGTATGAAAACAGTTACCTGGATTATACCTTTACCAAAGATGGCAATAAGACAGTCTATGGTTTTTATAAGAGACTAGCTTACCCAGAGAGTCCATCAGCTTGATATATATATATATCATTTTATCTATATGCAGAGAATCACAAATAAAGATACTGCATCACATATATAAAGTACAGTTGAGAGGTCTTATATATATTGAGATAGTTAGTATTTGAAATAATTCCTTTAAAATAACATTTAAAATCTATAATTTAAAAGTAAAACAAGTAAATAAGTTTTGCTTGAATTAACAGTCTAAAAAACAAAGGATTGATTCATAGGTAACTTTATTTTGAAAAAAAAACTCAAAAATCTTTCTAGATTAAAGAACAAAAAAAAATTTCTGGAGTATTTTTAAAGGCATTTACAATTAATTAGGAGTAACCTGTTAGAAAGAAAAAAAACTTTTAAAAAAGACTGTCAAAGAAGTTATATATTTCTTTTTTAAAAGTAAAAAGAAAAACTTTTTTTTATATCATTAGAGATGAATAATTTAATTTTGATTTATACTATCTATATTGTTTTATATACACACATGTGCATTTATGCATTATTAAAAATGAAATGATTTTTTATAGACGTCTATGACAATTTGAACATGTTAATTTTTAAATAATTATATAGAACATCTAAGTGCATATATATATATATATATGTGTGTGTGCACATTTTATGTTTTTTGATATTGAATTAATTGTTTATTGAGAAAGTATAGTATGGTTCATTAGATTTATTTTTTTATAAATGCCAGTGGTTGCACACATTTCCATGCACACTCACATATATATTAAATCAGTCATTATAATTATAAAAATGAATTTCTTTTATAATATTATGACAATTCAAATAGGTTTATAAATTATTATACCACTCATCTGTATGCTTATATATGTATGTATGTTTTACGTAATCATATTGAAATACATTTGTAAATTACAATGTAATAATGGATTTCTTTTTGTATTAAACAAAATCAGATGGCTTAATTTATATGTACAGCTGTATTGTGCAGACATTAATTTCATTTTTATTGTTATTAATAAATTGATGTTTCTTTATTAAAGTTACTCCAGTGAATTTATTTAATCCTCAAATATTATAAATTATTATGTGTTGTATTATAACTCTTGTTCACCATAACAATTATAGAGCTTTTGTTCCTGAGCTAGATTTATGCATAATGGTCTGTTATATAAGAAAGGTTTACATTTAGTGTTATGAAGATCCAGATGATAATGATCCTGGTTGACAAAAGGGACATTCTTTAAAGTCCATACACAACATTTCATTTTATTTATTATTTCTTTAGAAATTTAATTTATAGTTGGCCAGTACATTAATGGTACTAAGTGGCCAGGGCATTGATGTTTTGGATGTTTTTGTATCCCATAATTATTTTTAACTGTTATATTCTTATGGGTTAGCACTTAAGTTTATGCATCCAAATTACTTTCTAAATAATCTGCCAATGTTGGCAAGGACTAAATAATTTGTCAGATATATAGTAGACCCATTTCAAATCCAGTCACATGGTTCACTGTTGATTTACTTTTATTATTGATCATTCATGATGATGAATGATTACTTCTTTTCTGTAATGCTGGGTGAATTTATATTTAGTTATAATTAATGAATTAATAGTTAGTTCTGTGATGATATCTGAGGCTCATTGCTCATTATATTCATTATCATTCCTTTTATATTCATTTGTATTTAATTTTAAATTTATATTTATATTAGTTCATTAACTAGGGATGATGATGGCCCCAAATGTCATCACCCCATGTTAACCTCCATATTCACCATACCATTATTATATATATTATAATGGCAAGTATCTAGTCCAACTTGGTGCAGCATTTATAATGGTATGTCAGATTTCCTTTTTCTGACTACTCTTCTCTATCATGTCTACACCCAATCTCATATAGATAGTATATATCTGGCCCTAGCTGGCATGCCATTTATAATGTAAATAAGATTTCCATTTATAACAGTATGTGGTGTGAACATGAGTTGGTGTGCCATTGGTAAAACTACCGATTGCACTTGTGTTGATGGTAAATCATCTTCATCAACCTACAGTAATGCAGAAAAATTCTTATACAAACTCTCAGATAAATTATTATACAAATTCTCTTACTGAAATAGTTTTAAAATTAATGTTGCACAAAATGCATACTTTTTATTTTCTCAGATGTGGTTGACATTAAATTGAGTATCAATTTTGTAGTAATGGTCATCAGTACATGATCATCACCAGTCCACCATTGACTAGCTATATTCTCATACCAGATTAATGTGTAGACTAACTTCCTACTGGTAAATGTGATCCAGTGAGTTGGAGAGAGAATAAATTATTGTACTGAAATGGCCTAAGATAAAAGGATAGATGTATGATAAATCATATTTAATTACTCAATATCGTAAGTCTTTATAAATCATATTTAATCACTTAACATCATAAGTCTTTCTAGATCATATTTAATGATTCAACATCATAAGACTTTCTAAATAATCTTTAATCAGAACAAAGCATTATTCTATAGCCATGATGAGAATGAAGGGATGATTCTCCCATCCACAGCTTTATAACTAACATCACAACTAACATAAATCATGTCTGTTATTAATTTAAAATTGAGGAATAATGCTCTGGTATACACCAATATATAATATAACAACCTTCAATAAATCAATAAATATTCTGATGACAATAGGTTAATATACATGGCCTCTTTTAAAGTCATATTATGTAGCTTTCTATCTCTAGTTATTTATTGCACTACCACATCTTTAAATTATGTTTTATGATTGGATTTCACTAGTTATGATTATGACTAAGCTATTTTCTTCACAAGAAAAATAATCAATCTTAAGAAAACTATAAACTTCTTTAATCAAAGAATTGAATTTTATTAGTAGTTATTAATATATATTGAAAAATATACATAAAAATCAATAGATTCATTACATTTAATGATAATAACAACAAATATAATTTCCCCCCTCTCCCCACCAATGAATTTAAACTCCACCGTTAATAGCATATAATAAGATATATGGATGTTGACACATTTTATATGTATAGATATCTCAGAACATGGAAAATCTAGATTTCATAAATAAACACTATGCGGATAGTATATAATACATAAAATTTATGTATAAAATCTTTAAAATAATAATCGAGAAGTAGATAGACAAAACCTTTCTTTATCCAAATTTATAAAGATAAGGATATCTAAAAAGAGATCTGTTTCTAATCATAATCCTCATTAATATCAATCCCTATTGTGTTAGGTTACTGATCACTTTACATTTATTTCTCACTATAATAAATTTCTATCCTCAACTTCTCTCTGCATTTGTACATTCATACTCAATACACATTCATGCAGGAATATATATCACTGTGTGTGTTATTTCCACTATTAATAACTCTTTATTCGACCTTTAAATATAATAATAATAATATATATTTTAAAAAAAACTTTTTTTTTCATGTTCCCAAAATTAATAAACAAAAAAAAACAATACTTTAAAAAATATTTACATATATAAATGATTACATAATAATTATGATAAAATAACAAATAATTTTGATATAGTCAATATTCATCATTAGCAAACTCCCTCCCCTTTTAATAAATTATGCTTATTTTAATGCTTTGGGGGGGGAGAGGAGGGAAAGGGGGAAGGGGAGGGGAGAAGGAGGGAAGGGGAGAAGGAGGGGAGGGGGAGAAGGAGGGGGAGAGAGAGGGAGAGTGAGGAAGAGGGAGAGAGAGGGAGGGAGGGAGAGAGAGGGAGAGGAGGGGGAAGAGGGGGAGGGGAAGAGGGGGAGGGGTGAGGGGAGAGGGGCAGAGGGGAGAGGCAGAGGGATAGAGGGAGAGAGAGAATGGAGATAAGAAAAAATTGTTTAGTTATTAAGAAAAAAAGAATTTGATATTACCAGGCACTTCTTTTTCCATTATAGAAACCATTTCAGTTAGTTTAATGAATTTTATTGAAAGTATGGTTTATTAAAGATTAGAAATTTGAATTCAGCCACATACTATTGTTTAACAAATGTAGATAGAGATTACAGCAGTTTAGCTGGAAAAAATTCTTTTAAGCTCAGATAGTTTTTTTTTTTTTACTGTGAATATGAAGATATGGGTTTTGGACAACAATGGTCAGTGTACCGTCTATATTTCTTTAGGGAGTCTTTTATTTAATATTACAGTGCATTCTTCCTGTTCTTTTTTTTTCTTTTTTTGTCTTTTGCTCTGTCTGTAGACATGCCAATAGATAAATGGATATTTTTCTTATTTTTATACACTCTTGCATTTTATTCTCTATGTTTTATTTGAATCCATCAATGGGAGACATGAAGCAATAGCAAGATTGGAGTTCTCTTTGGGTCTCTTATAATCAATCATGAGATGCTTCTTATTTCATTCTCTATTTAAATTTTCAGATGGGCTAGAGTTCTTGCCGGCCAACTGGTCTTCCAACAAAAGATATTGACTTTAGCATTGCATTTGTTGGAGAATCTCCTCAAATATATATATGAAAAATGATGAGTTGGTTCTCAGAAGCAATAATACTTAATACTCACTAAAAATCTTTTTCTTTCTTAATATATATATATATACTCATTTTGGTGACATCACAGCACTCTTATCTATTGGAATGTCAACAGCTGTGTCCATCTGGACATCTGTAAAATGTCTTTATCTGGACAGCTATGATACAATTATTTGATAGTTGAAAATTTATTCTTTGATAGTCTATGATAATTAATGGTTTCTTTTTTTAACTTTAATTGTTGTTTACTAATGAGTTTTTTCTCCTAACTTCCTCTTTTTTAACACTGTTGATCTTTAAAATTGACTTTATCTATCATTTTCAACACTAGATTCATCATCACATTTAAATTGACCATCTTTCTCTTTTTAACACTTAAAACAAAATTAGACTTAAATGATAAATATAAAAAAAACATTTTTGCTCAGAAAATATGAAATTATTAAAAACCTTGTGATATATATGTCAATGTTTAAATTTCAGAGTTCACATATACACATACATGTATATACACACATATATAAAACATGCATAATTAGTAAAGGCAAAGACAGAATATATATATTGAATTAATAGATGATTGATGAAAGCAAATTAAATGATATGAAATGCTAAAGATTATAAATATTATTAGAAATAAATATCATAGACTAAATTAATAACGAAAACTATTAAAAAATACTATTAAGAAAGAGCAAAATTAAATTTACTGGAAATGGAAAAAATTAATAAGTAGACTTAGAAAAAAAAAATGTATGGAGTCTGTGTCTACAGACAACTATTTATATGTGCTTAAAACTTTAACTCTTAGATATAAATATGTTCAGATGCATAAAACGACTGAACTAAGTCATAATAATAAGGTAAATTAGAAATTAAACTGAGATAATAGTCCCTTATATCCCTATTAAAATTTCATTTTTCAATAGATTGTTAAGATATTAAAAAAATATACATTGTCATCTTCACTATTTCAAGTTTCAGCAATCTCTCATTTCTTATTCTATGGTTAATATTTTCATAACCATATGACTCCTTTGGTTCATTTATCTTTTTCCTTTTACAGTCTTAGTTCCTCTATAGATATCTATCTATCAAACTATCATTTGAGGAAAGAAAAAAAATTCTTTCTTTTTCTTCTGGAGTCATTGGGGTTGGGGATGTAGGGTTTGAACTCAACACCCTACAATATATATATATATAGGGCACAATATATATATATATATATTAAACAAATATACATATTTATGGTGCAATTTAATTTGAAATTTTAATGTACAAAAAACTAAAATAGAGTAGTTATAAAACAAATAGTATAGAAATATGCAAAACTAAAGGTTCACTTATGTAGATTTGTTCATTTCATGTATAATCTTTTATTTACTACTAAATCAATTGTTTTCATTTTATAGAATAAAGATAAAGGAAATACTTTATAATTTTTTGTAGACTTAGAATAAAATATCAACATCATTACCTTTGTGCTTTATGGCTATTTCAAATTATATATTTAAAAAATTATAATGGTATCAGAACAAATACAAATAATAATTTCACTGTAATTGATACGTGAACACATAGATCCATGAAAGGAAACCATCTATATTTTAAAAACACGCAAATAAAATTATCTGATTTCTATTGTTATTTAACTACCACCTGAAGAATAATTATGCTTGTCTATTATCAAAAAAAAATTTCTAACGATTTTTAAAAACATAATTTGGTTTTAAGCTTATTACAATTCTATAAATCAATATGGATGTGTTACTATAAACCAAAACTCTAAATCTAATATCAATCCTACATTTCCTGAGAACACCATTAAACTAATGAAAATATAACATTTTGTAAAGCAGTATATATTGTAATGGTCAAAACGGCACAGCTAACATGTAAATCGCTCAAGGGTAATTTGCAAGCATCTCCACATTGTGACATCATATGATTTAAATTTTTTTCTTTTTACATCCCACTAAACTCAGACGCAAAAGACTAGCATATTTTAAATACTATTATTGATTGCAATAAGCAACAAATATTAGAATAATAAAAAATTAAAATTTATTTACGTGTATACGCAATCACAAAACAAATAATAACCCAACTGACAGAAATCCTCAATAAGCATCAGTTTATTGGTCTTTAGAATAACAACAATTAACAATCTATTGTTTTATTTAATGGCCGTAGCCAGTTAATGTAAAATTAACATGATTTGAAATTTATTGCTTTATTAGGTATGGGCCATATACAGTCCTATGCATCTTAATTGCATCTGGATAGTTAGATTCACTGCACTGACTTAACTGTAACTATTCATATTTATTAATATAACACAGTTTTAAAACTTATTCATCTTACAAGCTTTAGGTTGTGCTAAAAATCATTTAATAAACTGTACTATTAAAAGAACTAGACTAACAAAAATTCTTTTAGGTTATAGTGCTTGAAGAACAAATACTAAGGGACTCGAATAACTAATCAAATAAATATCACTAAATGCCTGGGTAGGAATTATGCATCTACCTCACATTAGTGACTGCCATGAACTATCTAATGGAAATGGACATCCACGTGGTAAATAATGATGATAAGAAGTAGCAATAACATCATCTGTGTTACATTTATTTATAAACAATCAAAGAATATATATTTATACACCTGGGTCTCATTTTACGCGATAGATAGGTTCCTCAGAAAACACGCACAAACGAAACCACGCAAAAATAGACGTAACTTAAATTGAAAAAGGGGGGATGCAGTCTGTGATTTTTCAAAATTCACATAAAAGCAAAGCACCAATGTAAAATTACTTTAAAATTTGCACAAAAAAATAAGGAAATAAAATATGACTAATAAAAAATTTCAAATTTGAAAAAAATTGATACAAGACAAACTTTTTTTAACTATAATATTTAATTTTATTCAAAATAATATATTTTATGCATAATTTACAGTACAGTAATTTACATTTTTTATACATGTTTTAATTATTATAGCTATTTGCAGAAAAACATGTTCGTTTGCAAACAACTAGCGCCAACTTCACACTCATGTTGTATCAATGGTTTTCTGGTGACAATGCAATTAGTAATTAATCTTTGAGACAATGATTTTATTAATTTTTTATGAAGCTCGCGATATCCAGACATACAACCATTTAGCTCTCATTTGAATTTAAGAGCACGTTAATGATTAGTGTCATTAATAAGAAAATAATAATTGATTACATTCTTTTTTAAAGAGCAAAAACAGAATGTGATTTAAAATGCAAAATTAACACGTACAATGTTTGAACAAATTTACATTATAATCTTGTAAAATTTAATGTGTGTATACATAAAATGTGGAAATCATGATTTTAATTTCATTATTGCATAAAATCTTACTATTATAAAGCACTGAAAATATTGAAATTACTAAGATGAAAGTCGAATTCCAATAATGTGCTATTACTTTCAATATAACGTAAGTGCGCAAAATTTATTATTTAAAGTAATAGCGCATTATCGGAGTTCGACTTCCGGTGAAACACGAATCGCGTAACTTCAAAATTGTGTTAAATAAGTCCGTGTAAAAAGAGACCCAGGTGTATATATATGGTAGGAATGGGTATCTACTAGATAAATACTACTCATACCAAGTCACTGAGTGTGATCAGTAGGAGAACGCATCTGCATCACACCCATTTCTGGACAATAAAATTTTATATATACAAAACAGTCTAAAAATAGCTTGAAAATTGAATACACATAAATATATTTTCCCATGCTTGCCTATCCCAAACCTGTTTGAATATTGTACTTAAAACTGTAAACCTTTTATAACTATTAAAAACAATCTTTCTTTATTTAATCTGTCTATGCAACCTTTATTTTATCAGGAGGACAACAATCCACATTATTTACATTAATGGTCAAATTGTTATTCTAATTCTTAATACATTTCAGGTTAATGGAAATGATCATTATAAACTCTTACTTTAAAATAATTAACAAAATAATAGTAAAGAAACTTTTAGTGAATGGCAAGGATTTGCAATAAATGTCCAGTTGTTTTGTCATAAATATTTCTTTTACTGTTATGCAACTGAACCTGGTGTATCTCAAATTAGGTAATCCATCACCATTCTGATTTCTAAGCCCAGACACACACACACATATATCTATCTATCTATCTATCTATCTATCTATCTATCTATCTATCTATCTATCTATATATATATATATATATGAAAGGTAAATCATAACAAAATTTTAATAGAAGTGAAATATACAGATATAGGAGATTAAATATCTAATGTTAGTCAATTAAAGTCATAATAATATATAATTAAAGTTCATATAAAATACACTTTTCATTTTTAATAGTTCATGTTCAGAATTCAGGTAGCTATAGACATTTTGTAGCATAGTAGGTATAACATAGCTACATTTTCTGCTATTCTGTGAAGCTTCTGGATTGTTCTTACAAATGATCTTCATTAATAAGTATTTCTATTTTATTCAATGGCCAGCATCTAACAGTGTTTTTCTTGCTGAATAATGGTTGGCCATCTTCCACACAGCTATAAACACTTTTTGAAGTTAGGTGGCATACAGTTCACATATAACCTGGACACAGCAATCAATGTAATGATTGTTCAGTACATTACAGAAACTTTTCTACTTCATGATAGAACAAAACACACTTTGCTGGTTTGGCCAGAGTGAAGCAAATGGAGAGCTTCTCTACTCTGTCATAATATTGTAATACTGTTTCTGATGATCAAGAAAGGATGAATGGATGAAAAATCAAAGCACAATCATAACTATGATAATTTGATCTTCTGAGATATCCCTATCTATAGTTCAATTAGATGCCTTATCTATACCCATTCACTGGTTGAAGATTAATACTATATGGCATACTAACCAATTACAGACTTTACAAAAATTTAATTTCCAAAAGGGATTATAATAAAATAAAAGACAATGTTTTGATTAACAATGTATGATATTTATCTTCTAATTAGCTGATATGTTTATCTAGAATTTAATTATTTGTATAAAAATAATGTCATTTCCTCCCACCTAATTATAAAATCTTTACAATTGTTAATTAATAAAATATTTTATGTTAAACTATTTAAATTGATTTAGTTTTAAGAAGGCTAAATATATTTTGTACATTCACATACTTATAAATATATTTTCTGTCTAAAGAATTTTTTTAATTGTTTATGTAATATTGCTTCAATATATTCAGTGTTTGCTTATGAAAAACACTTTTTGTTTTTGTTGATTAATAATAGTATTCTTAAGCCTTTATAGTCATATTGTCTGTGTATAATCAAAACAACTGTACTGCATAACTTTTTTAATGATAGAATTTTTTTCTGGAAAAAAAACAAACGACATTTTGATGTGATATCCATATATATTCTGAATTATGTCAAAAACATACTTTTGACTGTCAATAAGATGATAATGGTTATCTGTAAATAAACTTAGTTTTTAAAAAAATTTAAACCATTTATGATCCCATTAGAAGTCTTTTTACATATCAGCATCAAGAATAAATAAATCAATATCACTTATTAAAAAAATTATCGATTTTTTTTTATATTTAAATATTTTAAATTAAAAAATGTATTTAACAACAAACATAATATTACAAATGGGGCTGATTATTCCTTAAAATAAATCACTAAAAAAATATTTAATATATCATCTGCACTGTTAAATGAATGTTAAGTAGTGAGGAGTGCCAAAGCACGAAACCATGGTCAGGGGTTTGGGGAGGGGTTCCTGACAGAGATATTTTAAGTGCTGGCTCTGGCTAAGCATTTATCATAAAGCTTGTAGAGGAATTGGCAATCCTCACTGTTTATAACATACAAGCTTAAGAGATAGGGTCATGTGATCTATGAATTGATCTACGACTTTTATTAAGCTTAATCATTTGTTAAGTAGTTTCAGGAAATATTAAGCTTAATTATCATCATTATTGACCAATGACTAATGAATATAGTCACTTTAATATAAATAGCAATATAACCAGAAATGGCTTTTTATGACTCTACAAATCAATCTATGAACCACATATACATATTACTGAATTAATTTGTTTATTTGATATTTTGCAGTGTTGCTATTTAGCTTATACGTAAAATGTTTCAAAATGTTCTAAGGTCATATTTAATTTTAGTTCTCAAATATTTTCTACTTTCTGACATATTAATACCCAGCAAACTATGAATATTGTCCTTCAATAGAATGTCTTCAAGTTGATCTTTACAATGTGAATGGAGTCTGTCTCCTGGTAAAAGCATGCTCAAGTTTATTTTGAAACACCTTTTTAGTAAGTCTTGTATAGTTCATTCATTATATATGTCTAATTCAATGAAAAAGTGATATTATAATACTGGACTCTTTATTAAACTTAATAAAAAGCAATGATATATGAAACAAATAATTCAAACTAAGTTTACAGTACATAATTTAAAAAATAAAGATTCTCAAAGAAAGAATAGCTATTGATCATTATTCAAAATTATAATTAACATTTTATAGTTATTCATCATAATATTTTATTATTCATTTTTGTTTTTAGAATTTTTTTTAAAATTTATTTATAATATACATTATTTACATTATTTCTGCTAAATAATAAAATATACAATAAAATTAATGACTATTAGAAACCAGTCAACACTTAGACAAACCCAATATAGATAACAATCAACAATCTCAAACTGTTGTCAAGGCAATCTCTTTTTAACAATAATTCATTCAGACATCGTAAACAGTAATTTAAAGTGAGCGGTCTATCCTCACGCTTTCATTTCCAGTACTTAAGATTTAACCATATATAAGCATTTGGGTTGGAAAGAATAAGTGGATTCATTTTATTCTTTCTTAAATACTATATCTCGGGTTGGGAGTGAAAGTATTCATTTATTATTAACACTTGTAAAAAGCATATGCACAGTAGCTTGAAAGGCTAATCTTTAATGTATTACAATAATTATAACATAATTAATGCATGTTCTTAGAATGCAGATGATTTGTTCAGTTCAAACAAACATTAAAAATTTTGTCAGCCACAAATATGTTTAGGATTTTTATTTTAGGAAGTCAGATATCAGGCTCTTTAGATAACCATTTAAACAGATAAATAATTATGTCCTAATTATTATTAATTAAAGCAAAGGTATCCAATATGGTCTTCATAGTGTCAGGATGCTGTAAGTATTTTTAAAGTGCTCATGTTAATGACTGATGCAGCAAATCACATTTCAACCTTCATTCTTTTCAGGGTACATGGCCTCAGCTAATTTTTCATTAATTTATTTTTAAAATGTGTTGTAATAATATCTGTGTTATACTGCTAAATGAAGGTAAGTAATTTCAAAGAGTGTTATTAAGCTAATAAAAGAGCATATTTGGAATTAAATTTAAAGTTTGAATTGCATAACAATTTAAGAAATAAAGTTTTAAAAAAATATTACTGAATTCACCACTTCCTTTATTTTGATGTAATATCTTATATAAATGCAATTTATCCACTACGTTGAACACTTTTAGATGCTCCACAAACATATGGTTTGAATGTCCTGCAGACTTATTCAGAACCATTTTATTTTAATTTTTTTTTAAAGTAAAAAAACGTTTTTTTTTTTACTTTAAAAAAAATTAAAATAAAGTGACTCTGAAGAAAACTGCAGGACAGTCGAAATGTAATATTGTGATATATCTAAAAAGTGTTCAAAGTAGTGGATAAATTGCATTTATAAAGTTTTAAAAGATTGATTAAGTGACTTATTGCCTATTAAAATTCTGGAATAATATAAACAAAGTGCATTACTGCTCTTAATGCAGTCTTTGTTTATAATCATAGTTTTTCTTATTGAATCTGTTGCCTTAAAGAGTGTATATCTTTTAATCATACTTAATATTATTATTAAATACAAAAGACTAAACGCACACACACACACACAAAATTGAAAGTAAGGACAAAATATTATATTAGTGGGTCAAATTTTTTTTTTTATTAATAACATGGAATATTTAATTACTGGATAAAGAAAAAAACAGTATTTTCAAATAATAAAACATTTTTAATTTCAATGTTAAGTATATTTTTATTTATTAAAATGTGATTTTGCTTTGTATACAAAATGTAACTAATCACTACTCTCTCCCCCAATCCTTCACAATTACAAGCACTGAATAATCTTCATATATACCAACATGCTATTTATTTATTTCTACCTTAAATATCAATTTAAACATAGATAAGCAATCCCTGGAGATTATCTTATTATTAAAATATATATTAAAAAAAATCAAGTTAGATGTCCCATGACCTAATTTAATAAGCTTGTATTTACAAATGTTATATATAGAGCTTGCAAAATAATCTCTTAACAAGCTTTTCAAAATATCCTCAACCCCAGACCAGTTTCTGCTATTGGCATTGTCAATGAAGTGCCAGGATATTCAAGCATTAGATTAAAAATACCAGGACAAGCCCAGCACTTTATCTAATATATAACTATTAAGTAGAAAATCTGAAAATTCCAGACATCCGTATGTCTTTCAATCCAGCTATCTAACTTAAATAGCCATATGGGAGTGAACTAAGTTCAGATACACCATATATTAATAGCTTTGGCAATATAAAATCATCAAAACCTTAATAGCAAAAAATAAAATTAGAAAAAAAATTCAAGTCAGATGTTACATGACCTAATTTAATAAGCTTGTACTTGCAAATGTTATATATAGAACTTGCAAAATAAACTCTTTACAAGCTTTGCAGAATATCCTCAACTTCAGACTGGTTTCTGCTTCTCCCATTGTCAATGAGGTGCCAGGATATTCAAGCATTAGATTAAAAATACTCAGTAGCAGAAACTGGTCTGGGGTTGAGGACATTCTGCAAAGCTTGTTAAGAGCTTATTTTGCGAGCTCTATAATAACATTTGCAAATACAAGCTTATTAAATTAGGTCATGTGACATCTAGCTTTATTTTTTTGCTATTAAGGCTTTGGCAATTTTACATTGCTAAAGCTATTAATATAGTGTACCTGAACTTATTTCAGTCCCATATGGCTATTTAAGTTAGATAGCTGGATTGAAGACATATGGATGTCTGAAGATTTCAGATTTTCTATTTAATAGTTATACATTAGATAAAGTGCTGGGATTGTCCTGGTATTTATAATCTAATATTTTAATATCCTGGCACATTACTGATGATGCCAGAAGCAGAAACCAGTCTGAGGTTGAGTATATTCTGCAAAGCTTGTTAAGAGCTTATTTTGCAAGCTCTATATATATCATTTGTAAATACAAACTTATTAAATTAGATCATGTAACATCTGACTTAATTTTTGTTGTAATTTTATTTTTTGCTATTAAGGCTTTCATGATTTTATATTGCTAAACTATTAATATATGACATATCTGAACTTAGTTCAGTCCCATATGGCTATTTAATTAGATAGCTGGAATGGAAAACATATCAGACCAGTTTCTGCTACTGGCATCATCAGTGATGTGCTAGGCTATTCAAGCATTAGATTAAAAATACCAGTATCAGAAACTGGTCTGGGGTTGAGGATATTCTGCAAAGTTTGTTAAGAGCTTATTTTGTGAGCTCTATGTATAACATTTGCAAATACAAGCTTATTAAATTAGAACATGTGACATCTAGCTTGATTTTTTTGCAAATTTTATTTTTTTCTATTAAGGCTTTGGCAATTTTATATTGCTAAAGCTATTAATATATTATGTATCTGAACTTAGTTCAGTCCCATATGGCTATTTAAGTTAGACAGCTGGATTGGAAGACATAATGTCTAAAAATTTCAGATTTTCTATTTAATAGTTCAGTTATACACTAGATAAAGTACTGGGCTTGTCCTGGTATTTTTTAATCTAATGCTTAAATATCCTGATACCTCACTGATGATGCCAGTAGCAGAAACCAGTCTGGTGTTAAGGATATTCTGCAAAGCTTGTTAAGAGCTTATTTTGTGAGCTCTATATATATCATTTGTAAATACAGCTTATTATATTAGATCATGTGACATCTGACTTGGATTTTTTTTTTTGTAATTTTATTTTTTGCTATTAAGGCTTTGGTGATTTTATATTGCTAAAGCTATTAATATCTAGTGTATCTGAACTTAGTTTAGTCCCATATGGCTATTTAAGTTAGATAGCTGGATTGAAAGACATATCAGACCAGTTTCTACTAATGGCATCATCAGTGAGGTGCTAGGCTATTCAAGTATTAAATTAAAAATATCAGTAGCAGAAACCAGTCTGGGATTGAGGATATTCTGCAAAGTTTGTTAAGAGCTTATTTTGCGAGCTCTATATATAACATTTGTAAATAGAGTCTTATTTAATTAGGTCATGTGACATCTGACTTTATTTTTTTTGTAATTTTGTTTTTTGCTATTAAGGCTTTGGTGATTTTATATTGCTAAAGCTATTAATATATTGTGTATCTGAACTTACTTCAGTCCTATATGGTTATATAAGTTAGATAGCTGGATTGGAAGACATATGGATGTCTGAAAATTTCAGATTTTCTACTTAATAGTTGTACATTAGATAAAGTGCTGGGCTTGTCCTGGTATTTTTAATCTAATGCTCGAATATCCTGGCACCTCACTGACGATGCCAGTAGCCAAAACCACTCTGGTATTGAGGATATTCTGCAAAGCTTCTTAACAGCTTATTTTGTCAGCTATATATATAAATAAATATATATATATATATATATATATATATATATATATAGGATGCAAGTAGTTGCAAAACAAAGTTTCTTACATATTAACTAAGTTTAATTATTTGTGGATGAATATTTATAATAAATTTTTAGCAGGATATTGTACATATTAGATTCAGCATACATACCTTCCATTAATTAGAATGGGGGAAATGGATTTAAAAAACACACAAACAGATGAGCTCTTTTGCTGAAACTTCCACCTTTGGCTAAATCCAATCATGACAACTTTTATATTATAAATTATAATGAATATATGATGTTAACATTTCTAGTCTTTTCAAACTATCAAACCTAAATTGTGATGCATGTCAATTTTGTTATCATTAATGGTTACTACATATAAGAGAATTGATACCGTAGTTCTATAATACCAGCACACTTAATAAAACTGGCAATCATGAATGACAAAATGACAAAAAAAGCATACTTATCATTAGTAAAAAAAATTATCATATATAGACATATTGAAAATTGACTTCAACTGGAATTTAGTCTGAAATATCCTGGATAATTTTTAAAATATGTAGTGATATGTTAGCTTCAAAAGTACTGGAATAGTTTAGAAATGAATGGACCTATAATGTTGTGCCATTTGATTTTAAAGATAGTTTATTATTCCAATTTTTAAAATAAATGGAATGTATAAGTTTGTAGCAATTATCATGGAATATAATTAATACCCACTACAAGAAAGATATCACATGACCATCATCTCTATACTAGCACATAATTGTTGTAGACAAAGACAAAACTCTCCATACAGTAGTGCCACCCTGTGCCAAACAGAATAATCAATGGATGCCAGAAGGCTTGTGCATAAAATCCCTATCTAGTGCCTACTCATCCAATCTCCAGACTATTTCTGGCTTGTGGCCATCATCAGTGAAGAGCCTTGGATCTGAGAGCACTGCACCTAGATCTTAGGTGCAGTGCTCTCAGATCCAAGGCTTCTCACTGATGATGAATTATTGGTTTTTATGCTGGGTTTGGGAAAAGATAAGGGGGATTTAGATATAAAGATAAGGGGGATTTAGATATAAATGTTATAGAGTTGACAAAGATTATGTTGTGGAAATGAGATAAAGCAGATTATGGGTAAATTTAGAGTGAGGAATGTAAAATAAAGTGGCTAACAGGTTTATCTGGGCTTAATTGCTGAGACATTCTTGACTTCGTTTAAGGAGAAGCCATAATACATCACATCACATCATTTTTGTCTACAAGAAAGATAGTTCTAAAAATTTTGTTAAATAGGTTATTTCTCAGCATTGAATGTTTATCAGAAAGTCAATGTAGTTTTAGGAAGTCAAAAAGCACTATATACATAGATTTTGTGGCTAGGCAAATGGGAAAAAAGATTCACGAATAAATAAGTCATTTAGGTATTGCTTTTATGGATTTGGTCAGGGCATTTTATTCAGATAACAGAACAAGCCAATCACATTGTTTGAAATTAATTGGTAGTTTGTCAAAATTTAGTTATATTATACAACTTCTACTTGCTGGAACAAAAGATAGTTATTGCTATCAATAGAGAATCTGAAGCATTTGAAATTACACCAATATTTAAAAATCTGTTTTTGATCCAATATTGATTTCAAATTTTGGCCAATGATCTTTGGAATTGTTTACCGCTTAATTAAACAGAAATTAAGACATAATATATGGTGACATTTCTAATTTGAAACATGTAAAAGCACAAACAATAATTTCTCCTACTTATTAGATTTTAGATTTACGTAGTGTTGATAATTGAACCATTTTTCTCAGTTCAAAAATTGATTTACAGAATGTTCTTAATATTTTGAATGCAACAGATAAAGATTTTGATTGTTAATTGAAATTTCAAAATCTCAAATATTTTGTCATTCAGTGATGAGACAAAAATACTATGAAAAGTTAATTTTGGATGATTATCAATTTGAGAATGCAAACTAGTTTAAATACCTTGGTAATTTTATAAATAGAAAGATGCCTTTAGATGAGGTTCTAATGTGTTACTGCTGCTTTTAATAAGCTAGAAGATAAAGTATTCCATGATAGGGAAATATATTCTGCAACCAAGTTAACTGGATATAGAGTTGTTATTTTTATTTAATATATTGTATAAAAGTGAAAATTGAAAACCCTATCAGCACAATATTAAAGTATTAGAATAGTTTCATTTAAGGATGTTCTGTGGAATTTTGAAAATACAAAGGGCAAAATCTTATCACCAATCAATACGATCTTCAACTTGTTGAATGTGATTACTATAGAGTATCAACTATTGTAAAATCATATTTTGATTGGATTGGACATGCAAAACAAATAAACAATGTAGGACTTTTCAAAAGATGTTTTATGGTGAACTTGAGCATAGTTTCCATGAGAAAGATGGATCCTGTTTACATTATATGAACCATATTTTTAAAGACATTCTAAAGAAGTGCAATGTCAATGTTCTATCAGGAAGATATGGCACAGAATAGAATACATTGGACAACTACAATTAAACATGATGTTGAAATATTTTAGAAACATTTTCTGCTGAAGAAATTTAAAAAACATCATACAACATCAAGTAAACAGAAAAATCAACTAGCATGTTTTATATCAACATATAGGTGTTTTACTGATTGGTTTACATAGTCTGCACAAAATTCAATTCTAGGATAGTTTTCCTCTTTCTCCCTTTTCTTTATTTTTGGAGTTAGAATGACCATAATTATTTGTGACCGTTATTGTAATCATCATCATCATCATCATCATCATTAGTATTATTTTGTAAGTGTACATTTTCTAAGCATTCACAACCACACCTATGCAGGTAATGATTATTTTAATTATTACCATGCAATTAATAGAAACTAAGTGTTTATAATTATATATAGACTGAAGACAACATTGCAATTGTAAGATGGTATGAGGTTACATTCAAGAAAGTTGAGACTAGTTATGCAGACTTCTACCCTTGATTAAACCCAGTTGAGGCAAACCTTATTCTGCACTATAAATTATAAGTAATTAATGTAGAATCCTTGTCTTTGCAAAATAAAGAATTTGATTGTTGTTTATGTAAACTTTATTATTAATAATTAATAAATTTTGTAACTGACTCGTATATTATTTTAATTCACATCCATCATCATTACCAGCCACTGACAAACAAATATGGACAACTTATAAAGAAATACAAAAAGTTAAAATATAACTTTTGTAATGACTTCCTTTAATGCCAATTTTAATCGCAGGTTGTAGAAAAATTTTTTAAAAAGACTTCATTATAATACTTACTTATATTTTCAAATTCTTTTTTTTTTTCAGCCATAATTTCTCAATGAAACTATCAATATGTTTTGTAATTTTTATACTCAAAATATAGTCTGTCTTGCCTTAGAAAATCATATAACACTTTATCATAAAATATTTTTCATATTAAGATCATTGAAATTATACAATTTAAATATAGATTCATGCTATTACTGAAGAACAGATGCTTGTATAATTTTGTCCCAAATTTTCAGAATTTGAAGAAGACAATTTTCATTAGTTTCTTTATGTTACATGTATAAGGGATCTATATCTTATTTCTATACAATAAATCTGGCAAAAAAAGCAATCCTATAGGCAACAAATTTAGTTGAAGTAGTTATACCACTTTGATGAATTACTTTATCTTTTTTTAATTCATTAAATGCAGCAGGTGCACTTTAAAATCTTTGTAGTCCTTCAGTATCCAAATCTACCTTCTTTCTAAAAAGCTGCAAGATATTTAAATTAAAACAGATATTACTTCCATCATAGGCTATATAAAACTTGCATCTTCTAAACACTAACTAATAACTGAATTCAATTTATTCTCTGTACTTCAAACACTTTTTAGCAAAAACCTTTTATTGTACATATATGCATACATAATTTTATGTTTCAACTGTCCTGCAGTCTTTTTCAGAGCTATGACATAATGAGCAAAATAAAATAAAATACATAATTATATAAATAATACATTATAAAATGTAAATAATAAAATTAATTAAAAAAAAAAACAACTAAAAAACAGCATAAATTATAATAAAATTGAAATAAATATAATCAAACTCAAATAAAATAACCATTTAATATAAAATAAAATATACAATATAAATATGAATTATACATTTGTATTCCTGACTGTATGCTTATTTTATATTTATATTATATATTTTATTTTATATTAATTGGATTATTTTATTAGGTTTTGATTATATTTATTTCACTTTTATTATGTTTTGTTACATTTTATATTGTTTTTTTAGTTTTATTAGTTTTACTGTTTGCATTTTGTATGCTGTTATTTATAGTTATGTATTTTATTTTATTTTGATCATTATAAAAGATTTTTGCTAAAAAGTGTTTAAAGTACAGTGAATAAATTGCATTTATATAAGGTAAATGTAAGCTTGTGGTTAAGACCTGTAGAGGTCCCTACTATCGCATTTTTACGCACACATGCTCGAGGTTACAGCCTTAGCAGATATTACATAAGATAGTATAACAAAGTAAAGAAAGTGGTAAATTTGGTAATAACTAAATTGTTTATAAGAGTGGTTTGGAACAACTAATAACTTGTTGTACATCATTTTTTGAATTGGCACAACTAAACTTACTGTAAATCTTTAAACTAAGATGACGCCATATTTATTTTATATTTTATATTCATAAAATGTGTCAAGTTCGGTCCTAATCTTTAAAAATAAAATTTTAGTTAGTCTATATTCCTAATTAATAATAGTTTCCATTTCAATTGCCTTATATTTCCACTACCAAAATCAGTGCTTAAGTCACTATGAAGCAAGTCACAGGATCAAAAGCTGTTTCCAACATTAATATAAACCTTTTCAATTTAAAATATCCTGATCAATTTAACAAAAAACTATCTTTTTTCACAAAACTATTGTATGATAATTAATTGGGTGTTTACTATCTCTTTATTATTATGGGTCATAGCATCAGCTGGGAAGCGAACCTGCTAACCCGGGACAACTTCTTGTAAAGCAGTCATCGCTGACCTCATGACCACCAATACTATCTCTTTATTTTTATAAATTAGAACAATAGAAGCATCTTTTACATCATATGGCACATCTTCAATAGTTCAAATCAATTCTAAAATAATTCCAATAATTTTAAAGCTGCCATATTACCACCATATTTTTCAAATAATGGATACTTCTAACTATAACAAAATGAATCAACAGAATAGAAAAAATATCAATTTAAAAGATTTTTCAAAAATGATCCCAATATTTCATCTTTTCAAAAATATCAATAATTATATATAATAGTGTTATTTACTTATTTGAGAAAAATGTAATGTTATTCAAACCCATGTGACATGGTGAAAATCTAAAGTGACTATAACCCCTCATTTGTATTTTACTTTTCAATTTTAATGCATCAATAATTGTTTTCTCAGTTATTGAACTTCTGCGTTTAAATCTTAATATTGTTTATGAAATCCCATATCCATTTTATTATTTAATCAAACAGACATTTCTTTTTAATGGCATTATTAATAATACAATCATTATCAAAGAACAATCAACTTTATTATTCATAGCAAAATTAAGAGCTGACAAACTTACACCTATAATACATTTCTTGAAAAATGTCATATCTCAATATGAGAGCTGGCTCGCAATTCTGAAGTGACAATTTTAATATTAACATCTAAAGACTCATCACATTTATTGTTGCTTCTAGAAAGACAAGATCAAATTTTTTAACAATGCAAATAACTATTTTTAAAAGTCATAACAAATTTAACCTGTTCCAAAATCTGCATCCATAAATATCTGTTTAACACTGACTTCTTTCACACTGTAATTTGTAAATAAAAATGACTTGTAGAATGACAATGTTTTTATGTGGATGCTCCCAAATTTTTGTAATGATTTTTTTTGTCTAAACAAATTGTTTATGAAATTTCACTGATGTTATAGCATTAATTCAACACTCATAATTTTTAAAACAGTGCCAGTAATAAATACATTGCTGTTTTTTGTTTAAGTAATGAAATCTGCAAACATAGAGGAGAAACTCTCCATACAGTAGCGCCACCTTGTGCCAACCAGAGTAATCAATGGATGCCAGAAGGCTTTTGCATAAAATCCCTATCAAGTGCCTACTCATTCAATATCCCCAGACTAATTTCTAGCTTGTGACTTTCATCAGTGAGGAGTCTTGGATCTGGGAGTATTGCACCTAGATCTTAGGATCTAATGCAACCTTCAGCAGCCACCTTTTACCTTATTAGTTACTCTAAAGATACTCTTTGGAGAATTTTGCCTGTGCTTAACAGCTTGTGTAAGCATAAAGAATGGTGATCATGTTAAGTCTACAAATAATGTACACTAAATAATTATTTAACTATTTTTAGATAAGAAAAAAGCCAAACATTATTATACCAAAGCACTAATATGAAAAGAAAAACTAGATATTATTTGATGCCGATTCATCACAGATAAAAAAAATGTCATATTCTTAAGAATGTTGACTTTGTAGTTTATTATTATATGTTTATTTTATAAAATATACTGACAATAATTTATTACACAAATTAAATATGTCAATTTTTGGATTTATTTATGCACAAATGTGATATCTAAAAATATGTGTACAACTAATTCTTAAATTTGGAGAATTTAAAATCAATATTATTAAAAATTAAAAAACTAAAAACAGATATCACATATATTGATCTAAATTTTTTTTTATGATAAATAGTAGATTCAAAAACTTTTTTTTTTTAATATTTCACAATTTCTTTGAAAACATATTTCAGAATATTAAAACAAATCTATTTAAGTGGTATACTTTTTTTTTTTTCTTTAATAATAACTGACATTTTTTCAATTTAGTAATAAATTTATTTATAGAACAAATATTTTGGTTTTACTAAAATATTCTAAAATCTGTATTCCACATAATAAAATTACGGAGAAAATAAACATTTTCTGTAAGATTTAGGAATAGTATATATTTATTACTGTTTACTGTAAGATTTAGGAATAGTATATATTTATTACTGTTTACTGCAAGATTTAGGAATAGTATATATTTATTACTGTATTGGAAAGATTCTTTGTAAAATAAATTAAAATGAAAAATATTTTCTGGTAAATGCTTTTATTTATCATGCACTAAAGACCAAAAAATAATTAAAAAAACAACCACAATTGAAGTTGAACTTGAAATAAAAGCACTGGGGTCCACATAGGGAAGGAGTTAATTTCTAGACATTCCATACTTTTATTCAGGTTCAATGGTTTTAGTGCATGACAAAATATTTTTTATCTTTATTTTTTAGTATTGGCACAGTAAATAAAAATATTCAACCATATTGTACTTTAAATGGATTTGACATTAATAATATATATAGATCACTAAATATTTCTGCAATAAATTAATATGTTGCACATTATGTATATATCCTATTTAGTATGTTATATATGTGTATAAGAAATCATTATATCTTAAAATATAAAGACCTCCTTTCTGGTGAAAAGTATTTGACATTTTTTATTTTCCTAAAAAATGCTTACCAATCCTATTTTGTAAATGAAGTTTTTTAATAGTATAATTTTACATTAAATTGATTTGACATTTCTAGTTATATATAAATATATAATTAAAATAAAAAATCAAATAACATTGCAATACTAACCAAAAAAAAAAAAACCCGAAACTTTACTAAAAAATTTTCCACAATCATGGTTTCATCTGTTAACAAATAAATCTTTTTAAATTAAATTTAACTAAACACACCACAAATATATACCAAACAAAATTCATAATCTAACTTTCTTTAACATCAACAAATGTCTTCAAGAGATTGATGGCCTCAAATTCCAAATATTTTTTCATCAAAGTTTCTTTTATTTTTCAATTCTCTTTTATCATAAAAAATAATCTCTGCATTGTTAAATACTATTTTATGACCTCATTCAGTTCATGAATATACAAAGCTGAGTTAATATATTTAGTTTTAACTCTACTCTTATAAACTTTAACACTTTCATTAAGAGTTAATTTACTCTGACCTATATAAATGTAATGACAATTGTAAGGAATCTTATAAACAACTTCAGGAATAGATTTGCAATCAATTAACTGTTATGAACTGTTTAGTAATGAATTTAAATTCAGTCCTTTCTTCCTAGACACGTTCATACCTCTCAATAAACAACTATTTTTATAAATCAATTTACTAGTTGATGAACTCTATGGCAATGAAATAAACTCCTTATTATTATTAACACCTAAATCTTTATTATTAAAGATCTATAGATATTTTTATTAAATATAATATTCCTAATAAAATCATTATTATATCCTAAGTCAATATAGTAAGAAGCAAATTGACTCCTCTGAATACATCAATTGTTTTCAAAATTATTAAGCCTTCTATCCCTATAACAAAATTTCAATAAAGAAAGTCTCTTATGAGTGAAAGATTGATAAATATCTAGCCTTATATTTCTTAAATTATTTTCTTTAATGAAATGATTACAAAATAAAACATTACCAACTTTCTTTATTGAATTTTTTATACAAATCAAAGGCATAATCATTTTGAAAATAATAGTTATATTCAGAGGAATCAAATTGCTTCTGACTATATTGAGTTAGGACATAATGATGAATTTATTAGATATATTATATATAATAAAAATATCTACAGACCTGTTAATAATAAAGATGTGATGTTAATGAGAATAAAGAGTTTATTTCATTGCCATATAAATCATCACTTAGTAAATTGATTTATAATAATAGTTTTAGCATGTGGTATGAAAATGGTTTGGAAAAAACACCTGAATTTAAATTCATTACTAAATGATATAATACAATTAACTGATTGTCAATCCATTCCTGGAATAGTTTACAAGATGACTTCCAGTTTTCATAAAATTTATATAAATAAAAGTAAATTAAGTCTTAATGAAAAGTTTAAAGTTCACAAGAGTAGAGTTAAAAATAAATATAATAACTCAGCTTTATATATTCATGAACTGAATACAGATCATAAAATATTATTTGATAATGCAAAGGTTATCCTTTATAAAAAAAAGTGAATTGAAAAAGAAAAAGTAAAAGGAGCATTGATGATAAAATATTTTTAATCTGAGACCATCAATCTTATGATGTCATTCTTTGATGTTAAAAAAATTTTGGTTTTGAAGTGAATTTCTGGGAAGGCTATTTTGTTTGTTATATATATGTGTGTTATGTTTAATTAAATTTCACTTGAAAAGATCTATTAATTAATAGATGAAACCATAGTTGTAGAAGAATTTTAGTGAAGTTTCATTTTTTTAGCTAGTATTGTAATGTGATATGAATTTTTATTTATTATTATGAGTATAGTGTTAGGCAGTATTTAATATATAATTAAATATTTCTTTAATATGTATATTTTACTTCAAAGTACTTGTAAAATAATGTTATTCTAATTGAAATGAAGCATTAAATTGAAATTTTAATAAATTACATGTACTCATTAAAACATATTGAAATTCTAAGACCAGTTTTTACATTTATTATTAAAATATTCTTAACAAAACTATATTATAAACTAACTTTCTTTAATGTTATGATTTTACTTTAAAATATGCTTTAAACTAACTTTATTATATTATAATTTAAAATAAGCTTTCAAATGAAAGAGATTAAATATCCATGAATTTCTTAAAAATGCATTAAGCTCTATTTAATAAAGGTAAAAAAATGTACATATCACCCTCTCACATGTCTTACTTAAACTATGTCTATGAAACAAACAACCAAATGTACAGAAAAAGTTGAATAAAAGTATTTAATAATAATAATAATAACATTTATTCATTAATATTTTGAAATAAAGAATGATTAGTAACAGAATAAATGTGTATCTGCTAGCCTCTGTTATAGCCACTCTAGTTTGGGTGGCATTGCAACAGTTTAAATATGTGAGCCATGCTGTATCCTGAGTCATAGTTTAATTAGTGATCACCATTTGAATAAAAATAATAAACTAAGGAAGAACAATCCTAATTTAATAACACCAATGAATTGTAGCATGATTTGTAACAGAATGAAAATAATAAACTAAAATAAAATAAATATCCATCAATAAATAACAATATAGCACTTAAGTTAATAAAACCATGGTAATAATCTTTGTTATAATCTCATAAATTTCAATAGCACTTAGAACAAATAGAAAACAAATAAAACATTCCTTCAAAATACCCTAAGGTTTAAGCATTATTTAGAATAGATCAAAGATAAAGCAATAAAACTAAATATCACTGTCTTATAAATAATAGGATATTCCTATAATATAGATACCTTATAATAGAATAAATTAATGACAAAGAATTACACAGATAAACTTTAATATTCCTCATAAATTAACACACTTTTTATAATACAAACTTGTACGAAAAGTCAAACATTATTTCTACTTCTATTTAAAGCAAATAATTCATGGCTTGTTGAAGTGATAATCTTAATATGCCCTACAAGTTTACAATATCAATGTATCTAACAAAATATATAACTCAACTTCACTATTCAACTAATATCAATTTATTTATATTAACTAAGCCAATGACAATAACATTAAATACTTAATAATAATACAAAATCAATTAATCCAAGATATCTTTCTATTTTCACTAGCTTAATATATTATAAAATAAAATCATCCTACTAAATAACCTTAAGATTTTCAACATCCAATCATAATAGTATATAAAATAAATGATATTCCTATTTGATGCTTATTCCAACAATTGACAAATCATGTACAATTACTGTTCAGTTCATTAAAGCTAAGTTATTAAACCTTTATACTATATTTCTCAAAGTATATGAAAGACTATTAGATTTATTATAGTCAAACATTAAAATTAAAATTTAATATTTAAACTAAATTTATGATCCACACTAACAAATATTAAATATAATTAAAGCAAATCACTCTAATTTATAACAGAATAAAATATATTACTATTATCAACTTTATAACTGAATATTATTACAATATTCATGGCTGTATACTAACTTCATATAGCATCCCCTTTTAATTATTAATAACTTAAAATAAAATACATTAATATTTCATTGCAATTGCATTTAGTCATCTTCAATAATTATCATATTTCCATTTTTATCAAATCAATTCATGTATAATTTCTATTTTATTATATCTATTACTTATTACTAACAAAATAATTACAATAAATTTCCAATTACTTATAAAATATTTAGAAATGTCAAATGAGTTAACTTATTGCTATATAAGATCTATACTTAGTCATATAGTAAGCATTAAATTCAATACAAAGAAAATCCTGTGTAATTACACTTGTTTTTGATTTCCAAATTATTTTTATAACTGCATCTAATAAATTGTGTGATATAATTAATTAATGAATATCATCTCATCCAAATTTGATTAACCAATAAATTTGCATTGCAAAATTGAATGACAATCAAGTAAGTTTATTTGTTTTAAATTAATTCAAAATTTATAAAAAAAATTGTTATAAATTACAATATATATATATATATTGTAAAAGTAGCTGGGTTCGAATACAGGTTTAATTGCCAGTGTTGCGAATTAAATAGGTCGATGCGGTAAAATTTACAAATAGTCATTCGAACCCTGTTACACAAGAGTATGAATGAGTACGTTAATCAATTACAGGTATGAATATATATATATATATATGTTTGTTGTACATGTTAATATAATGGGTGAGAATTACTAATATATTTATATGTGAGAATGGAGAGAACGATTATATGTAGAGTTGTGTTATATTTTTTATTTATTTGTGTTTTAAATAGATATTTCATTTATTAATATCATAAGATAGATTTGAATGCCAGTGATAACACATGTTTCTTAATAAAAACCTATTAAACATATAAGGCTGGAAAATAATCAATAGAATGGAAAGTTGTGCCATGGGCAGTTCCAGTTAATGACTGTCCACTGGAATTCTTAGAACTGGTCAAGCGTGTTTTTAGAACAATAAAAGAAAAAGCATTCTTGAGATCGGACTATCGGCGTAAGAATAGAAAAGAAAAGTGCCGTTAAAGAGCACTAATGAATAGAACTATTTTTGTTCTCAGTGATTTTAGTAGTGATTTTTAAAAATTAAGAAAAGCAGTGAAGTGATATAGAAAAGCAGAGAAAGACGTATAAACTGATCAACCCAAGTATTAATTAAGAAATTTATTCATAATGTACTCCGTATACATGTGGGGGTAGAATAATTATCTAGGTTCATCAGACCGCTCAATGGACAGCTATTGTGGTACCCACCTGAACTTTATTTATGGATTTGCCATTTAGTCAACCAAGCATAATGGCCATGGAACTCTAACAACCAGAGCCTCTCACAATCAAGCCAAACTCATCTACTTAAATTCTAATAGGGATTGTTTTGGTCAGAATATTTCAGAGCTTATCATCATCATTCGGACCAGTGACTTTTCGTTAAAACCAACATCTTCTCTATGCTGTAAGCTTACAGATTATTAGCCGCAGCCACGTGAACATTCGCTCTTAAGAGGTAACTTTGATCTTTTCTTAATCTGCCTTAAATGAACATTTAGTAATGGCTAAAGAAACATATGTTATTTCAATTTAAATAAAATAAATTAATAATTTATTAAAGTGATTAAGAAAATGCAACTCTGACGTGTAATCACACGCTTTCATTAATATCTGTATGAATTATATATGTATATGTAACGGAATAAATGCATTATATGTTTAAGATATTAATATATGTGTGTGTGTGCTAATAAATCTTAGAATGAATTACCACATATATATTATTTACATTCTGGGTTTCTGTTGACTGATGGGCTATTGTAATAGGATTGGATTTAGATAGAAATTATATTTAGAGATATAAGGCGTCTCTTAATGAGATCATCCATAGCTTTGTTCTCCCGATAAACATTGTTTTCCCAGATCCCCGAGATTGAGCTAGTTAGGATAAAATACCCAAAGAGTATCCATTGGAACTTTTGTTTGCACTTTCGAGACATATAATTCTTATTAAATGGATAAGATTGGCGCTTGAGAGGGGCTTCGGCCTTTGCTCATAAATATACGTGCTCAAAGCTTAGGGTAATAACTACTTACACACACTAAATTCTTTGATCAAGATTGTGGGTAGAATGTTAAAAATGGCTGCCCAGTGTGTGGCATGGTATTCAAATACCACGTAGTGCTTAAAATATATATATATATGGCAAAACATTTTAAAATATATGCATGTAATCCAATTATACTTTAAGCTATAGGTTTTCAATTGACATTAATTTCATATTTAAATAGGCGATTGCACCTAAATCTTCACTTATTGGATATTAAATATAACCACCTATGTTTATGTAACACAAAAAAAATATTGAGGATTGTTCATACTTTCCAAAATATAAGAGAGTTTAAGAAATATCTTTTTTCTATGCTTCATATAAAAATATAGCTAATTGAAATATACTATGCATACAAAAGTGAATCTACTTATTTGTTGATATAAATTTAAGAGAACAAAATAAAATAAATACTTATTACGATATAATCTTTTTGAAATCTTAATATAAGTGACATACCTAAAGTTAATTTATAATCAATATATAAAAAAAAATGAATATTTAAACTTAAAATAATAAATTATTTACGAATAAGCATTTATTTTATAACGTCTTGCGTGTGATTATAATTACGATAGAATGACAGCCTGTTAAGCTAAATTGCGCAGACGCTGTGAGAATGTTGTTAATAAATGAATACCTTCGAACAACCACATTATATAAATACTATATCATGTGGTTGTTCGAAGGTATTCATTTATTAACAACATTCTCACAGCGTCTGCGCAATTTAGCTTAACAGGCTGTCATTCTATCGTAATAATAATAATAATTATTATAATGCAAGATAAAAATTCAAACTTAGGAATACATAATTCTCTTACATTTATATATGTAAATATATCATTATTTAATCTAAAATTATACTAATTTCTATCAATAAATATTATACATTTTAAATGAAGAAAAAATATATAGCAATAATAATAAAAAATATAATCAAACAACCTCAATAATAGTCTTTAAGTATGGCATTTTAAAATAGTACCATAGTTTTAATGTTTATTTTTTAAATCACAATTCTATATTTTGTTACACTAGAGAAAGTAGAAATATTACAAAAAGCTATAATATGAAAAGTACATTTTGTTAATTCCATTATTTTCCAAACATACAAATTATCTTTTCATTCAATAGATATTTGATCTATATAAGGTTATAAGTATGCAAACACTAATTTATATATATATGATGATGTAATATAGATATCATTTCATTTAGCAAGTAATCAAGTCATAAAACATTACAAGTAAACAGATGGTAATTTCATCTATTACAGTGCTATAAAAATTGAACCAATTTTTATCCATGTACAAATAACACATCAAACTTATAAAATTATATCAGTAGGTGAACATAATCTTTGTGTACATTTTTCTGTTGTTAACATTTAGATCTCATCATTGAAAATTAGGTAATATACATTTTTAAAACAAAGAAACATTCTGATAAAAAAAAAAAAATAAAACAATCTATAAATCCATCCACCCCCCCCCTCTCTTATTTAAATTTAAAAAAAAGGGAGTTTCCAATTCCTCTACAATTTTTAAGATAAATCTTAAGAGCCACACTTAAAATATCTCTTAGCCCCCCCCCAAACCCCTAACCATGGTTGTGTTTTGAAATGCTAAGAAATAATTTTCAGTTTTCATTTTTCTAATAAATTGTCACTTCTCACAAATCCTCATCACACAGTACTGTATCCATGCAAATATTGTTGCTTTTCATCCCATCATTGTGTCCAGTTAACCATATATATTTTTAAAATAAATAAAAAGAAAATCATGTGAAGAAAATTTAGACAGTCTTCTGTTGAATCTAAAACAAGATAGCTAGTTTTTTCTTTTCAGTTGTATTTATAACTTTCCCCCTTGATATCATAGTAACTCTAGTACTACCTTTCAGTCATTCCTTAGTCAATTCTAGCCAGCATTCCATAAATAAAATTTGATTATACAACAAAGAAAATAAATATTTTAGAATTATTATATACAATAAACACTGACATTTCATAAAACAAATACTATTCTTCCATTCTAATACAAATTAAACAATTTATAATATACTATCACTATAATACACAGAAAATATATTTTCACATACATATCTTACCAGTATAATATTATACAAATAAAATAATAAATATATTTGAGACATCAGCCATTTAGTTGTATTTTCTGAAGGTGTTCTAGTTGTATTTTTATATTGGACTATTTCCATAATCTAATATGTATATTGAATGTCTTTAGAAAAAATTAACTTTACTTAAATATTCCAAATACATTCAACTGTTAGTAGTAGCACATTAAACAGGTTAAGTTAGTATATGCACACATTTTGCTAGGTATTATTCTCCCCTCTTCTTCAGGTGTTGCTAGCCTGAACAATGACAGTACTAGCATGGGAATTGAATCTGGATCCTTAGATTTTTGACTATTGAATTTTAAGGTAATGTTCTAACCAACTGAGCCATTCTGCCAAAGGCAACAGTCCGTGATAAATACATAGACTTATCTATGAAATTTCTACTGACTGTTGCCTTTGGCAGGATGGCTCAGTTGGTTAGAGCATTATCTTAAAATTCAATACTCAAGAATCTAAAGGTCCAAGTTCAAATTCCATGCTAGTACTGTCACTGGTCAGGCCAGCAATATCTGAGGAAGAGGGGATAATAATATCTCTTGAAATGTTGTGTATATACTAAACTGTTTGATGTGCTATTACTAACAGTTGAATGTATTTGGAATATTTAAATAAAGTTAAATTTTTCCAAAGACATCAGATACACATATTAGATGATAGAAATAGTCCAATATAAAAATACAACTTAGTTATATTGTTTATAATTTATTATTATGAATGCAATAACAAAAATACATATAATAATAAAATAATAATAATTTTATCCAAACTATATGCTTTATTATTTACATATCCATTTTAAATTAAATAAAGTCACTTCACAATCTTAGAAAATAACAATATTATCAATGTCATAGCAACACAGTTCAATGCTTCATAGGTTAAGATATTATCCATGAAAAATACACAAGAAAGAAAAAAATTATGACCGACATTTTCTTACATACTGAAACTCAACTCAAACTTCAGTAGGTACACTAATAATATTATTTATATAAATATTTTATAAAAAGATTTTTACTTAATTTCATGAGATATTAAATTAACTAATTTATGAAAACATTTTTTAATAAAATATTTTATGCATATATTATTTTTTCATTTTTTAGTACTGAGATATTTTGCAACTATTTTTTATAATTATTTATATTCAAATTTTTAAAGTGAAAATCGAAACAGTCACCATATTTCCATTATTTGAAATGAAATTTGCATGTTTTAAAAATCATTGACAAGATTTTTGTGGTTTTAAAGGCAGCATTTTAAAAAAGGCAAGTTTTAGTTAACCATTTTACATTTTGACACTTTCTATTGTTCCATCTGGTGAGAGTTTTCAGAAATGCTCAACCTTTCTATTCATATAAAATCTTTATTTTATATTAAAACTCCATAAATTGGACTTTATTTCTTTTTGATTTAATTTTATAAAGGAATAATATTCTTAAGAAATCATATTTGTCTGTTTTAAATGTTTTAAAAACTATTATGCAAATATGACAATCTGCTTTAATTTTTTTTAAAAAACTTAATAAATTCTTTTTCATTTTATTTTGTCTTTTTAAGATGAATGAGCAAAGATTGATTTATGATAACTTTATCAAATTCATCTTTAATATTGTATATTTTCTTACAAAAATTACAACATTTTAAAAGATTTTAAAGTCAAGTCAATTCTAACAAATAATGGCATAATAGTCAGTACCATTTTTTCTTTATATTATGAATCACATTTATTAACTTCTATTTCTAAAAATAAAACATAAACAAAAAAAACTGAAATTTACTTGTCTATTTTTTTTATAAAAATCAATCAGTTAATATCTAAACATAATCAAAATACTTTATAACTAAGCAAACAATAATATTTCATTATTTTTAAAAATCGTCACATGAAAACTAGACCAGAAGGATACAAACACTTTCTGGGCATTTTCTTCTGTCAAAAAACAAAGAAGTTTTTTGATTTTAGCCATAGTCCATAAAGTATCAATCTCTTCAGATTGTTGTCAATGTTAATAGCAATAAAAATATTACATTAAAATTTACTTTAAAAAAACAGAGGTCATTATCACTTGGGATAATATTAATTCTACAATATAAAATTATGGACAATAGATCTTTTTCTGAAAAAAACTTTTAATGATTTTCAGTTAAGGTGAAGATTTACAAGTTAAACTATCAAAAGAAATTAAGTTTTCATTCCTTCCATTTTTTTTAATTAACCATAAATGCTTTTTAGTCATTTAATCGCAAAATTAAATGAAAGCATATTTTGAAGAAATATATTGCCATCTATTGCTATAGTAAAAATATACTGAACTAATATTAAAGCAGTTTAAAATTCATCTGACAACACTATAAAGCAAGATAATCAACTGGATGCCATTGAAATATTGGGTTGGCATTAATTTCTAACATGTGCACAAAATTTGAAAAGAATCCATTCATTAAAAATATATCAAAAACTGGTTAGATTTAAGTCAAATAAACAAACAAAATTTTAAAGTTAAATATAAGTTTCTAAAAATTCTTTTTTAAAAATTTATTTCTAATTTGTTTTTATTTATTTCTTTATTTATGTTTTTGTAAAGTTATTACATTGTGCTGTTTAGTCAGGACAGAGTGTAAACTTGAGAAAAAACTTACTGCTTTAAGCTAAAAAAAGAGGAAAAAAATAGGTTTAGTCAATTAAATAAAATTACTGTAGTATACCCTTTTATTGATTGAACATTAATAATATTTTAACAAAATACCCAGATAATTATTTATTTATGAATTTTATGGATTTCAATCTATTTAAGTATTTTATTTATGTTACATATAATCTTCATTGTAAAATAATTTCGCAATTTTATCTAATCATTTTAAGAATAAAAAATATATCCTTACTATATTGCCCATATTGAAGCTGAGGCACAATATCAATAATGTTAACAATAGCATGGTATAGGCCAGAGTAGTTCAGGTTGGGAAACATAGATAGCCGAACACTGTCTTTTTCTTGGGAAAGAAGAATTTCAGCAGGAATGCTTGGGACATCTTTAAGGACACTATAAATAAATGATAATGATAGTATTAAGATAAAAAGCTTCACATTAATAATAATAATAACTACAACAACAACAACAACAATAATAATAATAATAATAATAATAATAATAATAATAATAATAATAATAATAATAATAATAATAATAATAATAATAACAACAACAACAATGAATAATAATAATAATAATTGCATCTACAGCCACTCCCCATTAAAAATGTACCACTACAAACAAACATTCACATAGTTTACATCAGTATATCACCATCTAACTGGAAGTTACTTGTATAAAGGGAAACACCATACATATCAACCTTAACATCTACAGTTCATCTCAAATCCAACAACTTGAATCATACTCTACTGTAGCTATACAACATCATGAACATACCATAAAGGAATATTTCAAGTCAGTGCAGCAGAAGCAACCATCCATATAATACTCACTGGATTAACATCAAACCAGCTGTAAAAACAACACCAGTACAAACAAGATTCAAACATACTCAATCATGCACCATGCTCATAACTTCTAAACTAATTGGAAATGGCCCTGATAGAAAATCCCAATAACCTGGATGGTAAGCAGGAAAGTAATAGTTAGCAAACAATACCACAAAACAGTATGCAAAATCCAAACAATGTACAGCTAGCTACCAGAACATATCTTTAACAATGGACTATAAAACTTTACCCAACTTTATGTAAAAAGACCAAAGTAATGTATACATATGCATCCTAAAGCCCTATAACTCACTCATACCAATGAAATATGTAATAATCTAAATTAAAACTGTACATATATTCCTAAGTTAAACAATGTAAGCATATGTATATGTTGAGAAGCAATGTAACTCTTAGTCTGAAATAATGTTCATTTTGTAAACATAATGATGATGATGATGATGATGATAATACTTGAAAATAGACATAACATAATTACTTATAATACAAAGTTCTAATATTTTCAAATCAATGCATGACTGTCTATAACTATTTTTTACAAATGAGAAAAAAAATATTATGGCACCATTAATAAATAAAATTTTAACTTTAAGATTAAATAACCCCTTTGAATAATATATACTGTAATATATATGATTAACTTTCATGTATGAGTGCATTCTCTCCAAAAGACAAATGTTATAAAAGGAATGCATTAGTCCATTAAATATATTACAAGTAATAACATAATTGAAATTCTATTTAGTTGTGCATGTTACAAATTACACTCAATTAAATGTCTTTTAATTAGCATTTTTTATCATTTTGTTCACTGAGAATTCTTCTTACATTCTTGAGCTCAAAAACATGAATGTGCATTCCTTTCATGATCTAAAAATATGGATAACATTAAAATTTCTTTTTGACTTTCTTATATCAACACGTGTTGTTTTACTCTTATACTAATGAATCCCTTAATTCTTCATAGTTGTCCAAGTTTTTGAATCATGCAAAAATGTATGGTCCTGTTTTTGATTCTAAAAGTGTGTGACTATACACTGAACAAGATGATGCACAATGAAAAGTAAAAGATATGGTTTAACACTAGCATATAATTAGTAATAAATTGAAAATTATATAGTGCTGGATTAAGTGTGATATGGAGTGTTATTTTCTATAATATATTTAATAAACTAACATACTGGGGTTTTTTTTTCAAAGAAATTTTAACTTCCTGCAATAATCATTTATATCAATGCATAAAATTATACCGTACAATTGTGGAGGTTAATTTATTACAATTATTGTACAAGCTATAAAAATGCTATGTCTGTTACAGAAACTATATATTTTTATTAATACATTTATATAACAGTGATGCAAATCATCTGTGTTCATGTGTGTGTGGGTGTGTGTGTAAATGTTGGAGAAGATAGATTGAACTTGGAGAGACCTTCATCCTGCAGTGGGTTGATAATGGTTGCTGCTGGTGATGATATGTAGTAAAATGACGTTAAAGCTATCAATATAAAATTTTCCATCTCAATACTAATTATGCATATAAATGCTAAATTGAAGTCAATTTACAACAAATCTGCCATTATCAATAACATATTTTATATCCACAATAATTATACAAAAAACATTAAGTTTCAGTTATATTATGACATGTCTATGACTTAATTTCCATAATCAAAAGTATATATTTTACTGGCAAAGTGTGAAAACTGGCATTGCATAGACTGCTTAGAAATTTTATATAATGCCAAATTTCACACATTTCCTAGGCATTCCATAGAAAGCCAAAAGGAAAATTATCAAAGTATAATATACTCCCATTAAGAACATTTTATGACATAAAATCAAAATTTAAATGTTAAGTTACACATGTTTAACACATGGTTATTAAAATTAATGATAAAAAATGTTAGTAAATTTATGTGTGTATCTTACCTTTTTTAAATGAAGGTTCAAAAGATATTTTGAAAGAAATTCCTTACATTCTTGAGGATTTTAGATGATTTCCAAATACTTTACTCTTGGTGCTTTACTTTAAAAATAATGGTGTAAAAATGTCATTATTTCTTTCCTGGCTTGTTTGATCTTTATATAAAATTCATCATTTTAATACCACCAAGTTGTTATTATTATGTTTTTCATTAGGAACTTGTCATTAAGAAATTATAACCATCTTGTACTCGAAATTAAGTAAGTGAAATTTCATTGTAATATCAAAAATCCAACATATAGGTAAATGATTATTATTTAATTTAAAAAAAAAAAACATTATTTTTGACAGTTTTTCTTGCTCTAGTATTTTACAATATACTTAAATATGAAAAATCCCACATCTTATATTGTGTATTTTTTACATTTACACATGGATTATTTCAATAAAAGCCTTCTTCATACTTTACCAAAAAACTATTTGGCATCCTTTATAATGCTTAGGTATTCTATACAATATCCAGGGAAAGTATGTGAAAATTTAAAAGAAAAATGAAATTTCATAATTTTCTCAAAAAAACCATGCATTGAATAGAATGCTCAGGCACTCTGTGCAATGCTGGTTTTCACACTTTGCTAGTAACATATATAACATTTGAGTTGGCAAACACACCCTTGGCTAATTATAATTAAAATTTATTTATATAATTAGTACTGCTAGAATTATTTTAAAAGGTTAATTGTAGTTTCATTTTACTATATATGCTTTGAATCAATGGTACCTAATTTTAATATCAATATAAATAGTGATTACATTTCAAGATTATGTATTAAATGGATAATTGGCTGATATAACTACTGGTTTCAAGATAATATGCATACTTTCTACTATCATATCAGTGAAGAAACTATTCCCATATGCATTTATTATAAGAACCTTTTATAAAGCACACTTCTTCAATAAAAAAAATATATATTCTCAATAATATATATTAAATAGTCAGTATTTATTTACATGGTTGTTAAAATTTAAAAAAATTTTACATTGTAAATAATATAATACTACCCAAAGAAACATCAATAATAAATAAAGCAATCATGGAGAGTGCATAACTTTAGGAGTAAAATACATTTTTTTATATTATTATACATTTTTCATGTACTCTTTAAGAATATTGATTATAATTGCTATCTGGAGGAAAAGGAGTGATACGCAGAAACTTTGAAAATTTAATGTAAGAAGTCGTCTATTTAAATAAATATATAATTTAATACATTGTACAAGCTTACACACACCTGCATGTATATAATGTAATATATAAGGGATTCGAACTCAGACTTTCACACGACCCTCAACTATCCATGCTATATCATATTGCTGACCTACCTGTGTGATCAGATGGATCAGCAATATGAGATGAGTTGAGGATCGTATAAAAGTTTGAGTTCGAATCCCAGGTAGATCAGTAATATGAGATGGCATGGAGAGTCGAGAGTCAACAAACCATGAAATATTTGTCTTCATTTTTTAAAATATATATATATCACAATGACTGTGAACAAAATTTATTCTGCATTTCAATTTTAGAATTACACTTCAAACATTTTGAGCTCAGATAAAATTAAAGTTATGAAGTTTTTAATTAAATTATAAAAAAAAAAAACTATTTCTAAGTAAAAATGAGAAAATGAAACATTTTGTAAATAAAGTTCTCGTTAAATAAAACTTTGTAGGTGGTCCAACACCTGTTTATTCTTTCAATATCACTACCACCTAAGGTAATATACATTATTCTTAACTTCTTTCTTCTTTGATATCATATATATATATAAATGAATGATTCAAATATTTTAATCACAAACTTCTTTTCCTCTGTTGTATGTTTGTTTACTTTTAAGAAAAACAATGCTGAGTTTTTATAGTTAATTATAATTAGTTTCTGACATATTAATACAATCTTTGACAACCCATAAAAAAATCAAAATTGAATTTTTATTATAGAAATTCTAAATATTAACATTCAGATTTTATATGATTATGTTTTGTTTTTTTTTTCATTTTAAAATGTGCACGTATTAAATGCAACTATAATTAAAATAAATAAATATCCATTATTTTAAAATGTTTTAATCCTGATAATATTAAAAAAGGATTACTAAAATTATGTAGATATGATAAATTATTTGAAAGGCAGGATAAAACGTATTTCAAGACTAAATAAATTCTAACCAATAAAATGTCACCTGCTAAACAGATTCTCAGATATGCTGTAACTATGTTTTGTTTGATGATAATACAATGATAATAGAATTAAAATCACAAATATTTATTAATATGCAAATATCAAAGTATTAGATATGACAAATACAAGTTTATATTTGCCAATATTGAGCTGGAAACAAAAGTTAACAACATAAGTAGAATTCAGTTACAGTTAAATCAAGGGTAACTGGTCACCAAGATGTAACTATATTTAATAACAATTATTATTAATTGAAGAAAGAATAAGTGATATGGTTGCTGTGAAATAGGCTACTATTTTATAATCCTATCAATAGTATTAGTACTAGTACCTTCAATTACCATAAAATCTTGGTAATGTTTATTGCCATTGTTTTCCAATGTAATAATGATAATTCTAATATTTATGACTATGCACAAAGCAAATATACAAACAAAATAATAAAAGAAACTAATATTATTGATTGAGAAAAAATAAAGAAGTTGTAACTTTAGTTGAAATAATGATAGGTAAAAGAACAACTAGGTTACTCAAGTTTTTTAATTGATATCAATAATTCCTAGCTAAGTTAGAGCAATACAAAGCAAAATATCCAAAATACATTCTTTAGGCAATAAAATATACTAGCATATATAAATACATATTAAAATTAAAATTCATGTAAAAAATATTTGTTATTGATTGTACCAAGGATTTTAAGACATATAAAATTTTTTACAAAGAAAACAGGTGCATATTATTTTATGGAATTAAATATGTATACAACTGGATCTCTTTTTATGTGGTAGATAGTTTTCACAAAAAAAAAACCCATAAAAGTAATCGTAAAAAAATAGACTTAACTTACATTGAAAAATGTGGGATACATTTCATAATTTTCAAAAATTGCATAAAAGTAAAGCAATGAGGTAAAATTGCTATAAAATTTGCATAAAAAATAAGGAAATATGGTATGACTAATAAAAAATTTTAAATATTTGAAAAAAATGATACAAAACAAACATTTTTTACTTTTTTTATTAACTATTTAATTTTATTCAAAACAATATGTTTTTATGTATAATTTATTTTACATTCTTTCATACATATTTTAATCATTATTGCTATTTGACAATATGCAGGTATGTTTGTGAACTGATAAAAAATCAGATTCATCACAAGAGGAAACAATTAGTGCCAACTTCAGTCTCATGCTATGTTTAATAAGATGCATCAATTGGAAATTTTTGTTCATGGCTTCAAGTCACTCTAAAACCATCAATTTTTGCATTGTCATAGTGAATTTACAGTCTTTTTAAAGCTTAAAATGTACCATAAGGTGCTGATTTGCTGTTGCTCATTTTAAATCAAAGGGAGTGGTTGATGACAATTTTGACAGCTCCATGTTGTTTTGTTATTCAAAACAAAAATGTATATTTTAGAGTATTTTTTCATATTTTTTTACATATTATAAATTATTTTGATAAAATCTGCTGAAAATATAATTATTTTAGAAAAATAGCTAAGCTTTTAGCAAAAATTCTTTACTTTTACATGAATGTAAATTGAGAATGAAATCAACGATGTATGCAGCATTTTGTAACAGGTTACAAACATTCTTTTTAGGTTCTCTGCTATAGAATATTTTTATAATTATAATTATAAATAGAAATTTATTTTTAAAAAAACTTTTGTTCCCTTTATAATTTGACAAATTATTGATTTGCTTTTTACAAACAAATCTAATATTAACAGACAAATATATTATTACTGCTGATTCTGTAATTGAACAAATCAAAAGTTTAAAACTTTAATTCACTCAGCAAACAAAAAAGTTTTCAGTCTAAAAGTTAATGGTTTTCCATCAACAATGTAATTGGTGATTAAGCTTTGAGATGATGATTTTTACTAATAGTTTATGAGACTCATGATATCCAGACATATAACTATTAAACTCTTGTTGGAATTTAAGAGCTCATTCATAATTTATGTCATTAACAAGAAAATGATTGTCCAATTGATTCAAAAGTTGAAGACTTTCTTGAATTATTTTTGCTGTGAAACAAACAGGTTCCATTTTTGTTTCATTATCTTTTTCTAAATCTTCTACAGTATCTAAATTTATTGCAAAACCTTTTTCCAATGGGCATTAAAGTATGTACAGTATAATGTGTGCATATAAAATGGGGAAGTCTCAATTTTAACTAAAATATGAACTTCTTTATTGCATAAAAAAAAACCACATAAAAGATATTAAGAAGAAACATGAATTGCATAACTTCAAAATTGCATTAAAAAAATCTGCACAAAAAAACCCGGTGTATATGATAAAAAAGAATTAATTCTTCATATATACAGTATATAATTATTACATGATTTGTACAGAAATCTATTTTAAGTTGTTAGAGAATGAATCATAAAGCTGTTAAATTTTTACTCTCCTTAAATTTAACATTATATTTTGAGGAAAGCATTCTTTTTAAAACAGAAAGACTAATCAATTGTGTCATGTAACTGAATAGAAATAGATTGTTTAAAACAAAGGTCAAACAAGAGGTAAATTAACATAGCCAAGGACTGAAGGAATGCATCTTTTAAACCTGAAAGATTAATCAGTTGTCATGTAATTAAAAAGCATAACTTTTTTTTAAATGTTCTTTCCAATAAGGAATGAATTAAGTTGGCTGGAAGCTTCTATAAATAAATTTTGATCTGCAAAAATAAAAAGTGCTTATATATACACTCAATGCAATATTGGGTAAATATGAAAGGAGCTAGAAACAATCTTTATTTCTCCATTCTCTTGCCAAGCAGAGATAAAAGTCATAGATATACTTCTTTTATCGACAGTTATAGATTAATAAATAAACAAATTAAATGAGTTAATTCCCGAATATAACTAGACAGAAATTTCTTTTTTATCTCTTTAAGATGCAAAGATTATAAAAATAGCATTGACTCTTTGGTAACTGATTAACTTTTACTACCTCCATTGCAAGTGTTTGACAGGTGCCATCTATTTAGCACAAAAATATATTAGATTTTAACTTTTAATTAATTTATTTATTTAAATTGTTATTTAAAATGTATTTTTAAAAAAAATAATGAATTAGGAAATTGTTCACAAATTTGTTTTATTTAATTAAACTTTTATAACTAAGGATAAATGCTTCAGCTTAAAAATTGATACAATATAAAATATCTGTGAAGATATTAATATATTTTTTTCATCAATAATCGAAAATAAATGAATCTAAATTAAGAGAACATTTAAATATGATAATTTGAAATAATTTTACCAAAAAAATTGTCAAGCGTTAGTGGTCGAGTAGTTAGCACAGCTGCCTTACAAGCAGTTGTCCCAGGGATCACTTCCCGACTGATGCTTTGACACATAATATATATATATATATAATTTTTAAATAATAGTAAAAAGTATAAAAAATTAAAAACAAAAAAAAATAACAACTTCAAAGGATAGTTAGAAAATGATCTTGAAATAATATATTTAGTGATAAAACAATGCTTAAAAAAACAAATATTTTCAATAAATATAATCAATGCAAACATTCTGTACAAAATTATTTAATGATGAGGTAAAAATAATAAATTAAATTGTAAAATTGAATACAAATAAGAATCTAGTAATACATTAGTATAAATAAATATGCTACATAATCCATATGGATGTAAGTGAAGCCAATAAACCAACAAAAAATTAAAATCCCAAAAGATATTGATCTTTGAAAAAAATAAATATGTTTACTGTAAAATTTGTTATGAAACATTTGCTTTTATTATACTTATTGAAAATACATATATATTAATTGCACAGCATTCGTTGCTACATATAATGTTTTTATGTTTGTTTTTTAAATATATATTATTTTTATGTTTTAAAGATATAATTATTTTCATGTTTTTTTTCCTTTGTTTTTTTTTTTTACTGTATTACAAAAAATAAAAAATATCAATAAACTTTTTTTTTTGCTCCCAATGGTATGCATATGGTAGCTTTAACAATAGGCAGAACACATACTCTTCTAGTACCAATTTTTTTGCAATATTTAATTATTTTGTAAATTGTAATTTAAATTTTATTTCATTTGCAAATGATATTTATAAAAATCTTTATACATACCAATAAAAAATTTCTTAAGTACAGAACATGAAATAAACTTAATTTTTTTCACACACATAAAAGCATGGCACAGAACACAACTTGCAATTCTCAGTAATAAAAATATTAATTATAATATAAACTATGACTATTATTAAATTTCTTTTTTGAATTGTCATTTGTGATCAAAATAGACTGACAGATTCCAGTCTCTTGGGTTTTTTTTGTTTTACATTACCATTACTTCAATAAATAATTTGATTAATTATCTTTCTTTAATTCAAAAAGACTTAAAACAACAGATAACTGCTGAGCCTTAATCTGCTCTCCCCCTTAGCTTAGGGATTCTGGAACCCATCAGGTAGTACATCTGTTTGATCTGATTATTTTATGCTGGATTTGGGAAAAAATAAAGGGGATTTAGATATAAAGGCCGTGGAGTTGACAAAGATTATGTTGTGGAAATGATATGGAGCAGGATAGAGAAGAATATGAAAAAAACCTAGAGCAAAGAATGGAAAGGGAAGGTAAAGTGGTTAACATGTTTCTCTGAGCATAGTGGTTGAAAGATTCCTGACTCTGAAAAAGAAGATGTCACAGTGCATTGCACCACAGTGCATCGACGAAATTTTTATACATATAGCTTTTTCAGAACATATTAGTGTTTTTACCCATAGATATTACAAACAATTAAAATAGTGGTAAGATATATAAATATAGATTTTTTGGAAGGGTAACTGAGCATTCTTACTTTTCTAAAAAAATATTTCATTTTAAAAAAATGTTACTAAAATATAAAACAACAAAAGATAAAACAAATTCTTTATAAAAATTCATTTTGAATATCAACTTTATAAAAATATATTGGGGTTTTTAAAACTAAAAACTAAATTATTTTAATTAAAAAATAATAATTTGTCACTATAAATCCCTGCCTAATAATAAGATGAATATAATAATTAAAACACAATACTATAAAAGAAAATTTCACCATTAATAAAGAGAGAAATAAAAAATTGTTGAACAACATTTGCAAAATATTAAGAATTTTTGTTACAATAATCAAATGTAGGGAGATAATAAATGTAAACTGAATTTCATTTTCTTTATTTCTAATTATTATGTATAGTTAATAATGGATACTTTTTTTACATTGTATTGCCTAAACAATTTTTTACATATTTTATAATGTATTTTCTTTTGCTAAGAGTTCATAAAGTTATTTACTAATAAACAAAAGATTATATAGAAAATGAGATGATAAAAAACTTATAAGAAATTTGTTTGTTTAAATATTAAAACAACACAGTGTCATGATTATTTGCCTTTTCACAGGATGTTAAAAGTAGATAGAAATCACTCACTACCATGTAAAAAATTGGTATAATAGAAAAATATTGAATTGGCAACATGGGCATTGATATCTAAGTGTTTATATTTCTAATATGCTTGACAAATAAAAGTTGTTTGTGAAATACATATATAGTGATAAAGGGTAAGTTGCATTTTAATTTTAGTAGTTAGTTGTGATATTGTGGAGTTTGAAACAAGGGTATATTTATAAGAAAATTTTATAAAACAAACTAAAAATACCTTAATAAGTTGTGTTTTTGATGCCAAAATGTAAGTAATTAAAAATAATAAAAAAGATATTGGTTATTCATATTTAATTTCTTTATCATTATAAATAATAAAGTAATTGCTAGTAAAATATGCAATGTCCTTAATTAAAATATTTAAATGCAATTAGAAGTCAAGAGTATGTTTACTATTTACCACATAGATTAGTGGTAAATATTTCCATGCAAATTAAAACAGGTCATTTAAATACATTTATATTTTATGTTTATGTTTATTACACATTTATATTTTACTTATTGAATTTCTATATAAAGCTTATTTAAAGTTTTAAATATTAATTATGCAGATAGTGATTATAATTATTATGTGTATTAGAGAAATATTATCCGTCATTATTTCACTAATCTCAATCTTGTCTTAATATCATTGTAATAACATAAGAGATGAATAATATTACTTTAAATAGTAAAAATGCACTTTATTAGTCCAGAATTGAAATACTGTAGAAAATATTTTACAATAGTTAATTTATTAATGTTTAATTATGGCAAGTCTCACAAAACCAATTTCAAAGGAAATCCCCTTCGATAGCTGTACCAAGTCCAACGTTACTAAACACAAATAGAATAGGCTTTATGTTATATATATATATATTAAGCAGATTTTATTTGCTTTATTTCATATTGTAAAAAATGGAACACACAATTATTAAATGTAATGCTTTTAATAATTAACATATACATACATAAATATATTCTGTTTATATACAAATTATAATCAATTTCATTTTCCCTTACCATTAATTTATGATCAAGAAACAATAGTCTTTCCCCACAATGTTTATATCAGTCTACCGCTTCTATTATTAGATTTGCCTCGCAAATATAAAATTAATTATAGTAAAAAGCAAATGTAAACAAATTTACTTAATATTTGCAAGGCAATTTTTAACAATAGAGGGCGACACATTGATTTCAACATTGCAAGTTAAGTTTTAGTATTCTTCTGATTTCATTTTATTAGAGGCATTGTTTTAATATATAAGAGAGTGTTTACTCTATAAAATTCACAATTATTAATGCTTTGCCTTTTATAAATTAATAAGTATATACAAAATATATTATAGTGAATTAAGAATTTAATCGGTTTCATTACATATAAACTTTATTAAGTAAAATAAACCAGTTATAGTTATTACATTATAGAGCTATATCATTTCTATATATATATATAATCAGATAAAACACGAATGTCAAAATACCAAATACATCGTAATGGAACTACTCTACACATCACTACTGAGTTCAAATCCTGTGACTGAACTAGAAGATAAGGCAGAGTGAAATAACTAATTTCACTAATTATTATTATTAAAAAGGGGATTGAACTGACAGTTAACAGTTATATTTCCTAATCACCCCATTTGGATAACTCTCTCCAATAGGGTCTGCCAAGCTTAGCCAAAGTAAGGCATTTTATAAAGCTCAAAAGCTTTAAGCAACACTTTCATAAAAAGTTGCCTTATAAGACCCTTCTTGAGTGATACACTCAACATTTCTTTACAGGTTATCCTTATATGCTAGTTATATTACTCTAATTCTCAACGTGAATAGCTTATCTTAAAATAAATACACATATTATCCATATTAACTATGGAGCTTAGTGAGTAAAAAACATTAAACAACAGTTTTTGATAAAGTACAACAAAAATTTATTTTCTTAATCATAATTAAAATTATTAAAAAAACAAAACAATTATATTAAAGATAACACAAAAGAAGAAAAAATATATAATCTATAATACATTATTTAGCAATAAGAGTGCACCCTCCCCTCTTCTATTAGTTTTTTACTGTGTGAACTCATACAGCAGATTACGGGCATATAAATACACACAGAGAAAATAACATACAAATAAATATATATATAATACCCATGTCAATCATTGATATTACATAAGAAAAAAGATATCAGCAAGATAGATATTTTTCTACACATTAGCAATTAAATAAAAAAAAATACATATATCTTGATCGAATTCTATGGGCATACATATATTTGTATATATATATAACTGAATTTAAATAAGATATTATTTTTTTAAATCAATATATTTCTAAAAAGAAACATAAAAAAAAAATAATGATAAATTTAAATGTTCTTTTTTTACTTATACTAAACCAGGAAATGAAGTTGTACACATTTTATTTCTGCTCTCTCTAAATATTTAAAAACTCATCAGCAATAATTATTTATAATATATAGTGTATATGAGTACAGACTTTCACACGACCCACCACTCTCCACACAGTCTCATAACATTGATACATTTGAACACACATATGTTGAAAAGATAAACAATCACCAATAAACGTATTTCATGCTAAACCAGCAATCATCAGTTGGTCCAGATTACCATCTCCACACATATATGCTATAAGTGCTCAAATATATATTAAGATAGCCAATCCTCATACTTTTATGGACAGGCTTCAATCTACTCCACACTCCAACTCTTTAACCGTCCATCCAATTGAAAATCCGATGATGATAAAACATTACATAATGCTGGTTTTTGAAATGATCATTTCCCCCCATTCTTAGATAAGCAAAACTTTCCTGGCATGCTCTCACTTACAAAGCTCTGTTCAAATGATTACTAACAAACAAGAGAAAAAGACAATTTTGATTCTGCCACTCAGAGTTTCAGCATAATGGTACAGCTCACATGGTGATCATTATAACTTAGGTTTATTTATAAACAGAAAGAGACTGTGAAATTACAGTTTGTATATTTAATAGAATTATGCACTGCATTATTGAGATATAAAATGTATTTATTAAACATTTAATCGGTATCTATTAATACTTAAAAAATCTAATGCATTTCATATAATAAGGTTTATTTATGTGCTTCTACATTCAATTATATAATTTATGTAATTACAGGGGATTTGAACACAGATTTTCAAACTCTTTTCAGCTAGCCACTCTTAAAATTAAAAACTTATAATACATGATAAAAATTAAAATTATTTTTTCTCAACCAAAGATCAGAAATTTCTAAAAACTCTATTAGCCAAGTTAAATATTTCTTAACCCTAAACCATCATAGAACACAACAAACTCTTCTACTTTTTTTCACCTTATTTATTTTTCAGCTCTGATTTTTTTCTCCCATGTCATTTTAATAAAAGCTGTTTGTTAGTTTCTTTATTCTATTCTTATGTTCAATTTTATTATAAATATCTAAACAAAAATCTAAAATGTCTACTTCTTTCATTTCTTTTGCTTTTAAATTTATTCCACCCTTTACAAATTTATCTAATTTTCTTTCAGCATCTTATATTCTAAGATTAAACCACTAAACATCACATGATCACCATTCTCAATTCTAATAAGGTAAAAAGTGGCTGCTGTGTTGCATTAGATTCTAAGATCTAGATGCAGTGCTCTCAGATCCAAGGCTCCTCACTGATGAAAGCCACAAGCTAGAAACCAGTATGGGGATATTGGATGAGTAGGCACTAGATAGAGATCTTATGAAAAAACCTTCTTGCATCCATTGGTTACTTTGGCTTGCACTGAGTAGCACTACTGTATGGAGAATTTAGCCTTTGTATATTCTAATATACACACTCAATACTCTTTTTTCCTATTTTCCACATAAATTACAGCCCAGCTCCCATTTTTCCTTATTTTCCTGGGTATCTAAAGATCCAGAGTTTAAATAATAGTAAGATTTCTGTAATTTTGTCACTTGCTTATCCTTTCATATTCTATATAATTTTTATGCTTATGGTAACTCGTTATTTTAATGGATATTAATTTTCCATAACTCTATTTATTTTTCACTAACAACTTATCTATTTTCAATTCCTCATACTGCAACATTTTTTTCTATAAATTTATTCCATTTCATATAAATCTATGGAAGTAAATAGTATTCATTAACATGAAATATTATAAAACATATCTTTATTAATGTGGTTATTGCCCTCTTAACATTACTTCTACTATTCTATTTCATTTTTTGTAACCATCCAAACATTTTAAATTTAATTTTCATCATCTCTTATATAGCCTCATTTGATATCCACAATTCATTCACTACTCAATGCCTACCTTTCTATTTTTTTTATATATATTTTATATGAAAATTTCTAGACTTCATGTCTGATACCAAATATATTTCAGTTTCATCTAGTTGTCAAATAATATCTCCTCTTTCCAAATTATTTTATATTCTTTATGTTTATTTTAGGAGAAACATGCCAAACTTTTCAATTAATCTCATTCAACTTTTTGTTTTCGATTCTAATTAAAATTCATACAATGCCCTTTAATATTGAACCTAAATTTTATTACTCTTCTATTCTATTTTTCATTCTTTAATTTTAGTCTTTCTATTAATTTTTAGAATCACAGAATTTAATTTTCTTTCTTTTTTCTTTCTGTTTACACTTTTCTAAAAATAACTCCATATTCTTTTACTGTGTTTGCAATATATATAATTTTTTGTTCTGCAATACATAGATGTAATTTCAAAATGACTTGCTTTGAAGGCAGCTATGCTAACCGCTAGGCCACCAACGCTTGACCATTAAATCTTGTTGATTTATAAATATCACTCAATTTCCAACTAAATTTTGGTTTAGATATAAAAAAAACTTTAAAGAATAGGTGCTAACTCTACTCTTTATTAATATTTATTGATGTATGAGTATTGTTTATTAATGAAAATTGATTACATTAGTTTAAATATATATATCATCTACAAAGGAAATAAAGCCAATTATTCAAGGTTTTAATAGGTTTATAAATGTAGATGATAACAATCAACCCTTACGTTATCAGCAATCTCAACCTGTAGTTAATGCAACCACCTTTATTGTTAAAGGATTTTGCCATGACTACTGATTGAGATTGATGATAGCTTAAAGGTTGATTGTTATATCATCTACAAATCTGCTGTCATATTACGTTTTTTTGCATATTCTTACTTTAAGAATCTTCACTTCTATTCTCAATTATTTTATCTTAATCTTCAATTCTCTTAGAAAAAAATCAATAACAAAGACGATAATAGATATCTTTGTTTCACTCTGATTTTATCTTTAGCTGTCACTGATGCTATTTCAATAGATGGTATTTATAAAAAAAACTATCCTTGTTAACTCATTACTCATTCTTAATAAATCTGTTTCCATCTTTTCAAAACGTTTTCACAATCTCTTTCTATTCATCCTATTGTAAGCTTCAAAAATGTAATAAATAATGATTTATTTTTCTTTTAAAATATTTCGTTTAGCAAAAGTATAATGGAAAAAGAATCCCCTATTCTTTTCCCTGAATAGAATCTATGATGAATGCATTCAAGGATTTGCTTTTTTTTTTCCATTCAAGCCCCGACTTCTATCAATTAAAATGTATGTAATTATTTTATATGCAATGGAAGTTATTGTTGTTCTGTAGATAAGTAACAATCTAAAAAGTTTTCCCTTTCATTTATATAATAATCGAATTTCAAAACCCTTTCATTCCTATAGAATCTTTCTACCCACTATAATTTATTTAAACATTTTTTTAAAATCAAGCCTTGGTATATCTTTTGTTGTCTTTTACCATTTCAGATACCATATATTCCTTCTGCATTTTTTATCAAATTGCTCTATTGAAAGATTCTATTAAATATCTGCATCTGTCATTCTATCCATCTTCTCATAAATTACACGTTCTAATGAAACTCTACTTCACCAAAGTTTTCAAGTAATCAATCTCAACAAACATTTTCTTTTTTTTTTTTTCAATTTGTTTTTTAGCATTATCTATATAATCCCTACATATCTTTCATTTTTCTTTTAAACTTTCAAAAGTATTTCCCCTCTATTTTTTCTACTTAAACATGTTGGTTCTAAACCAGTTAAAGAACCAAAAACTGAGTTCAGACCCATATGACTATATAAGCTACTGCACTTAGATTGAACATATTATTGTGTTTTCAATTTCATGCTCATAGTTTTATAGTTAAGTAAAGATAAAAGGTGGTTGCTGGAGGATTGCATTAGATCCTAAGATCTAGGTGCAGTGCTCTCAAATCCAAAGCTCCTCGCTGATGAAGGCCACAAGCCAGAAACTAGTCTGGGGATATTGGATGAGTAGGCATTAGATAGGGATTTTATGCACAAGCCTTCTGGTATCCATTGATTACTCTGGTTGGCACAGGATGGCACTATTGGATTGGAGAGTTTTGTTTTGTTTAATAACATGTTGGTTCCAAATGCAAATTTTCTTCACCATAAATATCTATTCTTCATAACTTTTAAAATCACTAACCTTTCTAATTTGTTTTTCAAGAGACTATTAAACCTATTCAATTTGACCTCATTACTTATTTTCCATTCATCTTAACCTTTCTATAAGTTTAATTATTTTACATTTTAGATACTTCTAATTCTATCAACAGAAAATTATATTGCACTACTATATTGTATATAAACTAGAGAAGGTTTTGGCAATCTCCTCTGAGTATTGCAGACAACCATATATTTATTACAGTGTATTATTATTATATAGTCAAATAATATTTATTATCCAAAATCAATAAAACCATAAAATACAAATTTCAAGTAGAATCATGAAGTTGATCATGTGAGAAAGATAACTTGTGTTTCAAACAGTCTATTGATCTTAAATATCTATATATAATTTCTAACTATTAATAAATCTTATACAGGATTTTAAGTGATTATCATTGAAGAATTCTAATTTGACCTAATTATATGTATCATTGAAGACAAAGACTTGCATAATTAAGTAGAGCCAAAAACCAATATTAAATTAAATGCAACCTCTTAATAAACTTTTCTTTGCCTATTAGATTTTAAAAGTGATTGTAATGACCTTTTAAACTTATGTTAATTTGAAGAAAAACGCATTTTGTTAATTTGAAGAAAAACTCATTTTCCAGCCTAGATAAAGAAAAAGTATTGTTTATCTTTTCAATCACATCTTCCATGTGAATATTGCAATGTGGGTAAACTAAATGTAACAATTGTCCAAGCCAGATTCTTAAACATCTCTCAATTTAAGAATATAGAGACATTTTTTCTTATCATATTTGCCTTTGTTGAATGTATTTCTATTTTTTGATACTTGGTCAGAAATAATTTTGAAATTTTTCAGTTTGTTCACTAATCAATTGAAAAGATATTAGCTTCAATCTGTTTTTGAAAGTATTAACATATTCAATTATTAATATTGAATTTCAAAAATCTTACACTTTTCAGCAAAAAAAACTTTTATTATTGATTATAGTTTTGACTGTACCATGCAGTCTTCATCAGATCTTATTCTATTATTTTAAAATTTCACTTTTCAGCACAAAACTTTTATTATTGATTACAGTTTCGACTATACCATGCAGTCTTCATCAGATCTTATCCTATTATTTTAAAATTTCACTTTTCAGCAAAAAAACTTTTATTATTGATTACAGTTTTGACTGTACCATGCAGTCTTCATCAGATCTTATTCTATTATTTCAACTTTCTCTATCCTCCATCTTACTCTAGTAATTCAATAATTACAATTATTGAAGGTTTTTTCCTTTGGAATTTCAAATTCAATTTATTAAGACAGTTATCATCACAATAAAAACTAAATCCACCAATCAAACATCAACATATGCTTCATGTTTTGAATTTAAAAAAAAATATTTTACTTCTAATGATAAATTTCTGAACCTTTGTAAAAATATACTCTAACTTATCCAACAAACAACTGCTTATTAAAAAAAATCATTATACTTAGAATCATTTTCTTTTAGTTAAGACCTAGAAATTTATTTCTGAAGATTTTTTCCCATTGAAAATTCTGACAATAAGTTGCATACTCAAAATTTTATAACAGATGACTGCTGATAAATAACTGCAGCAATATAAAAGAAAATATAAAAGTTCATTGGTCCTCATACTCATAGTCAAAAATCTTGATTTTCTCAATGCTTCATCACTTGTTATTGATTCAATTTTATACATTGATTTTTCTCTACCATATATATATATATATATATATATATATATATATATATATATATATATATATATTAATATATACATATATATATATATATATATATATCATCATCAACCATTATCAAACCATTGCAGGATGAAGGTCTCTCCAAATTCAAACCATCTTCTCCAATCTTTAGCATCTCTTCTCCACATCACCCCTGCACCCTTTCTTATTTCATCCATCTATTTCACATGTGGTCTCTTTTTGGCTATTTTATAATCTCTTGGAATCCAGTTTAAGATTTCAATTGTCCATCTATTATTATCTCTTCTAGCAATATGTCCAGCCCAACTCCACTTCAGTCTTTTAATTTTTTTCAATGGGGTCAATAACACTTGTTTGTTCTCTTACCCATATATTGCATTTTCAATCTTTTCTTGTTACTCCTAACATGCATCTCTCCACACTTCTGTGAGTGGTCTGAAGCCTCTGTATTGCTCTTCTATTAAGGGTCCAAGTCGCAGATCCATAAATAAGAACTGGTAATACACATCTATTAAAAACCTTTCTTTTCAAACATATAGGCATATTTCCTTTTAGTATCAAGTTATTTCTACCAAAAGCACTCCAACCAAGTTTATTTCTATGATTAATTTCATCTATTATGTTTCCATCTGTATTAATAATTTGACCAAGATATTTGTAGCTGTTAACTTCTTCTATCTCATCATAATCAATCTTTATTTTCATATTTTGAAAAAATTCATTCAACATTACTTTAGTTATACAATTTAATAGCAGATACCATGTATATAAATAAATGTATAATAAATACTTTCACTTCATGTTTTCTTTTTTAGAAGTAATATTGTTAGTAATTTTTCACGCATAACCTTTAAAACCATTGTTACAAAAATACAAAGCTGAGAAATAAAAATTACACTGAGGAATTCGTGAAACTTTAAGAAACCAAATACACTTACAAATATCTTCAGCCAGTTGATTAATCAAATGACAGTACATTATTTCTGTTTAATTCAGGACAGTACTAAATAAAAGTTGCACTTCTTCAATTGTGGAAATAGTTTCATGTTTATTTTTGCATAAGTCATGTAGTAAATCACTGGCTCCCAGAGATGTTTCTTTTATTATTTCTTTATTTGTGAAATGTTTTCTAACACATAACTTTTGTTTGTGAAATTCACAAATTTACTAGATAAATTTGTACCAAAACTTCAATGTATACCTTTAAAACGTCTTTTAATGTTATTACTTTAAAAGGATCACACTTGCTTAGCATTTACAACATGCACCCTTGATTTATACTATCATGAAGTATATGTGTTGTTATTATGCATTAAAAATCTGTTTTCTTTTCTTTACACTTGTTTAAGGTATTATACTCTTATTAAAAAAAACACCATAAATATTATTTTCACATTGATTAAATAAATCAGAAATAATAATTATGTACTTGTTGTGACTAAAACAGAAAATAGCTATTCAGTTGTACCCTATTTCTTTACGTGCATGGTGATGATATTGGTAACCCAATGTCACTCATTAGGAATTATATTCTATGAACAAATAGCACAATCATTAGATTTTAACATATTTTGAAACAAAATGTATTTAAAAATAAACAAAAATTAATACTTATGAAAATTAAGCTATTATTTTTCCACGAGATCAGCTTGAATTAACAAATTTGATGATTTTATTTTGGAAGGTCCCTCTATCCGCAAAATATACTTGATTATTACGAATTTTAAAGCCATTGAACACAGGCTAAAGCCTGTTTAAAAGTATTTACATATGCTTTCTGTGCGCTCAATAAATTAATTACTACTCTTAAAATACATTTTGTAAATTGTTTTGAAAATTCATACTTTCTCTTAATTCAAAGGTTTACTCCAAATAATCAACTCGTCTTTTGCAATCAATTTCTTATTCAATTCTGAATTAGAGCATCAAAGCACTCTCTGTCGATTATATTAAAAAATTTCTACTTATATTTAGTGAAGCATTTTTTTAAATTAGTTTAGAAGAAAGTGATCAAATACACCTTGCCTTTAATATCTCATTAAAACATTTGAAGTATGAAAAAAAATAATAGTTAAAAAATAAAGGATTAATAAAGACATCAAATTTACATTACAGCAAAGAAATTATCTAAGACCTAAGGGGACTTTATGATTTGCATGATCTTCAGTAATTTAAATTTTTTTTCAGAAATGTTAATAATTAATGTATTAAATTATAAAGTAATAAAAAGTAAGAGAAAAAAGATATTAAAAATACAAAATGTTCTTTCTGAGAATAGCAAATTAGTAATAATAAATAAATGATGAGCCATAACTCTTTTGCATTTAAAATTCTATTCAGACTTTTATGTAATAAAACATTACATTATAATTGTGGAATTTTACTTCTCTCTTATTTCAAGTACACGCACACAGATCTTCTTTTGCGTGTGTGTAGGCATTTGAAAATATGATTAACAAAATAGTAATTTATGATCTCATATAACACCTATGTGAAAATATCATTATAGAACTGCATTATGCATATTTCTTACAACGAATAATGTGAACAAATTTATGGAATTTTTACTAGTTTGAAATTTAGAAGGTAAATCATTAGTTCACATAGGAAAAAGACACAAACTTAGCATATTATAAAAACTTTATCGCATCATAACCACACTTCTGTTTTATGATCACTGCTCAATTGAACTCGCACTTTTAGATTCTTGAATGTCGAATTTAAGGCTCAGTTGGTAGTGTTTGCCTTAAATTCAATATTCAAGAATCTAAAGGTGCCAGTTCAACCTCTAAGCAAATATTGTCACTGTGTATATAGGCCAGCAACACCTGAAGAAGAGTGGAGAATACTACTACTCCAAACGTGTAATTACTAACCTGTGTTGTCTATTTGTGTGTTATTACTAACAAGTTGTTTGTATTTGGAAAGTTTAAATAAAGTTTAAAATTTTCTATACATTCAACATTCACTCAAATGATGGAAATAGTCCAACATATCAGATCTTATAGTATACTATCATTACAAACCTTCAGACAAATAGCTTACGCAATCTTTTCAAAAGCTATCTATTTATTCCACTCCAACTTTGCTACTCATAGTAAGTTGATAAAACAATAGATGTGAAATGTTCTTATGAAACCCCTATCTAGAGTTATTTGTATCCTGAAATTAATTTCTGATTTCAAACTTTTGTCAATAAAGAATATTGAATCTGCATCTAGTGAATCTGAATTTTTTGGAAGAGATTCAAAATAGATCCATATTCAAAACTCCTTTCTAATAAAACCACTTTCTTTAGAAATTAGCCTGCAAATGCAGATAGGACAACATGAAATAAGAATGTCATATCATTACATTTTTAGGTTCTATTGATTACTCAAGCATGTAGTAAGTATCAAGTCTGGGGTAAAATAAATAATACATATTATTTACAAAAAAAACTGTCTTCTAATAAAACAAAAAAAAAGCGACTGCAATTGTATAAATCATTTCAATCAAAACTAATGTTATTGTAGAACTTTTACACTAGCCTCATAAAATATTTTTGAATATTTATTTATGGTTGCTGAGTTTAATATTTTGTGCAAGCTATATAAATAATAACTGAAAAGAAACATGACTACAATACAATTGGTTGGAATAAAAAATTGATCACACTAATGAAGAAATCAACCAAGGAATCAATAACTATTAAAATTAGCTGAGAGGTCATCACAGGCACAATGCAAGCAAGTAGTTGGTTGCAGATGGTTGTGGGTTTGCCTCCCGGCCGATGCTATGACATATGAACTATTAAAGTTAATCTTCAATTAAATGCTAACATGATAAAACAATTTTATTAAGAAATTGTATCATTCATATAAAAATAATATAACTCATTTTTTGAAATCAGGCAATTACCAATAAGATGCATTTCATTTTATTAAGCAATCTCTTTCATAATTCATCCATTTTATGGTCTAACCTCAAATTTCTAATTTGTAAGACCAGAATACCCTCATTATTTACATGTATTGGAAAATATTAGATTTATAAATTGGTAATTTTAACTTACTATTATTAGAGACTTCCTTAAAATTTTATATATGAAAGCAGAACATTTGTTGCAAGTCAAAAACAATATTCTAATCTGATCGTAATTTGCCAGATCATACAGTCACTTCTCAACGTTCTTTTCTATTATAAAAACATGGCAATAATGTTAGGATACGATAAATTCATCGATTATAAACACTAGTTGATCAAACCTAATAACATTCATTTCAAATTAAAAGTTAGTGAAGAATAACATTATTGATAATACACCATATACTATCATTTGAAAAACTTCAATGCACATTACACTTAAATAACAACAATAGCAACAACTAACAATAATAATAGTAATAGTAGAAGCAATAGTAGTAGTAGTAGTAGTAACAACAACAATAGCAGCAGCAGTAGTGGTAGTAGTAGTAGTAGTAACAGTAGCAGTAGTAGTAGCAGTAGTAGTAGTGGTAGTGGTAGTAGTAGTGGTAGTAGTAGTAGTAGTAGTAGTAGTAGTAGTAGTAGAGGTAGTAGTAGTAGTAGTAACAACAACATCAATAAAAAAATTTTATTGCTATAGACTTGACAGTATTGTTACCTCCCAGCCCTGGGATTTGAGCTAGCAGAAAGGGCCAGGCACTTAATTATCGATAGTTTTAAGATTTTTTAAAAGAGAAAAGTATAATTCTTATGGTACTAGTGAGATTGGTGCTTGGTGTCGGTTTATTAATTGATGCACATAAATATACTTTTTCCAAAGAAATAGTTGTTTGTCTTTTTAAATGGCCACTGCAGTAGATTTTTTTTTAAATTTTTTTTGAAATGTACATCCTGATATAGGATACATAGATTTTATTTTTTAAGATATATTTAAGAAAGGGAATTCCTATTTGAACCCAGTATGGTGGATAGTATTCAAATGCTATCTGCAGGTGTTATCGCAACTATACAACCATAGTTTTGCGTTTACTACCCTCCATGGTCAACAGATTCAATTTTTTTATATAGACATTTATATAAACAACAAAATTGATACTGGGGATGCCTGTTAAAATGGCTTCCCAACAAATGGGTCTATGAAAGTAGGAGAACAACAGGTTGAGAAGAAATTTTTGTGTGTGTGTTGTTGTAGTTCTTAATTGTTTTATCTTGTTAATACTACTTGGAAGAATAAAGCACCAGATAGGATTAAAGGTTCAACAATGGAGCATCTGACAGTCAGCATAGTATTTTATGAGCTGGGGTGGTGAGCCTAGCATGTTGTATAAAAAATAATAATAAATAGATAAATTGTATTATTATTTCACTCAGAAACAAAAATTCATTTTCATAAAAATATAAAACATAAGAATAAAAGTAGAAATAAAATAGATGAAAACTCATTCAGGAGAAAGAAAGGAAGAGAAAATGAATAAGGATAGCATAGATAAAGCAAGAGAGACCAGTATGATGGATATTATTACAAGAAAGTTGCAGGAGATGGAAGAAATAATGGAATTAAGATTTGAGGAAATGAGAGAAAGACAGGATATGTTGTTAGAAATGCAAAAAAAGCAGGAGATTAGAATATGAGCAATAGAAAAAACTTTATGAGCAGACAGGGGAAGGCAAAGGGGAAGAAAACCCAACCCAAAAAGAAGACAATCTAGAGAAAGGGCAAACAAAAGCTGAGATAAAAAATAAAGAGGGAGTAAAGAATAATGACCAAAAAGGGAAAAATGGTATAGTAAAAGATAAGAAGGCTACAGTGAGATGCTCGATATCGCAGTCACAGGTAAACCAGTTTCTAAAGATTAGAGTGTTTGCCAGGCAAATGGGAAAAGCACCAATTGAGCATTTAAAAAGCCTAGAAAGACATTTTACCATTAACATGATGACTGAAGAAAGCAAATTGGCTATTGCCTGTAGAAAGAAACTTGGTGGAAGATGCACAGTCATGTCGGATTCACTGTTTCATCTACTCAAGACTTATAAAGAGTATAGGGAAGTGGTAAAAGACATGTTCTGGTTTGAAGAAAGACAAGAAATGGTGAGATATTATAAAATGCAAGAAAAATATAAGATGACTAGTCAAGAAAGTTATTCTCAGTTTTTCTATCATCAGGTAGCTAAGTTGCTCACCTTAGATGCATGTAACATGATGGAAAATAACATTATTATGGTAGTTAAGCATAACTTGCCAATGAAAGTTGAACAGATGCTCCTGGAAATAAGAAGACCTCAATTGAGGAAGTAGCTGAATTACTAAACACTATAGACATGAGCACGTAGGACCACGAAGAACTGCTGGATAGGAGAAAAGACGAAAATGCTCAAATGACAAGGTACAAAGAAGATAGGCATCTGAGAGGGATCTAAAGGTCTTACAAAAGGGAAGATAAGGGAACATCACAGCATCCATATTATGACAGAGAAGACAGTCGGCCATTACTGAGACCATATGGTGAACAGGGGAAAAGGTCGCACCCCCCATCACCAACATTAAGAGGCAGAGAGGGATTAAAATAAAGGGAGGTGTGCATAATTTTTTGTTTTGTGTGGTTGTTTTTGTTTGTTTTGGTCTGTCCAGATGTTTCATTTTGTCATGGTTTGAAACTGATAGGGCTTTAAAACCTGTACTATAATGGATTTATTATTTTAGACTTCAAAATAAGTATACCTCATATTGAAGTCTTTCCAACAGGGGGCACTGGAACTGTAGCTGGGTTCAAACCCTGTTACAAGGGAATTACACAATATTCCCTAACTGCCTAGATTGGTGTGAGTCTAATAAAATAGATTCAGTGTGTGAGTATAAAATATAAAGAATTAGATATATATGTCGAAGAGAGAAAGTTTGAAAGTTTTTTTGATTTAAAAAAAAGAGAAAAAGAAAGATGTTTATAGTTATTTGTTTTAAAATAAATTCATAAAAATATGTTAATAAATTGTAGGAATGCAGTTATATGCAAATATATAAATTTTCTTCTTGTATTATTAATTTATTTTAAATGTATACTTTTCTGTTGTTTTATTGTATATCACATTTTAACGAGAGTAATGAAAGAACTTTTATATGTATACTTGGAGGCAATTTTGTGTCTTTTGTTTGATTACTTAGCCACTCAAAATTTCCAAGGAATTTTAAGTAAATGTATGGCAGAGAAAAAAAATGTTAAAAGCATGCCTAAGAAATAGAGATCGGCATACTGATAAACTATTTTGGGAAACAAAAGGAATTGGAGAAATTAATCAGTTAAAAAGAAAAATCAGAACAAGCAAGAGTCGTTTTTCGAACTAGTTGCTAAATTGACTGATATGACTATGCTAATATTATAAAATGAAACATTAAAACAAATCCTTCAATCAACCATCAGGAGAAGAAAATGGATTTAGATATAGTAACTCAGACCATCACTACAATCAGAATGCAGAAGTAGAACAATACTTGTAAGGCAACCATCCGAAGCTTTGGAGATGTAGCTGTTACTGTTAAGTCCTTGCCCCTCTAAGAACCATAGGGACCTTATCAAAAAGTCACTAAAACAATCCAGGAAGAAAGAAAATATCGAATTGTGTACACTAAGAATGCCTCCAGTAAGCCATCATTATTTCCTTGATCCAAGTAATACCACAAAATATCCGGATGTTCATGCAAAACTTTTGCCATTAACAGAAAAAAAATTTTTTATTCTTCGACAGTGAAAGAATACCTAGATTTTGGTTGGATTGTCAAAATCAAGCTTATGTGGAAATAAACTTGTCCATATAATAAAAAAATCCTGGGTATTTCAAGGTAACTATAACTAACAGAGCAAAACTCTCCATACAGTATTGCCACCTGTGCTAAACAGAGTAATCAATGGATGCCAGAAGGTTTGTGCATAAAATCCCTATCTAATGCCTACTCATCCAATATCCCCAGACTAGTTTCTGGCTTGTGGCCTTCGTCAGTGAGGAGCTTTGGATCTGAGAGCACTGCATCTAGATCTTAGGATCTAATGCAACCCTCTAGCAACCACCTTTTATCTCTACTTAACTACAAAACTATGAGAATGAAATTGAAAACACAAAAAATATTTTCAATCTAAGCTCAATAGCTTATATAGTCATATGGGTCTGAACTCAGTTCAGCACCCATACATTTTGGTGTCTTTGGCTCTTTTACAACCATAGCCACCACTATCCTATTAGGCAGGATTGGTGTTAAACCATTAAGCATCACATGAGGCCACAAGCCAGAAACTAGTCTGGGGATATTGGATGAGTAGGCATTAGATAGGGATTTTATGCACAAGCCTTCTGGCATCCATTGATTACTCTGTTTAGCACAGGTGGCAAAACTGTATGGAGAGTTTTGCTCTGTTTATCAACAATTAATGTGCTAGTATAGGAAATGTGATCATGTGATGCTTAATGGTTTAACACCAATCCTGCCTAATAGGATAGTGGTGGCTATGGTTGTAAAAGAGCCAAAGACACCAAAATGTATGGGTGCTGAACTGAGTTCAGACCCATATGACTATATAAGCTATTGAGCTTAGATTGAAAATATTTTTTGTGTTTTCAATTTCATTCTCATAGTTTTGTAGTTAAGTAGAGATAAAAGGTGGTTGCTAGAGGGTTGCATTAGATCCTAAGATCTAGATGCAGTGCTCTCAGAACCAAAGCTCCTCACTGACGAAGGCCACAAGCCAGAAACTAGTCTGGGGATATTGGATGAGTAGGCATTAGATAGGGATTTTATGCACAAGCCTTCTGGCATCCATTGATTACTCTGTTTAGCACAGGTGGCAATACTGTATGGAGAGTTTTGCTCTGTTTATCAACAATTAATGTGCTAGTATAGGAAATGTGATCATGTAACTATAACTAGTTTTATTATCTTAAAAGAACTGAAAATTGTCTATCATTACTCTCTAAAGGTGCAGCCATTATGTAAAATTATATATCTTAATTTACAATGTATAAATGCATTCCCACATATATGTTTAATTATATGTTCTTTTATAATTCATTGATTCTGTTTTTGTCTTTTATGTTATTATTGATATATAAATTATATATATGTTTTTCTTTCTCAATAATTAATTAGCCATAGTAATAAAATTGTATACTTACATTAAAACAAATTGTCTCTCATTAATGAACATATTTATCACTTATATTGGCCTAGTTTTCTTCCTGGCAGAATATCAGAAAGAATGAAGTATGCTTTTCAGAATAGGCAATTCTATTACATGCCATTTTAAATTTTAAACTGTAGATTTGATAAAGATATAGATTGTGTATAGAAGGATTAAATGTGTAGAAAGAGGGAATTCAGCAGTAGTTAATTTTAAATGATATGTGATCTAATTTAAGGGATATAAAAAAGAAACCATTACTAATATGTAAATTTAAATATACCCATCTTAAGTCGAGAAATATATAAAGCAGGGAGAGCTTGTTTCAACTACACAAATTTAGTCATTTACCTCTGTTCAGCCAGATGGGTATTGTTACCTCCCAGCCCTGGGATTTGAGCTAGCTCAAAGGGCTGGGCACCTAATTATCAATAGTTTTAAGATTTCTTAAAAGGGAAAAGTATAATTCTTACTGTACTAGTGAGATTGGCACTTGGGGTCAGTTTATTAATTGATGCTCATACATATACTTTTTCAGAAGAAATTGTTGTTTGACTTTTTAAATGAAATAATGGCCACTAGGTGGATTTTTTTTAATATTTTTTTTTTCAAATATAGATTTTATTTCTTAAGATATATTTAAGAGAGGGAATTCATATTCGAACACAATACAATGGATAGTATTCAAATTCTATCTGCAGGTGTTATGGTGACTATACAACCATAGTTTTGCATTTACTACCCTATGTGGTCAACAGATTCATTTTTTTTTATAAACAACAACAAAATTAATACTGGGGTTGCCTATTAAAGGCTATCATCAGTAAAAAGTTATGAACCAAAGTCAAATGTTTCTAAATGTTTTGAATCTAATGCAATTTGCATCTAGTAACCATATTGTACTTTCTTTACTATCTAGTTACCAGTCTGAAATTATAAAAACATGTTAATGTTATAGAACTAAATCAAACTTATTGTATAGTTATAAAATCTGATAACAGTTCAACATATAAATATTATTGTTTTCGTTGATTGTTTAATAACTGTAGACATCTTTTCTCCATGTCCATCACAGCTAAAAAAACAAGCCTACTAGAATATAGTGATTGTGTCAAAACTAAAGAGAAATAAGTAGTTAATTTTGAAAATCAACATATAAACTAGAATCATGTGATGTTTTTTGGTTTTAAAACATTTTATAAATTATTCAACATATTTTCTAAATTTCTATAGCATTAAAAATATTTTTTGTTTTAATGTATTTTTTTTGAAAGCAAAATACGGTAAATAAAAATATTGAAAATACAAAGAGTACAAACATTTTTTTTTTTAAATAAAAAAAAAAAATCTCATATTTAAAAGTACATACCTCCCAAATCAATATTTAGAAAAGCTTTTTATACTATAATATTTTTGTCTTTTAAAATGAAATACAAAGAAATCAGACAAACAAAACAATAGAGTGTGAAAAAATATAATCAAAATGATGTTTTTTATATTTATTTTTGTTTGTATATAATGTTAAAATAAAATTATTTTTTTATAATTACAAAAAACTTTGGGCTATAAATAACAAATATTAAAAACTGAAATGCTATGAGAAGTCTTCTAAAACAATCACGTGTTCTCTACAATCACGTGTTCTCTTTTGATGCAAGAATGTAAAACATAAATATTTGTAGCTCCTCAAAATGCATTGTTTGCACTAATTTTAATTGTTTTTTAATCACTAAATAATAAATTATTACTTTTTCTCATCAGATTTTTTTAAAATTAAACTGGCAAAACAAAATAAGAAATGAAAACAGCATAAACTTATAAAAACACATACACAATTTAACAAATATTTAATTACAGAAACTGATATTAACAACAGTTAAATGACAGTCTAGACTCCATAGAAGCAATGCAATATTACTTTTTAATAATTTGTACATTTTTTTTCCCTTTCCATTTATGTTTAGTCAAATACATATTAAATTTCAGTTGCTTTATAATTTTTTTAATTACGATTTTGAGTGGTATATAATAAAATTATTGTTTATTAAATTCAACCATCACATGATCATCATTCTTTATACATACACAACCTGTTTTCAAAGAGGCAAAACTCTCTATACAGTAATGCCACTCAGATAAAAATTTTATGCATAAATCTTCCTGCGTCCATTGATTAATCTGGCTTGCACTGAATGGCACTACTATATGGAGAGTTTTGCCTCTGTGTTTATTAAATTTATTAATAATAAAATATTGTAATGTTGAACAAAGTCTGACAATATAAGCTGTGATCATGTTTATTTAAAAATATTTACAAATTTAAAAAATCAGACAATATATATTGTATATTGGCCTGGATTTAAACCTGGAATTAGTATATTCTTAAAAAAAATTTATTGGCTTACTTTTTTTTTCAATTGTTTTAAAAAGGTCAATAATATATCTTATTAACAAATAATGATTGATAATACACTTTAATGTAAGATAGCTTGCCTAAATATTTGTTTTAATAAAGTATTTGATTATCATTTTAAAAGTCTTGGCATTTTATTCATCATCATAATTTACACTTTAATCTAAACATGCGGTCATATTAGTATAATTTTAGTATTAAAATTTCCATTATACTTTACCATAGCTCATCAAATGAATATTATTTAGGTTACAATTACATTAGAGCACATTTGCATTACTTTCACAGCTCTATGCTATAAGATATGTGCTGGATACAATCTCAAACTATCTCATCATACTTGAGAAACTGTATCATATAGATATCTAGGAGTCTTTATAGAATGAGAAAAGTAGGATAAATAATTTATAGGTGAAAATTCATGATGCCATGCTAATCACACATATCCTGTTTTATTGATACTGAATATAGATTTGTTAGCATATACAATATTTAAATACCAGATAATCCCTGAGATTTATTATTAATATTGATGTTCACATGTAGTGATATAGTAGTAATGGATACTATTTGTGTGACATTTTTTATTTATTGATATCATTTTTGAGAGGTTACTTTATGAGTTAGGCAGTTACCATTTGGTGATTGGTCATTTTGCCCTTGCATTTTCCATTAAAATAGACATATATATGTAACAAACTGAAAAGACATCAAATTTTTATAGCACTATTTACAGTTTTTATAATATTTTATTTATTGTTACATTGTTAAAAAAATTGAAACAATAATTGTAGAATATATTTTTTGGACTGAATTGTCCTTGTTAACTATTTTGAAAAAAGACCTATCCCACATCAAACATAACTTCATTTTTATTTAAACATTATTAAATTATCCACTGATGCTAAAATTTGAGTCTTATTTTAATAATACCCATTTCATCAAGATTTATGTATGTCAAAAATACAGTTATCGAAACTCATTTGTAAATGAGGGGATTTGAACTCAGACTTTCAAGCAATCTTCAACTAACCACACTATCTCATACTACTGATACACATTACCACCCACATGTAGAAAAGATAAATAATCACCAATAGACTTATTTCATGCTCATCAGTTCTGGTTCATTTGTTAAGTTTTAAACTTTGCATTTTAGTAAATGGTGAATTCTTCGTTGTCCATTTCTTAAGATTTAAATTTCACATGTGAGATAAAAAATTATCATTAGTCACATGAATCCATTCATGATACAGGATTTTTATTTAAATACAAGTGATGATGTTGTTTATGACAAGTTCTTCTAAAATAATCTATTAAGGAGGTAATTAAGTTGTGGATTCCCCAGGCGATTACAATTTTTTCTGATTGTGCCAACAATTTTGTTTTCTTTCAGGAATTAAAAATAGTTATTAGATTTCATCAGAAATTTTACAGGTGATTTTAATTAATGATTTCTATAAAATTGATAAACACAATAAAATCTGATCCATTCATCATAGTGGGTTAATCATCTCATGATTTTAAGACACTGAAATCTTCAACTACAAATTGAAATAATTTCAAGTTTCCAAAAAAAAAATAATTTTGAATTTTAACAGTGTCTAAGTTTACCTCTGGAACATGCATGTTACTGTAGCTGAAGCTCTGCATGGCTTTAGTGTGATCCGGACCCATAGCAACTTCCTACCGACCTTTTTCCTCTTTTGGTACTGCTTTAGCATAAAGTTGGTGTACCACCTTAATAATTGAAGAATGACCTTTTCTTGGCCAAAGCTGCCATTTTTCTCTCTCTCACTGACAGTGCTGCCACCACAATTTCTTATAATTCATTTTTCTTTAGCCTGTTTGACAAAATAAATTGTAATGATGTGTAATAATGAAACGTTTTTCTCATAATATTTTTAGTTGGAGTTTAAATCCAACCACTCATGAAGCTTCCCTCTGTTGAAATAAGCAATTCCCGCATTGATAGAGTTTCACAATATTCGATTGCTAAATGTCGAAAATATGTAATAAATAATGTATTTAGTCTACTTACTGATCAAAATGTATCCTTATTTTATTGTTACAAATAAAGTTTATAAATGAAAATAAACTTATGTATGAAATGGCAAAGGCATTCTATGAATTCATATAAACAGTGAAACTCTATCGTATCTTAATATTTATTATTCTTAATGTATAATGTAGATATATGTTCTCATGTCCCACATATATATATTATTATTTAATTGAGAAAAAAAAAATTTTCTTTTATATATATGGATTTATGTGTACGTATATTATATGTATAATATATAGTTGATAAATTAATAAGTGGTGAATGAATATAATGCTGTAAGAAATGATATTTCAATATGTTATTTTTCTTATTAAATAATTAATATATTCAGTTATTTAGTTTTATTTCTGTAAAATAAAATGTTAGGAAAGAAAGTGTCAAATAAAGTGATCTAGATAAGAGATTGGGATTTGAAAATGTACACGTGCAAAAGAGTGTGAAAGAATGGGAGCGTCTGTTTAAACACAAAACATTTTTAACACCTATGGTGGCTATAGATTGCCAGATTTGTTGTATTGTTTTTATCTGTATCTAAGATTTTTTTAAAGGAGAGAGGTGCTTTGAGGAAATAAAGGTGATTATTAATTTTCTTGTAAAATCGCGATAGTACATCAACTTGTCAAACTCTGATTTTTTTATTTTATCTCAAGATAAGATATGCAGGTGGTCATTTTCTTTGACCAAGATTCGCAATAAAAATGAATAAAATGTTTAAAAGTCACGCAGTCATTATTATTAGGGAGAGATGTAACTCAGTCATTTATTAATTTAGAGACTCACTCAGTCATTATTATTAAACAGAGATGTAACTCTCCCTCAATTTTTTCCTCGTTATTAATGTTGAAAAGGAAAAAAAAGGAAAGTAGGCGATTTGATTTTTTTTTTTACTCTTTAAAAATTGAACAAGGGAAAAGAAGGAAAAGACTCTTGTATAAAGTCAAAATAGACGAAGATGTGCGGATATACAAGTAATCTCCAGAAATATTAATATTGAAAAAAGAGGGAAAATGGAACAAAATTGAATTTATAAGAAGAAGTTATTGACAATTCTATGAAATGAGATTAACACATATTTTTCTGAGTATAATACCATGACTCTGCATTGCTAAACCATTTTTTTCTGCTTCCTGATTAATACAGAATGAGTTAAAATCACTAATCTACTGTGGTCTCATATACCAATCAAATAATAACCAACAAAATGAAAGAGTTTGAAGCCAACCACACAAGCTATATGAAATGCTTCTTTTCTGGCTCCTGGTCTATTCTAGGCTCATTACCTTTGGATGGATGGAGAAGAGGAAGGAAGAGGAAGAGAAAATGTATAAATTCCATATATAGCCAAGTTTGAAGCCATGAATCAAATTTTTGTTAAAGTTTACCTCAGTCATCTAAAGTGTCTACAGCGATTATTTTTTAAAAAATGGGAGAGACAAGCAAATCCACCAGTACATACTTATTAAAAAGTATTTATAATAGCTCTTTGTAAAATGGTAGAAGAAAGCCAATCAACAATAAATAATTTTAGAATTAAAGAAACAAGCAAGTCAATTGATTCATGTTTATCTTAACAGTATCTGCAATAACTTTTTTTTTATGGAGCAAAGACAAGCAGTCTGAAAATTCAAACTCAGGACATTTATAAGAAGTGAAAGTGATCGGGTAACTATGAACTTTCTTTAACAGATTTTTATTCTTACTTATTAAAAGTAAACCTTAATTTACTGGTCAAAGCAATTTTTCTTTTGATACAGAAACATTAAAGACTTGTTTATCTATAGTTATTTGCAATATCTCACAACATAGCACAAACATAGTTTAAATCTTTAAACTTAAATTTTTCATTATTTTTTATTATTTTTTTTTATATTATATATTGTAGTGTTGAAATGTTTTTTTTAAATTGTTCTTCAGTTGTTAATGATAATGAGCAACCTATAAATATATGCATTTATAATGTTTTTTTTTATTTTATCTTGTTGCATATTAAAATTAATATCATGTATTTTATTTTCTTTTGCTAAACGGTTGAAAAAAATATATTTATATATGTAATTTGTGGGTATACATTTTAAACATATATGTTAACATTACCGAATGTGTGCATGTGTAACTGCTTATACAAACATGTCAAGGAATAGGTTATATATAAATAGTTTAGGTGTGAGAAATTATAGAGCAAGGCTTACATATGAATGGAAGTGAAATAAAACACACAGGATACATATGAAATTTATTTTATGATATAATAAGTTAGGAAAGACTTAAGTAAGCATTCCATAAAACATATTTTTTTAAGCCAGCTTATTTTAAACTATCCAGAAATGACAAACCTATATATTAAGTTTATTTGCTTGTGCTTATATAAATTTTTATATTAATTTTTGTATTGAATTAATGTAATAATAAGCCATTTATTTAATTGTTGATTTGATTTTAAAGAAAGAAAGAAAGAATAATAGTATTAATAAAATATAATTATATATATCTTAATTGGTGTTCCGAGTTCTTATTAAAAAAATATTGTTGTGTTTTTCTTGTCTTGATTTTATCATTTTAATTCATCATCATTGCTCGCAGTTATTAATTATTATCATTCGTAAATATTGAGCAATCACTTGCAAATATTAAGCGCTTGCAAAAGGTTAAGTAAACTAGAATGTTGATTTACTTTCAAGTATTTAGGGAATAAGCTTGATAATAACCAAATTTTAATAATTATAGTTCAATAGTGGAAAGGCTAAAATTGGGTTGTGTCCATGAGTTTTGATCATCCTCATCAAAAATGGATATCGTGTTATTGGTTAAAATGTTTCAAATAATACTATATAAGAGTTATGATCGCCATCATCATCATTAATAAATTATAATCACTCAATCTAACGTTTAACAGAATTAATATATTTTAATAAATAGGGGTTTATGGAAAGTTGAATATTATGCAAAGAGATTCATGATGATCAATCATCATCACTAGTATTATTAAATCCTAATCTTAACTATAAAAGTATTTTAGTAAATAACTATAAACTTATATAAATGCTAGTGAATGTAATATTTAAATCCCCGTTTGAAATAGGATAATTTTTAATAGATGCCTATAAGTTTATAAAGATAAATTTATTGTTGTGAGTTTATTAATAAGCTATGGCCAGTATCATCATCACTATTATTATCATTATTATTATGATATCACTATTATTATCATTCATCATTATTATCATCATCATTATCACCTTTATATTGTGATAAATAATCTAGTTAAATGGCCATCAATATTAATAATGGTTTTCACGATGCTTGTTTAGAAGCCATTAATAAGATTATACATGTCTGTTCATTAATATACGTAAATGAGCTAGCAATGTCTATAGGAATCTTTGATCTATAATATAAATTTTGGTAATATTGGGATCTTGTAATTTTATCGATATAGATAAAATGTAAGAATGTCATTTTTTCATTAGTCATCCGAGTCATGTGTGATAAAAATGTACCGAATGAGTTTGAACTCAGTACACTTTAAACAGATATTTATCTAGATTTAAAACAATCTAGTGGCGCTCGTGGGAAAACACATATACTTAGCTAAACTGAATAAAGAAGTGATCCCATTCCTTTTCCAACTTATTAAATTTATATATTTTATAAATTGTCATGAATAGCACCAGTGTGTGCATGTGACCATGAATGGTCTTATATGGTTGGAAAGAAGAATAGGAAGGATTCTTTGTTAAAAGAACCTAGTATAGGAGATAATCATAATGCACTCCAGGAATCTCAAAGTGGGTAATTTTATTCAGTTGCTATATTTAATATTCTTTTATTTGATGACAATGGCCAGTATGTTTTATTGTTCAAATGACATCCCCAATATTTAGATATTATTAAATCTTTAATGATGATAGTTTTAATTGTCATTGTTGTTATTTTATATGGAGAAATGAGATAACTTATTTATTTCATTACTAATGTGACAGAATTAATGTTTAGGATAGTTGCAATCGGGCTATAATGTTATATTTAGTTATTGAATTATGGCAACTATCATTTCATCACTCATCTATTTATCCATACTGTGACAATGTTTACTTACTGTTACAAATAACAGATTGGATAAACATATATGTTAATAATGGATCATTTTCTATCAATTTATTATTATTTCTGTCGCAAATGTCCTTCATTCAGTTACAAATATCCATTATTTCAGTTACAATAAACATCCCCTAAAACACCCAGATCTGTTTTGTAACATGAATTAAAATCCTATTTTTAAATATAGGTTCAGTATTGTAATCGCCGCAATAAATTGATATTTGTTTAAATAAAAGTTATCAAGTTTGTTAAATGTTTGTAATGAAAACAAAGTTTTAAAGGTGTGAAGTTGAATAGATATATATAAAACCATCTTGAATTTTGTCAAAATAAATATTTATATTTTTAAACTTAATCCAGTTGTTTGAACCTCCTTAATAATCTTTATATTATTTATGTATGTTTTTGACTTATATCTTGGGTTCACTCAATCTCTCATCATCATCATCAGCTGAGTTCTCATGTAAAACGATGTAGCAACGGGCCTGGAAGTAATTAATTTATGTAGTATCACCGTAGGATGATGTCCATAGTGTTATAGATTTGCGGAATGGGCAAACAGGTTAGAATTCATGATTGCTCCTGAACTGTGTATCTTGGGCATGATTGGATTCGGGGTACTTTTGCTCAGATTTTAAGTTTTGTTGGATGGACAAACATTTTTGACCGGTACAATACTAATATAATAAAGTTATCTAATACATAGTAAAAACAAAAAAACTATATTTAGTAATCTGTATAGAAGTTAACAGATGCTTAATAAGTGAAAAGACTTATTTGATACTTACTAAATGAGGAGAAAAGAATTATCTTACATAAAGTAAGTGAAGAGAGAAGGGTTATTTGATACTTAGTAAGTAAGGAGAGGAATTATCTGATACTTAGTAAGCTGGAGGAAATAGTTATCTGATCTTTAGTAAGTAAGGAAAGAAGAGTTATTTGATTCTTATTAAGAAGAATTATCCGATAAAAGAATGATTTCTGGAAAAAATTTCCCACTTTCCCAATAAACAGCAGACCTTTAAAGGATTTCACTTTTACCTATTTAAAATCATTATTGAAACTTCTGTAGAATGAAGAGTTATTTTTCTAAGTCTTTTTTTTTTCTTTTTGTATGTAGGAAGTTAAATTACTATTTTGTTTTTAATGCAAGAGCTTTTGAAAATAATAGAATTAGATAAAATAGGTAAGTGGTTAACACCCCCCCCCCCTCCGTTTTAATTTCATTGTAATGTTTTGATTATTTTTTCAAATTTCGAATACTTTATTTTATACATATTAATTTTTCACTCTTTCTTTTATTTAAATCTCACTGAAGGCAAGTAAAGGGCAAGCAAAAATATTTTTACATAAAAAAACTTGAATATAAATTATTGCAATTCTAATTCGGTCGTTTGAAAATTAGCATAACGAGTATAAATTAAGTTTTGTTTAAAATGGTTTGTTTTCTGAATGTTACAGCTAATGAAAGCAGATTGTGGTTTTAATCACTTTCACACAAAGTTAACTCAATGAATGTCTGGGTAGAACCTGAATTGTAATATTTATTCATTGATTCGACTAAGTAGAGAAGAGGAAACGCTGGAATTCTTAATCAGGCCTTTATTATTAACAAATAAAAAATCCTTCTCCTTTTTTCTTTTCAAAAACTTTATTTTTTATCTCTATACTGAACATATATATATACATTTATATACAAAACTCCAACGTTTCAACTGTTTTATCTCATACAGTCATTTTCAAGGATCTGCAACAATATTAAATACATATCAACAAATAAACTTCAATTACATAAAAACTTTCTCTTACATTAACATCATAACAAACATATTAAACATATATAAATATATGTCTAGAAATTTATTATTGAGAAGTTAATCACAGGAAAACATTTGAGTGATACAGATTTTAATCAATCGTTTTTTTTGAAAGATGATAATTTTTACTTTAATAATAATAAAAATTAAATGCTATATTTAATAAAATTCTTTATTTATAAATTAAAATAAAACTTTACAGGTATCTAATGTGAAAAAATAAACAAGTCATTTTATAATTTAATATAATTCAACGATGTAAGAATCCAAGAGAACAGAAACAAATAAGATACTGCTATTGATGACAAATAGCATTGCTTAGTTATGCTAATTTTTATTTGCCTAATTTCCATTTGCATCCAGGCAGTGATCTTTATGTACATTATAATAATGAATCATTATTTATTTAAAGCTTTTTAATTCTAACATTTGTGTAGAAAATTGGAAATACTGAAGATATTACATAGGAATTTACATGGCCATATATTAAATCCCATCAATTCATTCATATTTATACTTACTACAGTGATGTGGTTTGGAATGTGTAGCCAAAATGATTCATTAAGATATTTCTGATTTAAATTATTGGAAGAGGCTGTACTGATCTTAAATATCAAATGAAGATGATTAAATTTATTTTATAATCGTTAATATTATAAACACTTTTTAGATTATTTTCAAAAGTATTAAGAACTGAAAGACAGGCTTATTTATACCTGTGTCTATATATATATATGTAATATTAGGGTATGAGCACAGACTTTCACATGACCCACCACTCTCCACTCCATCTAATAATACTGATACACTTAAACACATCTATGTTGAAAAGATAAATAATCACCAATATACGTAAGATTATTTTCCTAAACATAAATTGAAACATGTCAAGCCTTTTTTGTATTGATAATACTTTTGAAGATTAAAAAGAAAAGTACTTTTACTAGATTTTATAGCAAATGTTTATTTTATAGATGTTTATATTATATTTAGACAGAAATAATATATGTAATTTGAACATGAAAATGCAGAAATAAAAAATATATTTATTTTTCCTATTTCGCCTACTATTAAATTGGTCTTTAGGCAGAGAATATATTTCTAATGTAACTATAACCTTTTATAATTTTAATCTGCAATTTTACATGTTTTGGCTAATTTGCTCCCTGGTGAATTTTTCTGCAAGTATTATATGTTAAAATGGGTATTTTTCTGTATATTTTATTATATAAAAATTTCATTCAAAAAATTATGATAGATGGTGCGAAATTAAAAAAAATTCCTTACAAAAGACATAAGCCCTGTCCTGACATGTTCAGTCTATGTTCCAAGGTCAGGCAGTAAAACATTCAGCATATTAATACATTGTTTAAAAAAAAATAGTCTGAATGACCAAAAATAGGTTTATTTGCAAATTTAATACAGTTTTAGATATTTTTTACAATAATTTACATTATATTGATTAGATATTAAGAAATATAAATTATTAAGAATTTATTTCGACTGGAAATACTTTATTTTCAAAAATATAATGTTATATTAGCAGTTAATGTGAATATGGCCTGAAGCTATTTAGAGGTTTAGCTTCCATGTAAGCAATCTACTTATATTTATGAGTATGAAAATATCACAATTTTGCAATAAATATTCAAAAATTATAAACTTTTAAAGCATAATTTGTTAGATCTAAGAGAAATAAATAAATATTCATTAAATTTTTAAAAATAATTAGAAATAACAAAGATTTGTTTGATTTTGTAAACTAAAAATAATATTTTTGAAATGATGATGTGTAATCTTTTTGTTTTGATTACAATCTCATTTTTTAAATATTTATAGAAACAAAATGTGAACATTTAAAATTTATTTCAGTAGTAAACAAAAATATCTATCAAATGAAGTCAAATTTGTTATTTTCTGATAAGTAATAATTATTTAATCATATATTTTATGTTGTTGTGTGAGACAGAGAATAATGTCAGAAAATGCTGAAATGTTTGAGTCTAGGTTGCATTACAGAAGGGTTAAATACAGTATTGTAATCCTTTCTTTTTCCTATTTCAATTTTATTTCAAGTTACTGAAAATATTTACACAAAATTCAATTTTATGCTTTTATGTAGAAAAAGTTGCCATAAATAATAAAAACAATTACAATTATTTTCATTTAAAAACAATATAAACAATTACATTACAGTGATATATTAGTTATATAAAATTAAAATAGTGAGTCCATTCCATTATATATTTGTATACATTATCAATGTGTTTGAAGTTATACCTATTTTTGTTCTGTTTTAAATCCTTTTATTGAAGTTGGAAAATTGTTTTTTTTTTTGTTGGTATGTTAGTTTGTGAACTTTTGATCTTTTTTAAGTTAGAATGAAACTTTAAAATTAAGGTTTAATACATTTAAATTCAATAGAAATGCTTAAAAATTAGTATACAGCTAATTAATACTAGGTTAATTCATATACAATACTAATCTTCTTAGTAGGTCACTTAGTTTCAAAGATAATGAACAGAGATATAAAAATATTGAATATTTAATTGCAAATTTAAAAATTTTTCATAGAACATTCTTTTGTTTTAAGTAACACTTACAAAAGGATGATAAATTTTTTTAAGTAATAAGAAAGTTTGTTTATAATATAGTTTGATTAAGCTTTTTTTGTTTAAAAAAATTTATTTTCAAATAAAAAAAATGTCAAACAATTTTTAACAAAAAAGTTACTTACTGATTTCTTATAAATATATAATTAAGTATTCATACTAAATATAATATATGCACAAACAGTATACATATTAATTTACTGCAAAAATATCTAGTGATATATTATATACATGATATGAGAGACATTAATTTAAGATAAAATTATATCTATTAAGTAAAGTTCATTTACAATATAGTTTTGGTAAGCATTTTTTAAAAATAAAATAAAAATTTTCACTCAAAAGCAAACATGTCAAACATTTTACTAACTCTCTTGTACTATGCTAACATTCTGACAGATTTCTTTGATATCACTAGATTTAAGTCTTCAATTTTCACTTTAATATTAAACCATTATTATTTACCAGAATATAATAAATATGACCTTCTTTGATAAATATTTTCATTTAAAAATTAAATAAATTTTTAAAAATGAGATTTGATTTTTGGAATTATTTTAAAAATTAGATTTTAATCAAAAAAAAGTGCTGTCACATCATCAAACTTCAGGTTGGGCAGATTCAATTTGCAAAATGAATGACATTTTCTTTGTTTGATGTTGTTTAAAAGTCTGAATAAGTTATTTTTAATACCTAGTAAGTCTATCATTTATTCTTTAAATGTTTAAATTTTTTTAAAAATTTTTATATTACTAAATATTATAATAAACTGTTGTAATGATCACATTTCTAGACAGTTGTATTTCCCATTCCCTTAATTTCTATGGTAATGTTACACAGAAGAATATATTCTTTTATATTTAAAAATAAAACATTTCTGTAAAAAATAAATATGCAATAATACATATTTTGATTTCTAATAATTATTATACAATTACAATACAAAAATAATCATAAAATGTTTTAAAAAAAAAACAAGTTTTTAGACCATCATAATATTTAATCTCACAAAGTTTGAGATCACCAAATATATAATAGACACACATCATCATGGAGTTTAAGAAATTTTGAAGATCTGCTTATTCAATTATCCTGACATCTTTTGGATTTTTTTTGAAATTAAAATATTAGAAAAAATATATACATAAATTATAATGCTGTAAAAAAAAAAGTTTCACAAAATTTCTCAGCATAGGATGAAAAATGCAAATACAGTTTCTTGATTTCCGGTGGAGACAGTTTTATAATTAAAAACAGAATGATTAAAAGAATATCACATTTTAAATCACTTATATACACATATATTATTATGTATACATAAAAAATATGATATATATATAAGGAGTATACATTTCACCTTATAGTACATATATATATATATATATATATATATATGTCATATTATTATTACTATTTGCGGGATATTCCGTGTAGTGAATATCCCGCAAATAGTAATAATAATATGACATCTTTTATCCGTGAAAACATTAGAATTAATATATATATATATATATATATATTATGTGTCCAATCAATTTAAAGTACAATATGGTTTTACATTTTTATTTACTGTGTCAATACTAAAAAGATGAAGATAATAGAGATAAAACTGTTTATATTAAATACTTCTATTGACTATGCACTAAAAAAAGTAATTGTTTCTTCAACCACAACTGGAGTTTTTAGATTTAACTTGAATAATAATCATGGAGGTCCAAAAATTAATTAAGTCAATCCCTATTTTTTATAACAAGGGATTAACTAGATTAATTTCTGGACCCCCATGCTTTTATTTCAGATTAAATCTAAAAACATCAATTGTCATTGAATAAACAATTATCTTTATTTATTTTTAGTGCATGCTAAATAAAAGTACTTAATATAAAAATAATGTTACCTCTATTATTAATATACTTATTTTTTTAATTTTTGATTTTTCTACAACTTTATTAGATTTTTAATTCAATAGGCACATTGTTAAATAATTCAGAAATTTTGCAATTACACAGCATATATTTTTAAAGACATATTTCTAGTTGTTTTACAAAAGATATTTTTGAAAATATTAGCCCCTCCTTTCCCTACTATTATCAAATAATAAAATATTATTTATATAATCAATTCTTTCTTTTTCAAATATAACTTTCTTTTATCGTGTTAATTATTATCTTTTGCAAAAATCTTAATATTTTAATATTAAAATTAGTCACATGATCATAACTGTCATTTCATAAAGATTCACTCAAAGATTTGAAACAATATTCAAGGGAAAGCATAAATTGTTTTATAAAACATCGATACAAAATGTCTAAACTTACTAACTGGAATATTAATATGATGTTTCCAAGACACTTTTTCATTTATTATTATTCCAAAATATCTACTCTTTCCCTATTATATTTGTGTTATCATTGTTATATATAGAGCTCACAAAGTAAGCTCTTAACAAGCTTTGCAGCACATCCCCAACCCCAGACCAGTTTCTGGTACTGGCATCATCAGTGAGATGTTGCTAAGAGCTTATTTTGTGAGTGCTATATATAACATTTGTAAATACAAGCTTATTAAATTAGGTCATGTGACATCTGACTTGATTTTTTTTGTAATTTTATTATCATTATATATTATATTGTTATATGTGCAAGCATGGATATATAATTTTATGTAAATGTTTTTATATTTCATATAAGAACATAATAACATATATTTAGATTTGCCTTCATTTATGCAATGTTTTCTTTTACAAAGCATCCAAGAACTTTTTACCAAAGCTTTCTTGATAGTTTTTAGCTGTAATATCAATAATCTCAACAATAACTCATAATAACAGTGTAATCAGTATATTGAAATATTGATTTTTTTATTACCAATATTTCCCAAGTCATTTATAATAATGAGAAACAATAATATATTTTCTCTATATATAAGCTTATTATTAAATACGGCTAAGAATCCCCTGATTGTGAATGGCTGCCATTTGATGATGTCTTTTTATTTAGGTACGTACAATTGCAGATAACTTTCAAGTGAAGGAAGATTCCACAAATTAGAAGAACTGTCATATATTAAATGGGACATTATTGGATTTTGTGAATTTAGAAGACAAGGTGAAGAGACAATTGATTTAAACAGTGATCATGTACTATACTATAAAGGCACAAACATTGGAAGTACAAATGTAATAGGATTCATTATGTAACGAGCACAGACATTCGTTACATTGTTTTTTTTTATATTTATTAAACATGAAAGTAAATTAAAAAGTTCGCATTTAAAAATTTTCTTTAAGAATTAAAAATTGAAACTAAATATCATCTTAAACTCATATATCTTAAATCGCACAGATAAAAAAAAATTAATTATTAAAATAAAACTGTATTAAAAATAGAAAAGTATTTTAAAAACAAAAACTTAAAAAGATTTAGAGATAAAAATATATCTTTAATCTTGAAAAACACAGAAATTAATCAGAAATGGAAATGATTGTTAATTAGTTAAATGTAAACCAGCCTTGGGCATTTAAATGTAAAAACATCGGTCAGATAGGAAAACAATAGAAACAAATAGCCAATGAAAGAAATCCATCGGGAAATCGGACCTCAGCGAAAGGATCATCACATCGATGACATAATGCCAAGTCAATCCTTCGAATACGTATAAAAGGAAAATTTGGAAATTATTAATTAGTGTGATTATGATTATTACGATGTGACAGATAGGTGTTAGTGCGGGAGAAGGGATTGGAGTGACGCACGATTCAATCCCTTCAGTTTTGCCAAAGAAAGAAAGAGAAATGAACTATCATTTTATACATTGAGGACCAACTAAACTAAAAAACCTCCGAATAAATAAATAAACAACGGCTAAATGGATACCAACCTTTTTAGGATGGCGTGGGAATTCACGTTCATGGCAAGCAACGGATAAAGATGAACTGTTTTAAACCGTAAGAACTTTATAAATAATGAACATTAAATTAAAATTTTCTATATTTAAATGATTGCAATATGATCCTATCTGACCAAACTAAATTCTTTATTAATAGTGTTATTTGATGTATTTTTTTTTCTTACTTATGTAAAATCATTTCCATTTATTTATTTTTTATTCTTTAAGTTTTTATCATGATTTTTTTGTTTTTCGTTAAATTAATTATATAAATGTTAAACTTAAGTCGGGCATGAATGGCTGTATAGATTTGTAAAGTTATATTAGGGGAGGGTAATCTTAGGTTATTTGTTTCGTGGTTAAATTGGGTCAATGGATTGGATATATTGGTGTGATTAGTAGATGTAATATTGATTTGCTACGGGCAGAATCGCTTCATATGCCGCACACTTCCGTTTGCCTATGGAAGGAATTATAAGTCGGATACCGCAGTTCCTTTCTATGGAGTTTTTTGTTTTATTGCTCTTCTTTGCAGATAGATGTAATATTCCTATCTCATGAGAGGCAATTTCTTCTCTTAACTTTTTGTGCTGCCGTATTTTATTACATTGAATACATCGATATATCAGATGAATTGATGCCAGTTTGACTACGAATTTTAGCCTAAGGTTAAATAGGGATAGAATGTTTATTTTCAAAAGCAAATTTATCTGGTCTATTCATACTCGACCCTAAATAAAAATGCATTAAATTTAAGTTGTTTATAGATGCTTGCATGGATTGTTTATTGGTTAACTATGTTTTGCGTTTCCATATTTGATCAAAATATATAGACATTCGATAAATAATGATACCTTACAGTGAGTATCTAAAATGTATTTATTCGGATGTCTTTTAAATTATTGGTGACAATGCAAGTATCTTATGGTGAATACTAATGGATTACGTATAAATTTCCCTCCGCAATTGTCAGTAATCAATAATTTTGTATTTTGATCGTTTATGTTTATTTTGAAATGTTTTTGACCGTGGAATCTATGTAACCGATCTATATTCAACATTATAAACAAGCTTTCATAAATTTATCTGTGCGAACTTAATTAAAAATGTAAAATTAGAATATAATAGTAATTAAATGTAAATTAAAGTCAAAAATCAAAGTTAAAAATGTAGGTTAAATTTTGAACTGTAAAACTAATACTAAAATAATTTTAAATCTTATATATATGTGAAATAAATAAATGTTTGTGTGTTAATTACTGGCAGTAGCTTATTTTTTTTTTTTTTTTGTATACACTCTTAGATTATCTTATTAAATCTCTGCTATTCCACTGAGCTAGTGACATGGGCTAACGACCGGAATCAAAATTTAAAAAAAAAAAAAAAATTTTTTTTTTTGACTGACGTATCTGCCTACTTTATAAATTTTTCTAGGTTCAAATGCCTAGATGGCGCCCTGTAGTGCAGTTTATGTAAGTCTACCTTCTCCGGATCGTTACAATTATAAATAGAGAGTAAAATATTGTGGAGATTGATGGTGCATCAGACAGAGTGGCAGTATTAGTTATTCAACATAATAGCAAATGCAGATAATTGAGGTTTATGCTCCAACAAATTCTCATTGTGATGGACAAGTAAAGAAATATTATATAAATGTACAAACTTTTGATCAGATCAAATAAAATTGATCATGGGAGACATTAATGCTAGAATTGGTAAACAATTTAAAGATGAAAGAGCTGTAAATAAATTTGATTATGATGATAGAAATGAAAGAGAAAATAGACTTGTGGAGTTTGCAGAAAAAGAAAACTATATTACGAATTTTTTTTTTTAGAAAACTGTTAAGTGGAAATAGACATAGCAGCATCCAAATGAAGATCAGTATCATTAGATTATATTCTGACTAACAGAAAATGAACACAGGAAATCATCATCAATTAATAAGAAGTAAGATATATGTTAATACTTATAATATGCTTTAAAAATATATAGGTGAAGTTTATGCAAAACTAGAGAGACAAAAATTATCTTAAAAAACAATATCATCAGTTAATACTTCTAATCTTCAGACACATTCCAATGAATATAAATTAGAACTTGCAAATTGTTTCAAATATTAACAGATTTTCAACATGATCCAAATTTGAATAAAATCAATAGAAAGATAACTGATACACTTTTAAAAACTGCAACAAAAATTACTGGTACAAAAAAGCAGCAATTGACCAGTAAAATTTTACTGTCACCAGACAATTTATGAAGAAAAGAAAGAATATAAAATATATACAATATCACAAATTTTGTAAAATGGTGTGAAAAAAGTTGATAATAAAGTAAGGAAGTATAATTATGAATGATCTATAGAAAAGAATAAAAATCTCAAGATGTAAAACATCTTGATATTGGTAGAAAACTTATTTCTGCAATAAGAAAAGAAGATTGATCTACTACTAAAAAGAGAGATGACATCATGAAATGTGTAGAAGGGTTCAATCAAGGGTTATATAGGAATAAAGAACAAGCAGAAATACTTCCTACAATTATTATATGTTTTGAAGTGCTGAGGATTTTAAATAATGAAATGAGACATGTAATTAAATTTATGAAGAAGAGAAAAGTTCCAAGCAATGATGGAATTATAATCAATATCTTAAAAGAAGCAGGTGAAGAAATAGTGAAATTGCTGTCAAAGTTAAGTACCAAATCTCTAAATGATAAAGATATATCAGATGTTAGGAACAATGCAGTATTAATTTTAATATTTTAAAAAGGTGACAAAGAATATACTAGCAATCACAGACCCATATGTCTTTTATATATTATAAGTGAAATAATGCTTAAAGCTAAATGGGATAATTAGTAACCATTAGAAACCACCAGTAACCACATAAAAATTCACAGTAAGGATAATAATCAATATTTCTAACTGCTGTCAAGGCAACTTTCTCACCTTTTATTAACATGTGAGAAGGTTGGCTTGACAGCAATGAGAAATATTGATTACTATCCTTATTGTGAATGTGTATGTGGTAACTGGTGGTTCCATTCTTGCTATTAAAAGATGAATATGTTGCCTTGACAGCAGTGAGAAATATTGATTACTATCCTTACTGTAAATGTTTATGTGGTTACTGGTGGTTTCTAATGGTTTATATATTATATACAAATATTTATCAAAATAATTACAATTCATCTACAGAAGATTTTGGATTTTAACCAACCAAAACAACAAGCTGGATTTAAAAATAGCTTTAGTATAGTGAATAATATCCAAGTATTGAGACAAGTTATAGAAAGAACCAATTAATATAAGCTGTCATTATGCTTTGGATTTTTAGATAATAAAATGGCATTTGATTTTATAAGCATTTCTTCAGTGATTAAAGCATTGGATTATCAAGATATAGAACCAGGATAATATCATTTTTTGAAAAATATTTATAAAAATGCAATAGCAACAATTACATTACATAATGATACTAGAAGGTTAACATTGAGAAGGGTGTAAGACAGAGTGACTCCATATCTTTTAAACATTTTGCAGCATTGCTGCAAGAAATATTTTGTGTAATAAAATGAGAAAAGAAAGGAGTAAAAGTAAATGGAAATTATTTAAGTCATTTAGATTTTTCAGATGATGTAGTTGTTTTTGCAAATAACGCTTCAGAGCTTCAGGAAATGTTGCAAGAGTTATCAGATGAAAGGACTAAAGGTAAATATAAAAAAGACTAAAGTAATTTTCAATGGATTTTCTCAAAAGATGAAAATAAAGATTGATTATGATGAGTTAGAAGTTAACAACTACAAATACCATGATCAGATTACTACTACAGATGTGAACATAATGGATGAAATTAATCATAAAATTAAACTTGGAGTGCTTTTGGCAAAAATAACTTAATATTAAAAGAAAGTATGCCTACGTGTTTGAAAAAGAAAGTTTTTAATAAATGTATTTTATCAGTCCTTATTTATGAATCTGAGACTTGGACACTTATAAGTAGAGCAATAGAGGACTTCATATAGTTCAAAGAAGTATTGAAAAATAAATGTTAGGGGGTAACAAGAAGAGGATTGAAAATGAAATATATAGATGAGAGAACAAATAGATGCTACTGACATCATTGAAAGAATTAAGAAACTGGAATTGAGATGATAATAGATGGACAGGTGCAATCTTAAATTAGATTTTAAGAGATTGTAAAAGATCTAGAAAGTGACCATATGTGAGATTGATAGATGAAATAAGGGAATGAACTGGCATGATGTGGAAAAGAGAGACTAGAAATTATCCTGCAGTGTATCAATAATGGTGTGAATGATGATGATAATTAAATGCAATTGGTATATTAGTAATAGTATAACTATTATTGAAATAAATCGTAAATAAGTTCAGTGATCTATCTCTTATTTCAAACCTTTCTAAACAATGGATTAGTTGTATATGTTAATGATATCAAAAATCTTATAAAAGTCTTTAAAAGTTGTAATTATTACTGGTATTTAAATAGATTACTGTGTTTGGTGTGGGATTGGTCCTCTCACATAGCACTTGAACAAAAACAGTTGAGTATGAAATGCATGTCCTGCAGAGATTAATTTGAATTTTAATCAACAAAATTAATAAAATGTGAAAATTATAAATTGTATTATGAAAATTGATATCATTTCAATTTGTTTCATATTATTTAACATAGATTAATCAAAAATAGCAAGTAATCCCCATGCCTTTCACACCAGTCATTATTATTTTTACCTGAATGTAAAGTACCAAATAAAGGCAAATAATCTATAATGCTAGATGAAGACACTAACTACATAAATAACTAGTGTAAAAATAATCTTGTATTAGAATGCTGAGGTTATTACTGTAATCATTAAGATGGCCAACTCACTTGAATAGTTCAAGGCCACTCTGGTACCATAAGTGTACTGACCATAAATTAAATAGAAATCATATATCATATTAATGCAGTATATACAACTTTAAAAGTAATTCTGCACACGGCTACAGAGTCAATTTATAATTCTTAATCCTAGATGCTATACGTCTAGTAATTCTAAAGAGAATTATACAGAACCCTATATGCACACATATAAAATTTTGTTATTGACTGATATTAGCTTCCTGGATAATATTTAGCATTTGGACAAAGCCCAACATATTTAATTTACTTAATGTTCCTACTTATCTACTTACTTATTTGACAACTTACCTACTTAACAATATTTTATCTCTAAATCATATTTTCAATCTTTCTATCTACCTATATATATATTAAACAGAAAAATTAATTTCATAAGTTGTAAATCTCGATATTAAAAAAAAAAGACAAAATAACAACAGCAAAAGGTTGACTTAAAGGAAAAGGATATCATAACTTTTTAATTAAATTTTTTAAATCAAACAATGAGTGGAAAAAGCTATTACTTAAGGAGTTTTGTTTTTGATTTTCATTTGTCAGAATATTACTATTACACTGAGGAAAATGTTTATTTTCCTTTGATTGATGCAGCGAACTAAAGAGAAAGACCAGATGATTGTTGTCAATTAGAACTAATATTATGAGTGGATTGTAAAGACTGTAGGAAATAAGATATTTTATTAAACTTGAAAAATTATATTTAAATTGAAAACAAAATCGTTTATAAATATTTATTGAAAGTTAAATGAACAAAAGTAATATGAAATGAAATTAATATGATTTTTGTTCATTGTATAATAAATGATTTCTTTTTTCCAAATTAACATGCTTGCTTAATTACATTTAGTTATGAATATTATGTGCTTATAAATGTAAAAAATATTGTACTGTATATATGAAAAAATAAAGCAAATACCATTTTCAAGTCAGTATTAATTATGGTAATATTTAATATCCCTTTCCACAATTTAGGCTTTGGGAACATATATAGATATCTCAATACCATTTTAGTAAATGTTTTAGGATATTTTTGACAGTAGCGGAAGCCACTGAACCACTGCTGATATAAGTAAGCATTTGTCCAAAGCAAATAAAAAATTTCAAATTTCACCAAAAGTTCAAAAAACAAGATGTGGTTATAACATCAAATATTTAAATCAAAACAATTTTACATATTTCATCGAAAATATCCATAAACTGTTGTGAATATTTTGTTAAATTGTATTTATTTTATGTTGTTCATTTATGAACAGTAAATAGCTGTAACTGCAAAATAGTAAAATCAAAACTTTATGGATAATTTGTTAAATATATATTTTTAAAAAAATTCAAAAACAATTACATGAGTTTTCACAAAAAACGATCTTAGATTTTATTGAAATTATGGCGGCAAAATAGTAACATAAAGAATGAATAAAAACATGGCTGCATATTTTGTTAAACAGCAGTTGTTTGATGTTATTCAGTTTAAATAAATATAATATTATCTGTAATCGGCTAGCATTAAAATCCAAACATTACAGACATTTTGTTAAATGCAAAAAAAAAAAATTCAAAAAGGTTTGCATGACACACACGCACACAAACCTCAAATTTTATCGAAATAATAGTGGCAGAATGCTAATATAAAAAATAACGAAAAACATGCCAGCATATTACATAAAAAACAGAGAGTTTAATAAATATTAAAATTAAATTTACAAAAAACAAATAAAACTTACTATAAATGATTAAATTAATGTAAGAATGATAAAAAACATTTGCTTAAACTAAGTAGGATGGCAGAATACATTCTAAAACTACCATAAGGACTGTTGTTGCATAATACATGTAAAAACATTTATAGTTGTCAAGCGTTGTTAACCGAGAGGTCAGCTCAGCTGCCTTGCAAGCAAGCAGTTGGTTGCAGACGGTTGTTGCGGATTCGCCTTCCGGCCAATGCTATGACATATGGGGGGAAAAAACATTTATAGTTTAGCGAATATTACAATTATTTTTACAATTAACAAATAAAAGAGTAAAACAAATTTCAAATTTTATCAAAGTATATAACTACTTACATGGAAAAATAATTACATGAGAAACATTTTTTTATGTTGTTGATATTGCCTGATAAAAATAGAAAGACTAGGTGACATGTGTTTTTGGACTGTGTTGTAAAACGGAGAAAAAAGTTTGAGAGTTTTGTTCAATCATTTGACCTCTTAATGTCAGAGCAGGAAACAAATAATAACATTTGCATTTATGTCTTGAAAATGAAAGCGGTAAAAAGGCAGAAATTAAAGTATGTTTATCTAACAATTAATAAAAAATTGACTTTCTAATAGATTTATTTAAGTATATCTACTTATTCAGCTATCCATCTACCTATCTGTTTGACTCTCTGTATATTTTTATGTTTATGTATCCACTCATTGAACTTTCTATCTGTCTTTTTATGTATTTGTATGTCTATCTAAATGTCCACTCACTCACCCATCTATTTATATTGTTGTACATTTACGTCTACCTATCCACCCAACCACCTATCTATCTCTCATTATCTATTTATCTATTTATATAATTATTGATTAATTCATCCATTAATGTACCTATCCATCCATCTATCTGTCCATCCAATATATCTATCTATTCATCAATCAAACTATATAACCGGCCATCTATCAGTCTATCTATCCATTCTTCTACTTATCTATCTATCTACTTACCTATTTCTATATCTATCTATCCACCCACCATGGCAAGTTCATCATATTTAAACTTTTTTCAAGATGTTAATTACTGATAATTTTTGCTGATAAAAAATGGAGAGCCTGCATTCCACTGTTTACAATTGATATTTTAAAGAATGAGGTCTCTTTAAAAAAAAAACTTTAAATATAAAATAAATAAGTAATTCTAAATGATATTTAATAATCTTTTTTTAATTATTATAATTATTAAATACTCATTATAATCTGGAAGATTTGTGATGGTAGTGTTTTAGAAGTATTTTTATGTTGTACTATTTCTGTCATCTAATATGAGTATTGAATGTCTTTAGAAAAATTTAACTTTATTTAAATATTCCATATACATTCAACTGTTAGTAATAGCACACAGGTTAATCCATACACAATGTTTGGGGAATTATTATTCTCCCCTGTTCTTCGGGTGTTGCAGGCCTTTAATTTTCTTCTTTGTATCTTTTTTTTTACTATCCAATATTTTTAGATTTTCCTAATTGAACATGTGTTCATTTGTACATACATGGTCAGCCACTTTAGACATATGTGTTTAACCTTTTCTAATCATCACTTTGAGTTCTTGCAAGTGCTTTTCAATGCAATGACTGGTCTCACCAATGTACATTCTTCCACATTCACATGGTTTTTCATTGATACAGTTTTTTTTTTCAATATTTCAAGCTTAGGCTTTGTAGAAGCTGCTTGCATTATAATGGCAAACAATCCCATAAGTCAACCTAGTGTGACTATACATAATGTATGGAAACCACTAATCAACTTTGCTCTTAGAAAAAAGTATCAAAATCAGGAAGAACCTCATAGATAAGTATATGAAATTTCTACTGATGGTTGCCTTTGGCATGATAGATCAGTTGGTTAGAGCATTACTTAAAAATTCAATTCTCAAAGAATCTAAGAGTCCAGGTTCAATTGCCATGCACTCATTATAATCGAGTATTAAGAAAAGGTAATATTTATTATTCAAAATTTTTGCATTGTACAAAGTATGTTTTTGGAAGATCACTTCTAGAATCATAGTGCTGTTTTGCTTAGCAGTTAAAAATCATATGTATATACGTATAATTATGTAAATGAGGCATTTAAATATTCCACTTTTTCGATAATTAAATGCAAAATTATATGTTACGTCACAGTTTGTGATTCTGTGTATTATGGAGATTCGTGGGAAAATATATCTATGAGGATTGCAGAGCAGATATACTTATACAACAAAGCAAAACAAAATAACATTTCTAATTCGATTTTTCTTAATCATGAACTTGCTTTGAGTCACATTTTTCATCCTACTATTATGAGAATAGTTTGTGCTGAAAGAGATGATAGAAAACAAAAATACAATGTGGCATGAGAAATTTCAAAGAATTAGAATACAATTAATAGAAAGAATTCATGTGTTCCATTATCAAAAAAATGAAATAAGCATAATTTTAAACTGCTAAACAAACAGCACTCTGATTCTGGAAGTGGTCTGCCAAAGCATGCTTAGGACAATGTAAATGTTTTGAATATTAAATATTACCTTTTGTATAATGAGTGGATAATAAATACATAAATAATTTCTTCAGTTTTCACAAATAAAAGCATGCATAATCCTATTTAAAAATTCACAAACAGATTCTCAAAACTTTCTTGCCTTACTATGGGTTTACACAAATGAGCATAAATTGCAAAATTTACTTAATGATTCTTTGAGATCTAACTTTTAAAATATGTTCACACTATTCTTTTATTTGTGAAAGCTAAAGAAAATTTTATATTCTTTATATTTTAGAACATTTATGTAAATAAAAGTATAAAGAATACCCAATTTCATATAAAACTAAATATTTAATTTTTTGCTATTTTTTTTTTTTTTTTTTGTAAAATTGTTTACTAACTCTAAAAAAATATATTGCCACTGGGAAAAATATATATGTGCAAAGTTTCAACTGGATCAGATATTGGGAAATGAGTAAAAATAGTTTGAAAGATTTCATCAAGAGTAAATTAAATGAAAGTGCCTAATAATTCATAAAGGCTTTTACATTTTCACATAGCTCTTTAAATATGGTAATATATTAGTTATAGCATATCATATAAATAAGTCAAATCATTTAGGAAAATCATTAAAGTACTTTTTCTTTACAAAAACCAAAAATCCAGAAGATTCCAAATTAAAATTATATATTTAAAGGGAAAAATGATTTTCTCCACATTTTCATATTTATGTTTAAACAGAGGCCAAACTCTCCATAAAATAATGCCACCCAATGCAAACCAGAATAATCAATGGATGCAAGAAGGTTTACTCTAACACTGAATGGCACTATTATATGGAGAGTTTTGTCTCTGTTTTAATAAAATTACTAATTACATGCTTTTGATGTCTACTAATTTTTTTGAAATCATTTCCATAAATAGCCTTATTATGTTAGCAATAAACTATCCATTGTATATAATAATTTACTATACGCTTTCATGTTAGGAAAAAAATGAAAACAGCCATTCTATCAGTCTATTTATCCATCTTTTTACTTATCTATCTATCTACTTACCTATTTCTATATCTTTTCAATATTTCAAGTTTAGGCTTTGTAGAAGCTGCTCACACTATAATGGCAAACAATCCCATAAGTCAATCTAGTGTGACTATACATAATGTATGAAAACCACTAATTGTGTTTGCTCTTAGAAAAAAGTAAAAAAAATCATGAGGAACGTCATATATAAGAATATAAAATTTCTACTAGTGGTTGCCATTGGCAGCATGGCTTAATTGGTTAGAGCATTGCTTAAAATTCAATTCTCAAAAAATCTAAGGGCCCAGGTTCAATTCCCATGCACCCATTATAATTGAATATTAAGAAAAGGTAATATTTATTATTCAAAACTTTTACATTGCACAAAGCATGTTTTTGGCAGACCCCTGCCAGAATCATAGTGCTGTTTTGCTTAGCAGCTAAAAATAATACCTATACACGTATTATTATGTAAATGAGGCATTTAAATATTCCACTTTTTCAATAATGAAATGCAAAATTATATGCTGTATCCCAGTTTGTAATCCTATGTATTATGGAGATTCATGGGAAGATACATTTATGAGGATTGCCTAGCAGACATACTTATACAACAAAGCAAAACAAAATAATGAATCTAATGCGATCTTTCTTAATGGTGAACTTGCTTGAGTCACATTTTTCATCTACTAATAAGAGAATGGTTTGTGCTGAAAGAGATGAAAAATACAAGATGGCACAGACAATTTCAAAGAATTAAAATACAATTAATAGAAAGAATTCATGTGTCCAATTATCAAAAAATGAAATAAGCATAATTTTAAACTGCTAAACAAAACAGCTTTATAAACAATGAGGATTGCAAATTCTTCTACAAGCTTTATGATAAATGCTTAGCCAGAGCCAGCACTTAAAATATCTCTGTCAGTAACCTCTTCTTAAACCTCTGACCATGGTTTCGTGCTTGGCACTCCACAGAGAGGTGTCAGGCTAGGTTCAGACACTAGATCTAAAAATGCCAACCCAAAACCAAGCACTTATTTAAAAGTTATCTATTGAGTGGAATATCTGAAATTTTCAGACATCTACATGTCTTCAAATCCAGCTATCCAACTCAAATAGCTATATGGGGCTGATAGATCTTCAGCCATACCATATAGTAGTAGTTTTAGCAATATAAAATTGCATAAGACTATTTATAGTCTCTGCCACAAGTCTTATGCAATTTTATATTGCTAAGACTACTACTATATGGTATGGATGAAGATCTATCAGCCCCATATATCTATTTGAGTTGGATAGCTGGGTTTGAAGACATGCAGATGTCTGAAAATTTCAGATTTTCCACTTAATAGATAATTTTTAAATAAGTGCTTGGCTTTGGATTGGCATTTTTAGATCTAGGGTCTGAACCTAGCCTGACACCTCTCTGAGGAGTACCAAAGCATGAAACCATGGTCAGAGGTTTAGGAAGGGGTTCCTGACAGAGATATTTTAAGTGCTGGCTCTGGCTAAGCATTTATCATAAAGCTTGTAGAGGAATTGGCAATCCTCATTGTTTATAACTTACAAGCTTAAGAGATAGGGTCATGTGATCTATGACTCTTATTTTGCCTAATTATAGTCCAAAACAGCTTTATGTTTCTGGCAGTGGTCTGCCAAAGCATGATTAGGGCATTGTAAATGTTTTGAATATTAAATATTACCTTTTGTATAAGGAGGGGATAATAAATACATTAATAATTTCTTCAGCTTTCACAAATAAAAGCATGCGTAATCATATTTAAAAATTCACAAACAGATTCTCAAAACTTTCTTGCCTCACTACCATTAAACAAATGAGCATAAGTTGCAAAATTTACTTAATGAGCTAATTTTTAAATATGGTCACACTATTTTTTTATTTGTGAAAGCTAAAGAAAATTTTATTTTTTTATATATTTTAGAGTTTTTATGTAAATAAAAGTACACATGGGTCTCTTTTTATGCAGACTTATTTAACATGATTTTGAAGTTACGCAATTCATGTTTCACCGGAAGTCGAACTCCAATAATGCGCTAGTACTTTAAATAATAAATTTTGTGCACTTACGTTATATTGAAAGTAATAGCACATTATTGGAATTCGACTTTCATCTTAGTAATTTCAATATTTTCAGTGCTTTATAATAGTAAGATTTTATGCAATAATGAAATTAAAATCATGATTTCCACAGTTTATGTATACACACATTAAAGATTATAATATAAATTTGTTCAAACATTGTGCATGTTAATTTTGCATGTTAAATCACATTCCGTTTTTGCTTTTTAAAAAAGAATGTAATCAATTATTATTTTCTTATTAATGACACTAATCATTAACATGCTCTTAAATTCCAATGAGAGCTAAATGGTTGTATGTCTGAATATCGCAAGCTTCGTAAACAATTAATAAAATCATCATCTCAAAGATTAATTACTAATTACATTGTCACAAGAAAATCATAATAATTAAAATGTGTATAAAAAATGTAAATTACTGTACTGTAAATTATGCATAAAAATATATTATTTTGAATAAAATTAAATATTATAGTTAAAAAAAGTTTGTCTTGTATCAATATTTTTCAAATTTGAAATTTTTTATTAGTCATATTTTATTTCCTTATTTTTTTTTTTTGCATGAATTTTAAAGTAATTTTACTTTGGTGCTTTGCTTTTACGCAAATTTTGAAAAATCACAGACCGCATCCCCCATTTTTCAATGTAAGTTATGTCTATTTTTGCACGATTTTGTTTGCGCATGTTTTCTGAGGAACCTATCTATCGCATAAAATGAGACCCAGGTGTATAAAGAATACCGAATTTCATATAAAACTAAATATTTAATTTTTTGCTATTTTTTTTTTTGTAAAATTGTTTACAAACTCTAAAAAAATATATTGTCATTGGAAAAAATATATATATGCAAAGTTTCAATTGGATCAGAAATTGGCAAATGAGTAAAAATAGTTTGAAAGATTTCACCAACGCATAAAAAAATAGAGTAAGTTAAATGAAAGTGCCTAATAGTTTATAAAGATTTTTACTTTTTTACATAACTCTTCAAATATGTTATTAAAACAGGCAAAACTCTCTATACATATTGCCATTCAGTGCAAGTTCAGAGTAATCAATGGATTCCAGAAGGCTTGTGCATAAAATCCCCATCTAGTGTCTATTCATCCAATATCTCCAGACTAGTTTCTGGATTGTGGCCTTCATCAATGAGGAGCCTTGGATCTGAGTGGCTGCTGGAGGGTTGCATTAGATCCTAAGATCTAGGTGCAGTGCTCTCAGATCAAAGGCTTCTCATTGACAAAGGTCACAAGCCACAAACTAGTCTGGGGATATTGGATGAGTAGGCATTATATAGGGATTTTATGTACAAGCCTTCTGGAATCCATTGATTACTCTGGCTTGCACTGAGTGGCAATATATAGAGAGTTTTGCCTGTTTTAATAACAGTTATAAGCAAGCATAAGAAATGGTAATCATGTGATGTTTATTGGCTTATTAAATATGGTAATATATTAGTTATAGCATGTCATATAAATATGTCAAAACATTCAGGAGAATCATTAAAGTACTTTTTTCTTTAGAAAAACCAAAAAGCCAAAAGATGCCAAATAAAAACTGTATATTTAAAGGGGGGAAATGAGCCTTTCTCCACATTTTCATAATATTTATGTTTAAACAGAAGCAAAACTCTCCATACAATAGTGCCAACCAGTGCAAACTAGAGGAATCAATAGATGCAAGAAAGTTTAATCTAGCACTGAGTGGCACTATTAAATGGAGAGTTTTGTCTCTGTTTTAACAGCTTGGGTATGGTTTGGAAATAGTGATCATGTAATATATATGTTTGTAAAACACTGCAACATTAAGAGATAAAATGTAAAAAAATATATATATAACGAAACTATTTTTTTTATTTAGGGAGATGAAATTATCACATATTATTCTAGTATAATCAATTCATCCTCAAATATTATCTCTTCTAAATATTCTGTTTCATAACATCTTTTCAGCACAGATGTCATAATAAAATTATTACTGTGCTAACTCACAATGTCTAAAGTAAGCTAAAATTGTTAACTAATTGTTTAAATGAAGTTGACTACTGTTTGCCAATTTGATAGAGAAATACTTTCGACACAAATAAACCAAAAAGATCCCCCCCCCCCATTCTCCCTAAAAAGCAGCTTAATATATTTCCAGTTACTCTTTTAAAAAGTATAATTATATCTTACATATAATATGAACGGTTTTATGCAATTATTTTACTCGTATTTCCCCTTTATTTAGTTCAATTGTTGTATATATATATTGGATTTATAATTTAACAAATTTTAAAAATATATAGACTATTATAAATTGCGTTATTGTTACAAAGAGGATAAATTACTAAAAAGAATATTTCTTAGAGATGTTTTAAGAAATTGTTAATAAAATTACTAATTACATGCTTTTGATGTCTACTTTTTTTTTTTTAAAATCATTTCCATAAATATCCTTATTATGTTAGCAATAAACTATCCATTGTATATAATAATTTACTACGCTTTCATGTTAGGGAAAAAAGTTTCACATCTGCATTTAGAAATGAAAAAAAAAATCAAATCAATAACGCACTTAAGCCTTACAAAATATTAATATATCCATATACCGTCTTTCAATTAACTTCGTTATAATTAAATATTTTAACTTCAGTTTTTATATTTTATGATTTAACGAAGTATATGTGTATATATAAATACATTTTTGTGTATATATATATAGCATCAGCTGCAGTTACTTGTAATGAGTATGCCCATTAAACTTAAAAAAAAAACAAACAACTAAATATAATAATCAAAACCGTAAGTTTGTGAAGACAATATAACCTAACCCAAGAGTCACATATACATTCACACTTATTATATATTAGTCTTTTAATCTATTTTATATTTAAATATACAATTTATTCTACAAGATAAGATGACCGCTCTTGTCTTTTAAAGTCATTAATCTTGTATTAAGATTTATAGAGGTCACTACTGTCGCAATTTAGGCGCATAATCTTAAAGTTATAGCTTTAATATATATTACTTACGTAATGAGTATGCACTTTGCAAATTATTAATTACAACTTTTAATTTATTCTAGTGAACTTTTTTTAAAATCAACATTTTACTCAAGTGTGGCTTCCCAATGCATTCTATCCTCAGTCATATTTTTTCTACGTATAAATTCAAAAAGCACTTCTTTAAAGTATTTTTAAAATAATTTTTATAATATAAATGAAGTCTGCTTTTCTCACAAATACATGGCACAACTTCATTGTAAAATATATTGTTTAAAAGCCTGTTAATGTTAATTTATTTTACATGTACAATCCAATGAACATGCATTGATACAATAATGCATTTATAGTAATCGGATTTATCAAGCTGAAAAACAAGCTAAATGGTCTTATGATCTTGAAAAAATATTATTAGAACCTTATAGAATATCCTTAAATATAATTTCTTAATGCTTTATATTACAATGCTCCAAGTTTCTCTTCCATATAATAAAGTGAATAGAATCACAATGTTGTACACAAATAGTTTATTTGCAGTAGTTATATCAGTAAAACGAAATACTAAATGATTTAATTCATTAAATGCAATATCAACACATTGTAGTCATACTGTATTTTAACATTTATCTAAAAATCTATTAAGATAATAAAATGTATTTATATTGCTAAACTCATAACCATCCACGCCAAAAGTTAGTCAGTTTTGATAACACTTTGTAGAACACTTTTTAAGTTTACTATAAGCTTATTAGTTCATTACAATCATAATCATATTATTCCAAAAAGATAAGTCTTGTTTTGCTATTAACCAGTTCAAATTAAAAACACAAACCTCACATGTATATCACATCTTCATGTCTGTTTCACAAAACCAATTATAAACTATTCCATTGTTAATTTTCAGAATTACTTATTAGTTAATTTAGTAAATAATTGTTAAAAAATAGTTTTAAAGTTTTTATTTCTCCAGCTATCTGTTTCATAAATGGGTAGTGTGGGTGGTTTCATTTCATAATAGCATAATATTTAAAGAATTTGTAAATTATCCCAATAAGGCTATTTCAATTATAGTAGAGTATTTTTGTAAATTTATACTTTCCCTCATTCACAGTCACAATTGTTAGAGTCTTGTGATCTTGAGCTGGTTCTAGAACAGTAATGGTTAAAGTATTCATATATGGAAGTTTGTTTGTGTTTGGACATACAGATATTTCTCTGGATGAGACAAAGATATAAATTTTAAAGGACATTTGCTGCATTTTATTTTAGAGAAAATTAATTTACAGTGGGCCTGTACTCTTATGGTACCATATGGCCAGAGCATAGATAGTGATAAACATGTAACAGTATCTCATTACTTTTTACTATGAGTGATGAATTGGCACTCTGATATGAACATACAGATGATTATGTTCATTTGCCCTAAGTATGACAGTAACTAGATAATTATTCTGATTATAATGTACCTCTTTTAGATCCAATTACAAAAGATGACTGTTGATTGTTGATGAATTAATGATTATTCTTATTTAATACTGGTGATATAACTTATTAGTAGTATCGTGTTGGCTATGCAGATTAGATGTATAGTTCATATAAGCATCTTATATGATCAATCCATGCTGATGATCCTTTTATATTTCTTTATCATTTAATGATTATTCATTTATATTTGCTTATTGTTTTTGATTATTGAATGTGGAGCTAATTGTAAATTATAAAAGTGGTGACAACAGACATATTTTAATGTCCATTTTTACTTCAAATACTTCCAGATTTTTTATCAACTATAGTAATGTTTCTTTCACACCATTATGTAGAAGCTGCATAAATATTAATTTTAGTCAACAACCAGATAACTTTAAACCCTTTTCAGAGTATTTATTTGATTACTCTGGCTTGTACTGAGTGGCACTACTGTATGGAGAGTGTTGCCTGTTTAATAACAGTTATGAGCAAGCATAAGAAATGGTGATCATGTGATGAAATTAGTAGATGCTTATTAAAGAAAAAATATCAAAGTGAAATATCAATGTGTTTGAAATATAAACTATTTTCATATTTTAATATTGTTTATAATAATTCAAAATATATACATACAGAAGCCATACAATTAAATTTGAAATGATTTTTCTTTGATTAACAGTTTCCATTCATATTGGATTGCCATTTATTGTACATATCCTTTTAATTTCAAAGAGATATATTTGATCAATAATTTTTATTAGACACTCGTTAGACTAGATATTATCCAATAATGAATAATGCTTCTGTAGTGTTATTTTCAATACACCATTCTCACGCAAGATAGAGAATGTTCTATCCACTTTTAACACCTTGTGGAGGGTTGTAATCACAAACGTATGATCAAGACATATGAAAATTTCCATGATCCTCAAGATGCACATTTCATGCTAAACCAGCACTCATCAGTTGGCCCAGATCACAATTTATCTTGCATGAGAGCAGTGTAATGAAAATAAGAATACAGAAGTATATTATTCAATATATTTGATCAAACTTATTTCCATCCATTCCAAATATTGTGAAGCATCATCAATGAAAGTTTATAGGTAAAATAAAATTTTCCAGATAATCAAACTAATGAATTACAGCTATGTTTGATAGTTATATCATATATCAAAAATCTAATGCAATGTTAAATTATTTGCGTTTAATAATATCAACTTGCTTTTCAGCAGAAAATTTAACTTATACAAAAGCTATAGAATAATGTTATTCTTGAAATAATAACATCTGTCACAATATAGTGTATATAAAAATAATGCATTTCTATTTCTTAGCACTACAAAAATTGTCAATGCCAAATAGTTGTTTCTCTTAATATATATTTTGTCGATTATTTTAATAATCTCCATACTTCCTCTTTTTTTTTTATTCTTCATGTAAATAAAGATACAATAAAAGACAAATGACCTCAAGATGCATTTCATGCTGAATCAGCACTCATCAGTTGGCCCAGGTCACCAGCTCTATGGCGAATTGTCACATCTTTATTTACAACCGCCAAACTTGCTCCACTCACAACCTCGACTTACGTATATTTTTGATAAACCTAACTACATTTATCATTAATTAGCACAGATATAAACTTTAATCCAGGTTAAAGATTATTGTATCTGATTTTTTACACATGGCTTTTCGCCTTCCTTCTCGTATGCGTATTATTTTATCGATAGTTTTAATAATCTCCATACTTCCTTTTTCTTTATTTTTCATATAAATAAAGATGCAATAAAAGATAAATAACCCCAAGATGCATTTCATGCTGAATCAGCACTCATCAGTTGGCCCAGGTCATCAGCTTTGATATATATCTTTATTACATGAAGAGTATTTATCTATGGCGAATTGTCACATCTTTATTTACAACCGCCCAACTTACTCCACTCACAACTTCGACTTCGTGCATTTTTGATAAACCTAATTATGTTTATCATTAATCATTTATTAAACTATTTTAGAAACAATTTATTGAAAACAATTATATTAGAAATTTTAAGACAAAAACATTAATTTGCAATAATTTTTCAGAATAATTATCCACAAAATAATACAATCTTTGTAAGTAGAATTTCCCATGAGCATTAAGTCATTTGAAACAGGTAAGTTCTGCATTGAGTTTTTTAAAGCCGTCTGAAATTTGTGAATGCTGAATTATATATGCAATATATAATAGACTTTCTGTCTAGAGAAAAACAATTGCTTTGATATTCTCATTTGTAACTCTATCATTCATGCTTAGATTACAATAATTTATGAAATGTCTTTTATAGCTATAATAACCATAGATAGAAAAATAAATAACCAAATGGCTTATGGATCAAGATTCGTAAGAAGTTTGGTTACTAGAAGAGGCAAAACGGGAACTACGAGCTCACGGGCATTGATCTCAGTATTGTATTACTTTATCACTGCATTAAAAACTCAAACATTTTAGTATCTGAAATTTATCCTAAAATGTTTCATCTTCATATTGACAATTACCAACTTACACTTTAAATCAAAGATTCTGGATAGAGTACAAAACAGATTGCATTTTTTAGTAAGCATTTACATTGATTAAACAACTCTTTAAAAAAAAAAAAGCAGCAAACTTAGTTTTATTAAAAAAACAGAGTTCTAGAATTATTCCTCTTGAAGTAATTATGCATCCAAAATTTTGGAAAAAGAAAGAATAATACCAATATATATTTCCCCCCCCCCCCCCCCCCCCCCCCCCCCCCCCCCCCCCCCCCCCTAATAAAAAAAAAAATTCCCCCCCCCCCTTTCCCCCCCCCCCCCTTTACCCCTAAACAAATACTTTATTTTTCTTACCCCCATTTAAAACTAATTGTTAAATGGTATAAAAAGTTATTTTTGGGTAAATTTATAATTGCCATTAGATAATACAGAACATTCATCAATATATTAAAAATGTCACAAATGTTATTATTTTTATCAGTGAATGTTAACCTCAATGAATTATAGCAAGTAAGGGATGGAAAAATTATTAGAATTCTTTAGGTAACAATCCTATTATGGTATTAGTGATACTGCTCAATGCAAGCCCTGTATCCTCTCTGTCTCAAAGGGAAGTAATTTTACCAAAGATATCCATGGAGATGGGTGTCATAAATCACTATGAAGACAATTTTGTATCAAAGAGAAGTAATTTTACCAAAGGTATCCATGGAGATGGGTATCATAAATCACTATGAAGACAATTTTGTATCAAAGAGAAGTAATTTTACAAAAGATATCCACGGAGATGGGTGTCATAAATCACTATGAAGACAATTTTGTATCAAAGAGAAGTAATTTTACCAAAGGTATCCATGGAGATGGGTGTCATAAATCACTATGAAGACAATTTTGTATCAAAGAGAAGTAATTTTACCAAAGGTATCCATGGAGATGGGTGTCATAAATCACTATGAAGACAATTTTGTATCAAAGAGAAGTAATTTTACCAAAGATATCCACGGAGATGGGTGTCATAAATCACTATGAAGACAATTTTGTATCAAAGAGAAGTAATTTTACCAAAGGTATCCATGGAGATGGGTGTCATAAACCACAATTAGACAATTTATCTGAAAGAGAACCACTGACTTCATTCTAAAAATAGAATTGAATAAATCTAGTGAAAATTATATAGTTCAACTAACAAAGAATAACTTTTCAAACATTTTTCAAGAATACATCATGTTGAAAAAATAAATATTGGATACAGCATTTCATGTAATTAAGTAATGATCAGTGATTTAAACCCTGCATGTTAAATACATAATGGCTACAACTTATGAAAAACACAAAAATAAAAAAGAAATTCAAGATTGACACATGAAATATAAAAAGAATAAAGCGAACATAAAAATTTTATAATTGTAAATAAAAAATAAATAAATCAAATATCTCTTTGTGTAAAATATCAGATATGTTCTAGAAGAAAAGTGAACATTTCATGACAATTGATCATGTGGTCATTATTCTAAGTCATTTCATGACAATTGATCATGTGGTCATTATTCTAAGTCATCTCTTAATAAGATAAAATAAAATGGCTTATCTTGTGAACAAAAAATTAGCTTACTTATTGAAGCTTATAATTTATTAAATGATAAAATACTGGCTAGCATTTATCAGCAAAATCATGCAGACACTGAATAATTCTAATCTATTGATTGGACAACCTGTAATGTACAAAATTCTAAAATTGAAGAAATTTATTCATGACTTGAAGTTATACTTATAAAATTCAAAACAAAATAAACAAATCATTTTAGTAAAATATTTCAATGTAAAAGTCAAGAGATATAAAGACAGTTGATCATGAATCAGGATACCACAATAACACTTTGTGATGCTGCCAAATATAACAAGGAACATCATCATCACAATTAATGTGCATTATTAAATGTATAAATATAATAATAACTCTACACTGATATGAACTTTTCAACTACTGTCAACATAATACAATACAATAATGGAAGTTGTTTGGTAGCTAGCAATTTAAATGTATAGTATTGTATAAATCATACCATTTAGACCTTTCTTAAAGTACTTTATCAATACTTTTATTTATATCAAACTAACAGTTTTGACTGTCCTGCAGTCATTATCAGAGCTCTTGACAATCCTATTTCTGATTGTCAAGAGCTCTGATGATGACTGCAGGACAGTCAAAACTGTTAGTTTGATATAAATAAAAATAATGATAGAGTGTTTAAGAAAGGTGTAAATGATATGATATGTTAAAGTAGAAATCAATACCTAGGAAAAAAAGAAGTAGAAAATTATATGTGTAGTATTGATGAACTAAAATAAACAATCATTTTGGTAAATATGATCAAAATTATTTTTATAAATGCTACATCTACATTTTATTTTCTAATTATCAATGAATTAGGTATGGACAAAGCATATAATGATACAAGAGTGTCAAAAAATAAAGTGAGGATGTTACTACCAAAAAAAAAAAGTTCAAAAATACTGATTAAAAAAATGTGGAAAATATGAAATTGGTCCTTCACAAGAGAAAAAAAATAGAATGTTCTTTTTATTTATAAAGACTTTATATCCTCATAATAAGAACATGAGCTTAGACATTATTACATCTTTGAATTATTAATTTTGTAAAGTTCTATTTTTCAGTCATTAATTAATATTGTTTAAAATATTAACCAATAAAATATTTTTCTTATATTAAAGATTTAACATAAATACACAATAATTTTTGAAACACATGATTTTTTGTTGTCTGCACAGAAAAATATATATAATAATGTTATTAAAGCGGAAGTCAACCTCCGATAATGCGCTATTTCTTAAATATTATAAATCTATGTGCACTCACTTGCCAGTAAGAGTTTAAAAAACTTAAGTGATTCACTTAAGTTTAGAGCATATTTCTATTTACACCAACTCTCACTGACCACCTTTAAATCAGGGCTAGTCTATTGCGTGCCAGATATTATAAATATTATTATAAAATTATTAGAAATATCGCATTATCGGATGTTGACTTCCGCTTTAATAATTTCAAAATTTTCAGCGCTATATAATAATAGATTTACATATATATAATGTTTGTATATTGTGTTTTTTTGTAATTAAAAAATAATAATTTTTATTTTTGTAAAGTTTGGTAAGAAAATAGTTAAAGTTTTTTTTTTTTTAAAAAAAATAATAATAACTAAGATGTGTATTACAATGGATCAGGAACTGATTCATATAAATATATTAATCTATAGAAATTTATTGTGTTATTAGAAATGTAAATGATTTTTAGTTCTTAAGTTTTGAAAAACAAACATTGATTTTTTTTCCCGATGAAAACCTTCTGATTGAAATATTAAAAATGGCTGTATAGATAAGTAATTGCGATTTGTTTTTTTTTTATTGATGTATATATTTTCGTTAGTTAGTTTATATATTTTTTGTTTTCATATATATATAACCATTAGAAACCAGTCAACACTTAGACAAACTCAATATCAATAACAATCAATAATCGCAAACTGTTGTCAAGGCAACGTCCTTTTAACAGTAAAGATGGACTATATATATATAATTTAATATATCCAACACACAGTTCTTCTTTTCAAAATAGTTCATATATATCTAATATAGAAATAAAACAAACTAACTCCTTCTTTTTAAAACTTGATTTATTATGACTATAATCATGAAAAAGGAATCCGACGTTTCGACTATTTTTTATAGTCTTTTTCAAGGCACACTAAAATAAAATATATATACACAATAAATATCACATATTCAAAAAAAAAAAAAAAATTAAATTAATTAAAAATTACAAAATATAAAATATATCCATAACCAAAATTTTCTTTTTTTTACCTTATCTCACTCCCCTTACCTATTACAATCACAACTTAAACACAACTAATTCCTTTTTAAAAATTCTATATATATCAAATAAAAACCCTTTAATTAAAAACCTATTATTTTCTTTTATCTTTTTCTATTAACATCCTATTTATATATGCATATATATAAAATTAAGAGTGTGCTAATAACTCTAAACAAGCTTTTTTTTTTTATTTATTTATGATAAATGCTACTACAAGAGAAGGCATTCAAATCATTTTTATCTTGGATTGTCCCCATCCCCAGACCGGTTTCGACCTATGGGTCTCTTCAGTGAGGAGTTGGGACTACTAATATATATATATATATGCATACTGAACATCAAAAAGATATTTGATAAAATGAAGTGGATAAAGATATAGAAGATTCTCTTAAACCTGGAAATAATCATGAAATAAATATTTTTAAACCAAAGTCATGATAATATGATATACTATTACTAATTAACCCCATTTATGAAATAGTAGATGTTTTGAATACTGTATTCTATCAATGTCAATGTGACATGGAAGTATACAGAAGAATCATCACAGTATCATAGCAACAACAACTCTTAAAAATATAAAGAAAGACCAAAACATTTAAAGAAGTACCAAATTAAATTAAACAACTGTCTTATTGTTCCAATTACCAATTATATTACTAAATCAAGGACATTCAAAAAATAAATTTAATAAATAGATGCATATGAAATTCAGGGCTGATATAAAATATTTCTTAATCACTAGACTACCCATAAAATTATTATATTTATTTTCAAAGAATCACATGATCATAATTGTTTATAAACAAAGCAAAACTCTCTATACAGTATTGCCACCCTGTGCCAATCAGAGTAATCAATGAATGCCAGAAGGCTTGTGCATAAAATCCCTATCTAATGCCTACTCATCCAATATCCAGACAAGTTTCTGCCTAATAGGATAGTGATAGCTATGGTTGTTAAAGAGCCAAAGGCACCAAAATGTATGGGTGCAAACTGAGTTCAGACCCATATGACTATATAAGGTATTGAGCTTAGATTGAAAATATTTTTGTGTTTTAAATTTCATTCTCATAGTTTTGTAGTTAAGTAGAGATAAAAGGTGGGTGCTGGAGGGTTGCATTAGATCCTAAAATCTAGGTGCAGTGCTCTCAGATCCAAAACTCCTCACTGGCAATGACCACAAGCCAGACACTAGTCGGGGGATATTGGATGAGTAGGCATTAGATAGGGATTTTATGCACAAGCCTTCTGGCATTTCATTGATTACTCTGGTTGGCACAGGGTGGCAATACTGTATGGAGAGTTTTGCTTTGTTTATTTTCAAAGAATTTAATATTGATAAGAAGAGACTGACCCATCAATGAATTCCAACATCCAAAAAACATCTGTCACTGAAAAAAAGATCAGAAATCATGGAAATAGACAGACCAGCTTAGAAAGTTATTGGCCATGAGTTCATAAAATGTTATACATGACCCAAAACCATGAAATATAAAGGATAATGCTAAGCTTCATATATCAAAACTACACTCTTTTTAAGACTACAGCTTGAGAAGATTATAGATATTACATGAAATTAGCAGTTGTGGATGAATTCATCATTGTTTTCTGACTTCTTTTTATTGCTGTTCATAGTTTAGTTCAGCTCACATTGTGAAAATCCAAATAAATATGTATCCATAAAATTGGGTTTAAATAATTTTTAATCGACAATTTCAATTCATGCATTAACTAGACATCTATTTATTCTACTCCAGAAATGTCTATCAGAAGCTTGAATCATTTAAAGACAAACTTATATTGAATTAAATATATATTTTTACATAACTTTTTTACTCATTTATTATATTTTTTCTTTAAACAATACAAATAAAATAAAAGGCCATAGAAGACATTATTTACCAGGATTGCCAACTAAAAAATAGTCAAACTTTTAGAGTTTTACTATATTTATTTTACTTTCTAACTAAAAATAGTTAGATAGATATTCATTTAACAAACAATGTTGGATAGCAATCTCTGTTATCTATGACCCAGAAATTTTTCCATATGGTCATATATAATGACATATTATTTTATATAGCGCTATGTTTTTTTATGTAATAGTGATATTAGGATTAAGCCAATGCACATGTGCTTTAAAGATAAATTATAAATGAATACTCTCAATTTTTCCAGACACAAGATATAGTATTTTAGAAACAATGGAATGAATCCACCCATTTCCACACGCTTAAGATTCACCCATACATAAACATTTGGGTCAAAAGAATGGGTGGATTCATTCCATTCTTTCAAAAATTCTATATCTTGTGTCTGGAAAAATTGAAAGTATTCATTTATAATTTATCTTTAAAGCACATGTGCATTGGCTTAATCACTAATATCACTATTACATAAAAAAACATAGTGCTATATAAAATAATATCTCATTATATATGTTTAATTTCAACTAAAGAATGGTGTGTCATAAATTGTAAAGATTTCACAAGTGTCATTCGTTCAAACATAACAAATGTAATTTAAAGTGATCATTTAACACCTTCACGCTCTCATTTCCACATGCTTAAGATTTGCCCATACATAAATGTTTGGATCAAAAGAATGGGTAGATTCATTCCATTCTTTCTAAAACACTATATCTTGTATCTGGAAAAATCAAGATTATTCATTTATAATTTATCTTTAAAGTGCATGTGCATTGGATTAATCACTAATATCACTATTACATATGATCATAGTAATGGGATGTGCTAATCTCTATATCATTAGTTCCTTATATTTTATACTATGCATCTATATAATTAATTTAAGTGCTAATGAAATCTCTAGCATCATCTATATTAAATTTAATTAAATATATCACTTTAAATTCATTCAGTAGCTTTAAGCTCTGAATTCTTATTTTTGCAATGATATTTGCAAAATTTAACATCAAATTCACAGAGATGTTGTTAACCTGATTTAAAAATTGACTTTAAATAATATTCAAGATATTTTAGGTGTTGATAAAATCTTTTAGCACCATCTATATTAATTTAAACCACAGATTTTATCGACCTATGAAATAATTATGTATTAATTGACATTCTTTAAATATTACTATTATATATATATATATTTAAAAAAACTAAACAAATTCATCTTTTTTATTACTATTAACAATGCTTATTTTATTAAAATTAGTCAATCTTACAGTTTCAATTGGTCAACAATCTTCAGAGTTAACATATACGAATATTCAACTCCTCTTTATTATTCAGCTTTTTCAACTGGACAAGATAGCTATTGGTATTAATTAGCTATGAAAAAGATTGCTGGTCAGTCAAAACTGTAAAAGATTTTAATAAAATAAGCATTTTAACAGTAGTAATAAGAAAGGTGGATTTGTTTATTTTTTTTTTACTTTTAGCAATGTATAAAAATAAGTTGTTATATAATGAGTGCTAATAGTTCTTAACAATCTTTTCTGAATATCCCCATACCAGTTTCTAGCTCCTGGTTGTCATCAGTGAGGCACTAGGATATGAAGACATTTTTTTGATCTAATGTCTAAATATAGTAATGCCTGGGGATAGGAATATTCAGAAAAACTTGTTAAGAGCTATTAATGTTCATTATATAAATAACATTTGTAGTACAAGCTTATTAAATTAAGTCATCACGTGATGTATTACTTGATTCTCTTGCAAGGATAAGCTGTATATATATATATATTTAGAGTGAGAAAAAGAATTATATATTTTAATTTAATAGTCATATCAAATGAACAGCTAATTCTTCCTATAACAATTTTTAGTTAATATTAAAAAAATATTATAAATGATAAATGTGATTATGAACTGAACAAAATAATTCTTTTTTATATGTAATCAAAAATGAAAATATTAATCTTAATTTTAAAAAAAATGTTTTTATTTTTACCAGCCCTTTCCTAAAAAAACAATAACTTTATATATTTTTTTCAAATTTTTTTAAAATTATAATAAATTAAATTATTTACGAATTATAGCTTAAAATTATTTAAATGAAAAAAAAAAGCTTCAAAAATTATCTCCCAATATTTAAATTGTCGTTAGTTTTATCTCACATGTAACAACAGATATCTGAGTTTTTTTTATCTTTAAATAAATCTAAAATTAATTTAAAGATTTTTATCGAAATATAATTAAGATAAACTATGCAAAGTAATATTTATTAATATTTTAATAAGTAAAACTAATATGAAAATTGAGATTACCATTACAATTTTTGACAGTTATAATTTCTTGATTATTTAGCAATAATTGAATAGGTAGAGATTTCTAAATTTTGGTTCATTAATATTGGAAAAAATTTGGCTTGTTTGTTAATTTAGCATAATCATATAATAACTAAACATCACATGATCACTGTTTCTTATGCTTGCTCATAACTGTTATTAAATAGGCAAAACTCTCCATACCGTAGTGCCACTCAGTGCAAGTCAGAGTAATCAATGGATGCCAGAAGGCTTGTGCATAAAATCTCTATCTAGTGCCCACTCATCCAATATCCCCAGACTAGTTTCTTGCTTATTGCCTTCATCAGTGAGGAGCTTTGGATCTGAGAGCACTGCACCTAGATCTTAGGATCTAATGTAACCCTCCAGCAGCCACCTTTTATCTCTACTTAACTACAAAACTAAGAGAATAAAATTGAAAACACATTAATATTTTCAATCCAAGCTCATTAGTTTAAATAGTCATAGAGGTCTGAATATGTTGTGTTGTTTGTAAGGTTTCTCCATGTGTTATTTAATGTTGAAAAAGTTTTTTTTAAGTATTAATGGCTAACAATTTACTTGTATTTCTATTAATTGTATATAATTCCAGTAATTCTTTGCAAGATTTTATACAATGGTAAACTAGCAGACTTTGCCGCTTCAAGTTCTAGCATTATTTTCTAACTCAGTAACTACTAGTGCTAGAAACTCTTGTGCACATCTGAGGGAAAAAAATCTAATCCCTGTGTGGTTTAGTATAGTCGTGAAATGGCAGACTCTAAAACTTAAGTTTCATGAACCACAGCTTCTAATTGTTATTTCAGTGCTCTAAATTCTTCTGAATTCTCCAGCAATAAGCCATTTGACTAATTTTTTTAAACTATAATCAACTATTTGGCAGCATTATAATTATTTACTCTTTGGATGTGAGATTAAATTTATGAATATGTTTCCAATCTTCAGCAATTACTCAAAGTCTATTATGTAAAAAAAATAATACGATCAAAAATTATAATTTTTCTAAAAATTTAGTTCATTACACACACACACACGCACACACATATATATATATTCAATGCAACATAGTATGTAAAAAATGGAAATTGAAGTTAGCTATTAAAAATTCACTACAGCAATACTATTTATAAAAATAAGTATTAAATAAAATCCATCATCACAATAGAAACTGGTGATGGAATATTAACATCAGTTTTATTAGCAATAAAATAAAAATTACAAGCCTGACAACGTTTAAAATGAGCAAATTATTATTGTCCAATTATCAAAAGCATCAGTATCCAAATTCAATAAACTTTACATCTTTCCTTATTATTTTGTAATTCAGTAAATAGAAGGAAGGAAAGATTAATAATATTACAAATAAACTACAGCTTAGCACTGCTTTCGATTGATATTCATAGCACTAGATAAAGTCAGATTTGTAAGTGAGGGATAGAAAGTAGAGAATGAACATATGAAGTAATTAATATGTAAATTGATAAATAATTTATATGGTCCACTCGTATGGTAAAGCAACACATGAATTCTTTTTATTTACCATATGAGTGTTGTGGCTTTGAATTTTCTCTTTTGATTGTTGTGCTCAGTGCAAACTATTTAGATATTAAGTGGATCGAAGTTGTAACCAGAATCAATATCATGCAGGAATACTGATTTTATGTTAGAATCTGATTTAGCATGCCTATATATATTATTATGCTGTGCTAACCTAGGGGTGTTCTTGGCACAGGATTCACAGTAATTGCAAGTAGGTTTGTTGCAACAAATTTTGTAGATGATCTGAAGATCCTGGTCCATAAGCACCTTTTAGTATTTGTTTAATAATTGATTTAGATTATGAGGGGAAGACTATGATGTTTTTAGGACTGAGTCTCACCAATGATCATTATATTTACTAAAAATAGAAAACATAAAAATAAATTGTAATAAAACATCAAAGTGTAATGAAAGGGATGAACACATAAAAGGTATATACTAAAGCATAAAATGAAACAAGTTACTTCAGATGACAACTTATATATTAATGCTCCAAAACATTCTATCATGAGTCATTTCATCATCAGTAAATTGTGATATGATCAAACTGTTATATATTTGGTCATGTTTTTTATAACTTTCTTAATCATTTGATAGGTTTGCAAGCACCAAACATTGATTTAAAAACCTACTAATCAAGATATAACCTTTGAAACATGATGGCCAAAACATCATGATTTGGACTGCTACAATATTCTATTTGAGAAAATCATTGCCCTGTATGAATATATCACAAGTGCAGGCTACAGGAGCATTTTGGATGGTCAGGCTTATCAGAGTGTAGACACATTGTTTCCAAAAAAAATGATATCATCATCCAAAATGATAATACCTCAATTCCATACAGTCCTTACATATTAGTCTGGTAAACATTGCAAGATATTATATATTTACTGATGACCTATCAATGTTAAGATTTAATTATTACAGTATCTTTTTCTTCTAAAACAAGAAAAAGATTGATATTTCTCACTAACATCTCTCAGAAAATATTAGGTTCTTTCTCCACAAGAAATGAGCTTTAATTTTATTCCACAAGAGCTACAAACAATTTTTGACACAAGTGATGGCCCCAAACCATAATAGTAATAAAATATCACACATATATCACTATTGATTTTTCCTATTTTATTTGTTGTATATTTTATTATTTACCTAAATACCTATATATTTCTAAAAGTGTATCATTTATTTAATATCGCTATATGTATGGATTGTAAAATCATAGCATAACCTTAAATCATGATTCAAAAAGAGTTAAAGAGATATAGATCTTATTCAATTCTATTAAATGAAATTTATTAGAAGCTAGAGTAATTGTAAAAGTGTCTTGAATGAACATGTATTGGATTCTTCAACAAAAAAAAATCTATTTTACAAGAAAAAGTGGAAAAGAATTGAGTTAACCGTAATTAAATGCAATCTTTAACCTTAAACATTAGGGGAAAGAAGTAATGTTAAAAGTATGGGAAAACTACATACTTCTCTTATTGATATTTTGATAACTGAGCCTATTAGCAAATATTAATAAAATAAAATAAAACAATAATGTTATAAAACTGTAATAAAAAAACACATTGGGAAAATTGCATGTTGTTATATATATATATATGTATATATATATATATATATACATATATATATATATTGTAAAGATTACAAGCCAGGAAATATAGCAGGGATGATACTAAAATCACCATCCCCAAAAGCCATGCTTAGCATACAAAGTGAGCAAAAATCAGCATTAGAAGTGATTATAAATGAGAAATATAGTCCCAGAAATTCTCATCAAGAATCAAAATCATCCTTTGGACTGATTATAAAAGTGACATAATATAAAATTTTGGGCTAATCATCATTGAGCCAACAGTCAGTAAACTTAGGACATATTATAAAAGCATTAATCAAAATTTCACCTGCATGCACACATGTAAATGGTAAAGTATCTACAATAATAAATATTAAAAATACTAGGATTATAATATCAGTGCTATCATCATCAATATTCAAGACCATCAATAAATTAATCATTAAATCTCAAAGTAAATTGATGTATGCGACATTAAAAATTATTATTTTTGCAACCTTCAAATAATTCTATAGAGAATCATCAGGATATCATCTATACACACGCGCGCGCGCGCGAGCACACACACACACACACACACATATATATATATATATTGCAAATACTATTACATATGAGCTAATTTTGGGATTGCAAAAACATTACAGATTGTGAAGAAGAGAAAATATACACACTTGTTTTATTATAAAATAATTTCACTGAAATAATCTAAAAATACTTTAAAGCATAACTCTATGTTAACATCAGTTACATATACTGTGTATCTCAGAAGAGATATATAAAGGAATAAATATGACAGCTATGAGTATGAAGCCATGGAGCTTTGAAAGCGCTAAGCTTTAAATAAATTATTAATAAATATAACTTCTTTAACGAGCGTTAAAAGCACATAATTATTGATATTAATAAAATTAACTAAAACAACAGAATAAAAATAATTAGAAAATTTATAATATGACAAATCCAAAGTTTATGCATATTGATTAATCTTATCTATGCAATATGCATATAATTTCATATAGCAACATATAAAGATTATTATTTTCTGATCCTTGTTGATTAATTAACATTTATTTAAATGAGCTATTTCTTTACAATAATGATATCCTAAAAAAATATTTCACAATAAATAAAAAAGATAATTTTAATTTGAACACCCCCCCAAGGGGGAGGGTATGAGGATGTCCCCATAGTATTTTAAACAAATAAAATCTTTCCAACAAAACAATTAAAAATGAATTATTCAATATTTTTGATTTCAATTTCCTACAAAAATAAAAATGTGTACAAATTACAAAACCTGATTTTATCATGGATTTTTTCCCTTTCTAGTCCTTTTTTATAGTTATCTAATTGAGTATCTCTTTTTTATAAATCTTGCAAGTAGTAGTTTAATCAATCTCTTAGCTCCAGATCTTTTTTGTTACAACTTTATCAATATTTATTTTCATCCATTTGTCTTCCTTTCTCTCTCTCTCTCTCTCTCTCTCTCTCTTTTTTGTAACTCTACGTTTCCAAGTTAGCAAATATTTTTATTACAGGTTAACACAAGTTGGGAGAGCCATAATCTTGGGTAAAACCTGTTGAAAGTTTCTCTCTGGTATTTTCATTCTTCTAAATTAAATTGGTTACATAGTTTGATCTGTAATGATGACCTTTAACAAGAGTTTATTACATGGTTTTTGTAAGTTTTAGAATATTATACAGTTTTTTTTTAATATTATTTTAATTAGAAATTGGATCAAGTTAGTAATAACTTCCAAGTTGATCTTTTTACTATTTAACTTTATTGAATTCTACATCCCATATACTTTTTTTAAAAATAAATATCATATTAATCTTTTATTCAATCACATGACTACCTCAGAAATTACTGTATTAAATATAGAACACAGGAAAGATTATTATTTTTTAAAAAAATTCTATTTATACATTCATTAGGAAACCTGTTCATTTTTCAGTGATAATGATCCTAAACCTTTTTTTAATTAATTGACCAACAATACTTAATTTTTTAGAGATAAAGATTTTAATCTCTTCTTGTTTTTTTATTTTTGAAAAATATTTTATTTATATTTTAGACCTTAATCCTTTTTCTTTCAAAAGTGAAATATATATAAAAAGAAATACACCTGGGTCTCATTTTATGCGATAGATAGGTTCCAGAGAAAACCTGCATTAAAAAAAATCACACAAAAATAGACTTAACTTACCTTGAAAAATGAGGGATAGGATCTGTAATTTTCAGAATTTGCATAAAAGCAAAGCAACAAGGAAAAATTACTTTAAAATTCCCATTAAAAAAAAAAAAAGGAAATAAAATATGATTAATAAAAAATATCAAATATTTGAAAAAAATTGGTACACAGCAAACTTTTTTTACTTTTTTTTTTTATTAACTACTGTATTTAATTTGACATTTTTTCATACCTATTTTTTGACAATATGTGGTTCGTTTGTAAACTGGTAAGAAATCAGATTTGTCAATGTGATGTGATGTAGTTTCTCCCTGAATGAAGTCAAGAATCTCTCAGCAATTATACCAAGAGAAATTAATTAGCCACTTTATTTTCCATTCCCCACTCTAGGTTTTCCCATATTCTGCTCCATCTCATTTACACAACTAGTGCCAATTTCAGTTTTGTGCTGTGTTAATGGTTTTCTGTTGACAACTGATTTTTACTACCAAAATAAATTTTAAATGTTTACATTTTGTTTCTATATTAAAAAAATGATATTGCAATCAAAACAAAAAGATTATACATTATCATTAGAAATATTATTTTCAGTTTTCAATAAAATCTTCGTTATTTATTTTAAAAATCTACATTATTTATTTCTGTTATATCTAAGAAAATATGTTTTAAAAGTTTAAAATTTTTGAATATTTATTGTGATATTTTTATATATAAATATAAATCTATTATTATTATTTATTCATTAGTATACGTAGGTTATTTATTCTAAATACAGCTTCAGGCCATATTCACATTAGCTGCTAATATAATGTTATATTTTTGAAAAAAAAAATGTATTTCAAGTCAAAATAAGTTATTAATAATTTAAATTTCTTGATATCTAATAAATATAGTGAAATATGAAAAATATTAAGAAAAAACATGAATCGCATAACTTCAAAATTGCATTAAAATAATCTGCATAAAACGAGACTCAGGTGTATACAAAAAAAAATGTCTTTTCTTTTTCAAATTTTTCACATGATTAATTTATATATGTAAATCTTTTAATAAATGTAATCGAATTACATTCTTATTTAACAACTAGATTCTCATAAAGATAACATGAGAAGAAATAATTCCTCTTTACTAATATATATATATATATATATATATTAATTTGAAATATAAATAATAATTGAAAAAATTTCTACTTTTCAATATATTGCTGTAGATGTAAAAACTATGTTAATGAATCCTAAAATGCATTTCATTCAATAAACTTATATATCTATGTCACACTTCAATAGTTTCTATTAATATTTTTGGTTTTTTACAACAATAATATCTCAAAGAATACAGAACAGTGAGATTTAATATAGCAATGATAACTAATGATTATGTAAAAGTCAGATGAAGTGTATATGAAGCCATTAAAATGTTTTATTTTTTTTTATTATTTATAGTTATATGTTTGAGTATCAAAAAGCTTCCATTAAGTGTAAACTTCTAAAAATATAAAATTATGAAGTAAAAGTATTATAGTATAATTATGGAGCTTAATTAACATTACACATAAAGAAATATGTAAAGAAAAAAGTCAAATAAATATTCATAGTAGTAATCTTATATTTTTTATTTTAAAGAAATGGAATAAACTGAGATTAATGGCATTAAAGGTTATAGATTATATAGTCTTTGCATCCTTAATTAAAAAACACATTTAATTGTATTCAATTATATTACACTAAGGAAAGGATAAGAAAAGCTTATGAAATAATAATTGTCCTAAAAAATTGTATTTTTTATAAAGCAAGGTAAGGTCAATTATATAGAATAATTAATTAATATTCAAATGAGCAGTGGATTATATCAATTTGAAACTTTCACTTGACAATACTATAAGATTTATTTCCATATTCTTACTCCTAATCTCTGACAAAAACAGTCTTAATATGAAAAATAGTTTTACTAAGATAAATAGCTTCTCATTCATAAGTATGAGAAAAGAAAAATCACATTTCTTATTTCTAACTATTTTGTCTTCTTTTTTGGAAAATACAGAGACCTTCATCATTAAAAATAACTAGAAAATTATATTCAAGACAATTTTCAAAATCATTTACACATAATGGTGTTTCATATTAAGACATTATTCAAGCTACAATCTTTATATGTATGTTTGTTTGTTTATTTGTAAACACTTTTATTTAATTTAAAATAAAATTTTAAAATCTATATTTAATAAACTAATATTCAATATAATTTGTCAAATTTCATACATATCTTATAAATCACTGGTATTGCAATATGACACTAAAATGTTTTAAATAGCTTACATAGTTTTTTATATACAGAACTCGGTGGATGAACAAAATTATGTAGTAAACAAGGTTGATTTAATAATTATGATTTTACTTTCATCCTTCAAAGTATTTTAACATCATTTAAAAATAAAATTAAAAAAAATCTTTGATTACAAATTTAATGCTACAAATATATATATAAGTTAGATAGCTGGATTGGAAAACATATTGATGTCTGAAAATTTCAGATTTTATACTTAATAGTTATCCATTAGATAAAGTGATGGGCTTGTCCTGGTATTTTTGATCTAATGCTTAAATATTTTAGCACTACATTGAGGAAACCAGTAGCAGAAACAGGTCTGGAGTTGGGAATATTCTGCAAAACTTGTTAAGAGCTTATTTGTGATATATATATATAATAACGGTCAGGTAATCAATAGTCTTACCGTATCTGCCATACAGGGTGCCACTAGGCTACTTGAACCTAAAAAATTTATAGAGTAAGCAGATACATGCTGTTAAAGATCCAACTTTTACATATATATTTTATTCCAACCATCAGACCATGCCACTAGCTCAGTGAGACACAGAGATTTATAAAATATAAATTCTTATTTAAAAATATTTTCAATATTAAAAAAAAAGAAAAGAAGCCACTCCCAATAATAACACACAAACATTTATTTAACATATATGTAATTTAGAATTATTATTTTAGTCTAACTTTTACTTTAACATTTAATTTACATTTTTAACTTTTATTTTTGAAGTTCGCACAGATGAATTTAATATTTTATTAAAGTGTCGAGTATGAATAGACTACAATAGATTGCATTTGAAAAGAAAATATTCTATCCCTTATTTAACCTTAGGCCAAAAGTTCACAGTCAAACCAATATCAATCCATCTGATACATCGATGTATTCAATGCAGCATGAATACGACAGCACCAATACCATACTGTCAGGAATGTACATCTGAACAGCATGGTTATAGAAGACATTGACTCTCATCCAGTACAGGAATACTACATCTGTATGGCAAGAAGAACAATAAAAAAACTCCATAGGAAGGGACTGCGTTTTCCGTCTTACTATCCCATTCCATAGGCTAAAAAGGGGTGATCCAAGGAGCAGGGAATACCATCTGCTTCCAATGGTCAGTGAGATATGGGACTTATTTTGCCCAAGTGCAGCATATAATAGGATCCTGCACATAGCAAATCTCATGCTACATTTACTAATTACACCAATATATCCAATCGATTAACCCAATTTAACTACGAAACAAATAACCCAAGATTAACCCTCCCTTAATTAATATAACTTTACAAATCTATGCAGCCATTCATGCCTGACTTAAATCTAACATTTATATAATTTATTTTAAAAGAAAAAAATCATAATAAAAACTTAAAAAAACAGAAAAAATAAATTAATGGAAATGATTTACAAAAAATAATAATACACTCAATAAAATAATTATTAATAACTACTGATTAAGTTTGGTCAGATAGGAATTTCTATTGCAATAATTTAAATACTGAGAAAGTTTATACTTAGTGTTCATTAATTAACTAATGTTTTTACAGTCTTAACATACTGGAAAAGTTTCTTTTTTAGAATTAAAGTTTATTAGTTAGAGTTCTTACTGTTTTAAAAATCTATGCTTAACAGTTGCTTGCAATTTGGAGCCAGTGTTAATTCCCCCGATGTCCTGTGGTCCTCAATATAGGAAAACAATTGGTCAATCCTCTTTCTTTTACTTTTTAAAAAAAAACTGAAGGAATTAAAGAGTGCATCGTTTCAATCCCTTCTTCAACACTCCCAGCACTAACACATATAGCACCTCTGCTGTCACATCTCTATCTTCTCTCCCACCTCTTTCTTCACTAAAATTTATTTTCAAACTTTTTCTTTTATATTAGAATTTTGGATGGAGTGGACATTACATCATGATGATGGTAATTGTCTTTTCATTGAGGTCCATTTCCTGAGAAATTTCTTTTATTGGCTATTAGTTTCTGTTGTTTTTTCTCTCCTATCTGACCTTTACTTATACATTTTGAAATGCCCAAAGGCTAGCTTACTTTTAACTAATTAAAATAATCATTTCCATTTTACAATAGCATTAATTAATTTATTGTACATTTTTTTTATCTTTAAATCTTTCAAGTCTTTTTCTTAATATTTAGTTTTAAAACTTTTTCTTTTTTTTTAATAAAGTTTTCTTTTAATAATTTTTCATCTGTGCAATTTTATATATATAAAGTTTAGATGACTTTTAACTTTCAATTTTTAATTCTTAGAAAAAAGTTTTTATATGCGAACTTTTCTTTTTAATGTCTAAATTTTTTAAAATAAATAATGTAAGGCCATGTGTGCCCGTTACATATCAGTAAACTTGCTTAAAAAAAAATCAACAAAAAAAATATTTTACTTAGGGTTAGTAATTACGGTACATGATTAACGAAGACATTTGGTTAGTAATTTTACAAAAAGACTATATACAAAAAAGAAAAATGTTGACTATCATTTTCCTATGAACCATCTACGTTTATGCCTCCTCCCACCAATAATTTTTTTTCCTCTGCATTTCATTTTTAACAAATGGCACGACAAGAAAATTATTTATTTAAGGAGGTTGCATTGAAGCAAATATGTTTTAAGAGATAATGGTTTATATATATATATATTCAGCACAATTATATATACCAGCAACTTATTTATGATCGATTGAAATGCTTAAATAGAGTTACACTGAAGTAAATTTCCAATGGCACTCATCATAACATACCACACTTACAATCATAAACTTATGTGGCTGTGTGTGCCTATACACATTAAAAAAAACATATTAATTGCAACCTTGACTTTTTCTTTTTAATAAAATACCATTTAAAATTATTAATATTTTCTCATGTTTAATATATGTGCTATTTCTTTCTGGCAGTGCTTTTATAAGATTTATTGTATACGGTAGATGAAAATATTTCATTAAAAAAAATTTACTCAGGGTACCCGTGGTTCAAAAGTAACATCTCATGTTGGGGCGCCAATTATAATGGTTGGGTAATCAATAGAGTCTCACTGTATCTGCCATACAAGGTCCAACTAGGCTACTTAAACCTAGAAAATTCATAGAGTAGGCAGATATGCGCTGTTAAAGATCCAACTTTTAACATATATTTTATTCCGACCATCAGCCCATGCCAGTAGCTCAGTGAGACGCAGAGATTTATAAAATATAAATTCTTATTTAAAAATATTTTCAATATTAAAAAAAAAGAAAAGAAGCCATTCCCAATAATAACACACAAACATTTATTTAACATATATGTAATTTAGAATTATTATTTTAGTCTAACTTTTACTTTAACATTTAATTTACATTTTTAACTTTTATTTTTGAAGTTCGCACAGATGAATTTAATATTTTATTAAAGTGTCGAGTATGAATAGACTACATAGATTGCATTTGAAAAGAAAATATTCTATCCCTTATTTAACCTTAGGCCAAAAGTTCACAGTCAAACCAACATCAATCCATCTGATACATCGATGTATTCAATGCAGCATGAATATGACAGCACAAATACCATACTGTCAGGAATGTACATCTGAACAGCAAGGTTACAGAAGACATTGACTCTCATCCAGTACAGGAATACTACATATGTATGGTGAGAAGAATAAAAAAACTCCATAGGAAGGGACTGCATGTTCCGTCTTACTATCCCATTCCATAGGCTAAAAAGGGGTGATCCAAGGAGCAGGGAATACCATCTAATTCTGATGGTCAGTGAGATGTGGGACTTATTTTGCCCAAGTGTGGCATATAATACAATCCTGCACATAGTGAATCTCATGCTACATTTACAAATTACACCAATATATCCAATCGATTAACCCAATTTAACTACGAAACAAATAACCCAAGATTAACCCTCCCTTAATTAATATAACTTTACAAATCTATGCAGCCATTCATGCCTGACTTAAATCTAACATTTATATAATTTATTTTAAAAGAAAAAAATCATAATAAAAACTTAAAAGAACAGAAAAAATAAATTAATGGAAATGATTTACAAAAAATAATAATACATTCAATAAAATAATTATTAATAACTACTGATTAAGTTTGGTCAGATAGGAATTTCTATTGCAATAATTTAAATACTGGGAAAGTTTATACTTAGTGTTCATTAATTAACTAATGTTCTTATGGTTTTAACATACTGGAAAAGTTTTTTTTTAGAATTAAAGTTCATTAGTTAGAGTTCTTACTGTTTTAAAAATCCATGCTTAACTGTTGCTTGCAATTTGGAGCCAGCATTAATTCCCCCAATGTCCTGTGGTCCTCAATATAAAAAAATGATTGGTCATTCCTCTTTCTTTTCCTTTTTAAAAAAAACTGAAGGAATTGAAGAGTGCATCTTTTCAATCCCTTCTCCTTCAACTCTCCCTGCACTAACACATATAGCACCTCTGCTGTCACATCTCTATCTTCTCTCCCAGCTCTTTCTTCACTAAAATTTATTTCCAAACTTTTTCTTTTATATTAGAATTTTGGATTGAGTGGACATTACATCATGACAATAGTGATGGTCTTTTCATTGAGGTCCATTTCCTGAGGGATTTCTTTTATTGGCTATTAGTTTCTATTGTTTTTTCTCTCCTATCTGACCTTTACTTATACATTTTGCAATGCCCAAGGGCTAGCTTACTTTTAACTAATTAAAATAATCATTTCCATTTTACAATAGCATTAATTAATTTATTGTACATTCTTTTTATCTTTAAATCTTTCAAGTCTTTTTCTTAATATTTAGTTTTAAAACTTTTCCCTTTTTTTAAATAAAGTTTTCTTTTAATAATTTTTCATCTGTGCGATTTTATATATGTAAAGTTTAGATAACTTTTAACTTTCAATTTTTAATTCTTAGAAAAAAGTTTTTATATGTGAACTTTTCTTTTTAATGTCTAAATTTTTTAAAATAAATAATGTAATGGCATGTGTACCCATTACAATATATATATATATATAATTTAGCTTTCCATTTGAATCCATCAAATACTTCATACAAAATTAGTATAACAATTTTAGTGTTAAGGAATTACTGTGCCATGCACTCTGCCTAATGTAAATCTAAGTATCATCATGCTGGATTTAAGGATTTAATCATCATACAAATGCTTATAAAATCAAATGCCATATTATACACTAGAAATCCAAAGCATAATGGTCACTCATATTCATTAATCCTTTCTATAATTTCTCAATTCAAATCATAACAAGTCCTCTCTATAACTTTTCAAAATATTCACGTGTAATCTACTGTCTACAAATATTTAATTCCAGGTTTTTTTGGTTCATTAGAATATGAAGTTAGTTGTTGACGAGTTGTAATTTTATTGGTAAAAATTTTGCATAGAACTGGTATGTCTGTAATTTCTAATATCATCTTTGTCACTTTTTGTAAATATCAATATTACTACTGCATTTTTCCAATTATCTGACATATCTTTATGATTAAAATGATAATACATCAATGAAAGTAGTTATATGAATTCTTGTATCATAATTCAAGTAATGATTAGCACACATTTTCTCACTGTTATTATTTGTGAGACTGTTAGCCTCTTCTAAATGTTAATACTCATATTAAATAACACTCTGACTAGAGATAGATTATTATATTCTTTATTTAAATTTATATGTTGTTCTCATTGTTAAAAAAATATAAAGTAACTACAATTATCAAATGATCAGGTCACATTTGCAATTTTAATCCACTAATCATTCAAAGTACTTTTTATAATAATGATTTACATTCATTTTATTAATCATTGTTACAGAAATTACCAAAAGTTTGCTTTTAACCAAATCAATAATAATAATTGTCAGAGTATCAATTATATTTTTTAGCAAAAGTAGCAAGTTTAAAATTGCAACATTTTTTTTGCCAATATGTTTAAAGATAAAACCTAAGTCTAATGCTGTCTTGCATTGGTGGTCGAGAGGTCAGCACGACTGCCTTGCACTTGCAGGCAGTTGCCCAGGTTGCGGGTTTGCGTCCCGGACAATGCTATGACATTTAAAAAAAAAAGTCTAATGCTACTCTCATTGTAACCTTTGAAGTATACTAATCTATAACATGTCCAGCAATATTGACAATCTTTTAAATTCTGACTTATCTTTAACACAATCTAATTTTTCTACATAAGAAAATGTTTCTGATAGTCAATTTAAGTATTAATCAAAAATTAAATACAAACAGAACATTCAAATGTTCAAAGTCAATGTCATTATTTTTTTCTCATGTGTCATAGCATCAGCTGGGAAGTGAACCCGCTAACCCTGAACAACAGCTTGTAAAGCAACTGTCACTGACCTCTCGACCATCATTATTTTTTATAACATTGAGTTGATGTTTACAGTTTTCTTCCTAACATATTACAACTCCAAAAAGCATTAATGCATGTGACTTTCAATGCATAAACTATTTTTAATATTATCTTTTATTGATATATTTATCAATTATTTATATAGAAGAGATCACATCAAACTTTACAGTGAACCCAACAGCAAGCAGTGATTTCATACTTAATAATCAGTTCTTTCAAAATAATATTAATATCATCTACATTCTTTATTTTTTACAATGCTTTTTACAACCCACTATTGATGGTTTCGATTGCCCCAGAAATCTTCTTCAGAACTATAACAAACACAATACAAATACATTAATACAAATGTACATGAACATGTAATTTTACCATCATTAGTGGATTGTAAAAAATCAGATGAAATTAATATTATATGGATTTAGCAATGCAATAAGAAAGAGAAAGTTATAAGTTCTTTCAAAATAATTTATACATTGGCATAGAGTATGTTAATGTTGTAATGAAAATAGCATTCTGTAACTAACATAACAATATTGGTTCTTATGGTAAAACTAGTCTATTAAACTATGGTATTTGTAGATCTTTAGATGACAAAGATTTTGTTTTATAGTTAGGTTTGCAATGACATGAATGAGTAAGAAATTGCCTTATTTTTTGAATTGATGATTTGCTAATGTTCTTACCTACTATACACTAGATAACTGTATAGCATTTAAACAAATGTTCAGGGTCATAACTACTTATTTTTATCCTTTTCTTTAAGATTGGTAATTTTGCATAAGTCACCCATGCACTTGATTGAACCACATTAAATTAACAATTAGTAAAACATTTTGTTCAAACACATTACTAATGGATATAATAGTATAATGAGTAAACAAAATTTTAATTAAATATGATGGATTATTCTTTTTGGATTATTATCATAAATCTTTTTTACTAAAACTATTTTGAATAAATTTAAATATTTTTTTATTGAAGTATAGGAAAAGTCAACAGTTTTCATAACACTCAATGGTTGTAGTGGAATCATGTAAAAATTCATTACCCTGCTATACACTTCACAATTTGGGGCAATATGCAAAATCTCATGGAACTTGTGATCAATAATTTGCATAATCATATTTACCTATCATATTTAAAAACTTCCATGTAAATGATAAGATTTTGTGTGAAGGTTGCCTTGATAGCAGTGAGAGATATTGATGACTGTTTTTACTGTGAATGTTTAGGTGGTTACTGGTTGGTATATATATATTAAAAACCATAGTATATAAAAATATATTTAATAAATGAAAAATTCAGTATAAAATATTTTTAAAATATTTTTTGCAATCATTACAAAAGATGTTATATTTTCTTGGATATTATTTATCTCACCAAAATTAAATATAACTTGATGTCATAAAAAGAAGTAATATGCTTTATTAATCTAAAAAACAATTTATATGGAAATGGAAATTATTTTTTGTTCTGCAAAGTGGCTATTAAAATGATGAACTATGCATTTTGATTTAATTTTTTTTTAAAATCACATATTTCACAATTATCTATTTAAATGTATTAACACATAAGCACACTCAAATAACTACGTTTGGGTGTCAGACTTCACTAGTTCTCTCTCAACTAAAATAATTTCTTCTGATGTTTAAAATCAATTATCCTTGATTACTTGAATTACAGTAATCAATTCCATTTTCTCTGTGATCAACACTATCATTCACAAGATATTACAACTTAAAATGATTAACTGAAAGCAATTAACAGCTTGCATCATTAATTTTGCAATGCATTAACATACACGCAAGAATAAATTCAGGAATGGTACTAATATAGCGATTGAATATTTATATATATGCAGAAATATATATATATATATTAAAATCTTTTAGCATTATTATATATTAATTATAAATTTATTTAACGCACATTGATTACGTAAGTAATATTTACTAAGGCAATAAAGCTAAAGCATGAGCGGTTGAAAATGCGAAGGTAGGGACTTCTACAGGTTTTAACCACAAGCATGCGTAAGCTTGTGGTTAAGACCTGTAGAGGTCCCTACCTTCGCATTTAACCGCACATGCTTTAGGTTTATTGCCTTAGTAAATATTAATATTAAATAAAAATGTTTAATATTTAAAGTGTACCGGTATTAAGGCAATTAGAACAAAAACTTGCAACACAAAGTTTCCTTAGGAAGGAGTAAATAAAATTAAAAACCCAAATTGACTAATAAATAAAGACGCAATTATATTTGGAGAATCTTTTCAAAATAAAGCACTATTTATTTTTCAAAATTTCATTAAAAACTATTAATACTATTTAATAAATTTTGTTTGAACGTATCTTTACTTGCTACACTTCACAGACAAAGATATATATCAAAAAAACAATCATAGTAAAACAAATTCATGCAGAGATCAACAGTCCAGTGTATACCAATACAAATTACCATTAAGCCAAATAATCTCTCCAGCAATCAAACTACTATCCATTAACTACCTTTCATGCTTAAATCTGTCTATCTATTTATCCATACATGAGTTCATCCATATCCATCTATCTATCTTTTTATCTATCTATTTATCTATCTTCTTCTCTATCTTCTTCACTATCTATCTATCTATCCATCTGTCTGTCTATCTATTCATCCATCTATCTATCTATCCATCCACCAATCTATCTACATAATTGGTTTTATAGCATTTCACTATACAACAAATCATGGCATAATATTTTATCACGTTCAATATATCACGATATTTTATCACACTGACATATTATCATGTGCATTATCACGTGTACTTTTCTAACCATTCAAAATTATTATGCAATATTCTAATATGTAAAACAATTTAAATAATACATATTTTTTCAAGAATAATAAATAAAACCATATAGTATGATGAACAATTAATATATGATTTTTATTCTTCTTTTTTCCTGTTTAAATGTGATGTTTTGAATGATAGCTTTGTTTTAAGTTTTGAGTAAATGAATTATCATAAATACATGTACTTTTATTTAGATGTAACAAACAGTTGACCATGTAATATAATACACATTAAAATACATGTACTTAAGATAATCTAGTCCAAGCTCACAGCTTAGAGCAAATTTAATATCGAAAACAAACATTTAAACAAGAAAAATATAAAAAATTCAATTAATACATTCCTTTTGTTTTGGTGCAAAGACAGTGGTAAGTGGCAAGCTCTGGAGCTCAAGATAGATGAATTATAGTTCAATACTACTGCTTCTGGTATTCAAATGTATGGGGTCCCAAGGAATTAACTATTTGATTTTTTTTAACAGATTATCTAATGAATGACCTTGTGGAACTAATTATGTTTATTATAGAATTCTCTATTGTAACCATATCTAATCTCTTCAATTCTTATAATTCAGAGATACAACAACTTTTTTTTAAAATTGACAAAGATTACCCTGCCCCCAACTTTTCTAATATTCTTTATATATATATCAAATGGGTTGACCGGGAAGTGAACCCGGGCCGGCTGCTTGGAAGGCAGCTATGCTAATCACTTGGCCACTGACGCTTGACTACTTTTCTAATATTCTTAGAGTTATTTTTAAAAAGAATTGTATTTATTTTATTCTCTTGTGATTTTTATCAAAGATTTATAAAAAAATCATTATCATCAGAGATGAAGGCAGCACTAAAAGTTTGTCATAAGCAGCTAAATTTCTTCTTTTTTTTTAGTTTTCGTATTAAATTAATAATTAACATACATAATTAAGTCTAATTATTGAAACACTGAAGTTATATATATATATATTGCAATTTATAGGCACACATCCATACATTTTGCAAATAATACGTCTAAAATAAGTTGTAATTCAAGTTAACAATTAGGTTATATTTATTGCAATTTATATATAAAACCCATACATTTTGCAAATAATAATTTCAGTGAATAATCTCTAAATTGCTTCTTATGGTACTTATTTATCATCTTTGCTCTCTTCTCTGGGCATTATTTCGTTAATTATCCATTTTCAGGGGCCTCACCTTATTAATAATATGGCTGCCTTTTTTTTAAAAAAAAAAAGGATTTTCGTATTAAATATTTTGTTGATTTTTTTTTAATAGACGATTATAAAAACACAATAAATTACACAAAACTTCAAATGAGTGTAATTAAATTAAATTTAATATAACTGTAATAAGCAAAATAAAAAACATGGTGAAAGAATAATCACTTTGAACACATTTTGAGATTTCACTGCCATTTCATATTATGCCCCTCAGCATACATTTTTCATATAGGCACTATTCTATAATTTTGAAAATACTTCACTGCATCTTCTTCTGTCACTGGTAGATTCCCAAATTTTAATCACTTTTGCAAAAGGTTTAGAAAAATAACAAACAGCTTGAACAAAGCTACAGGTAAACATAAATAATCATCACAGTATGTTATTATAGACGTAAAAGAAAAAAAATTCATTAAATGTTGTGAATGGCATTTATGAAAAAAATATTTTTTAAAGTTAACATGAATTTATATTAGATTTCTTAATATTTTATAAACTTAACAAGTAACACGTTTTGATAAAATAATTTTGAGAAAAAAACAACAAATACTTCAATGCCCCTGAAAATAGATAATTAACCAAACAATGTCCAGCAAAGAGAGTGAAGGAATGATATGTAGGTACTCTTCTTCTTATCTATGATTTTTAATATGATTCCATTTTATTATTTAACATATTAAACTTTTCCTCTAATACTTTGAATAACAATGAACTGAGATATGATAGTATCCCAGATTTATACAATAAAGTGTCGAAATCAATACTTTAAATGATTTTTCTAATTGTTACAATGATTGATGTATTACTATTTGCCCGATTGATTAATAGATACATATATATTCCAGTCAAATAGAAACTTAATTTCAATTTATAATAAATCTCCCTAATATGCATATAACAAACCAATTATGTCATTAAAATATTATTGAGCATCCCTTTTAATTTTACAAATGAAAGCATTTAAGTGTCCTCTATTGTCTTATTTAAAAACGAAGATATGATTGCATATACTAGCCAAAGTTTTACTTGTTGACTATAACAATACACCAGTCACAGGATTGATCTCTGGGACATTTTTTTCCATGAGCGGTAACAAGCTCTGATATCACTAAGCAGAACAGGCTTGAATCTTGTTTATATTAAGTATACTTTTAGCATGCATAGCAATGATATTGTAAAGCAAGAAGATCGTATAAAAAGTCAGGGACTATAATAGTGTTCTATGGGAAAAAAATTAGCTAATTTCTGTGGATAAAAATTATATCACAAATTGTGAATATTGTATTATCAAACAATTTAATTTAGTATATATAGCAATTTAAAAAAAACTGAGTAAACTGTACTATGTTGTATTATGAAAGTATGCACTTACAATATGCATATAAGATAATGCAACTAAAATCTGCGTCATAAAAAATCCATTCAGCACTTACTGTTATTCAGTTTTCTGATTTGTCAATTGCTCATTCTTTTAAATCCTTTTATGATCATGGTGTTTTGGATAAAGTACACCAAGTATTGATGGCTAAAAATCTCTAGACAAAAAATTTAGAAGGTATGGTTGACATGCTTTGATTTTCTTTTCATACAATATATTATAAGGTCTCATTCGTTGACTTAAGCATTTTTAGATTTGATGGAGCATTCTAAGGCATGATCAAATTCTTCAAAAATATTATTTGTAGTTTCATGATATAAAATAAGTTTCTTCAATTTTAATATCCAGGTTATTCTCTGTATGTTTGTTTATTTTCTTTCATTCACTCAGTTAAATTAATTACTTCATTCGTTCACATGTGACTGTAAAAGATCTTCAATGTTGTGATTACCAATTTCTTACCAGCATCTTTTATCCAAAGTGTTGACAAAATGTTGCATTAGTTGTTGAATTTAGTACAACTTGAAGGTTGCAATCATTCTTTGATCCATATATTGAGGAAGTAATAGAGTGTTTAGTAGTATGTCGCTGATATGATTCATAGAAAAACACACGTAGCTGTAACTTTAAAAAAATTAAATATCTCTTTTTAAAAATATGTGGTTTCACTGTGCAAATGTACAAAAAAAAATGGATAAGAAAGGAGAATAGCAAGTGCACAGTTTACAATTTTTTGTATTCTTGCGCAAAATTGTTAATCTTTATTTTGAAGAAAAAAAAACAAAACAAATTTAAATGTCTTTTTTTAAGAAAAAAATTCCATGGTCTTATATTATTTATGTAAAATTATTTAAAATTAAAAAATCAATCTAGTAATATATTACTTAACTGTACTATTGGGACCAATTTGTTATTTATTCACAGCATAAGAGTAGTCAAATTACAGAACTGTTATTACCAAAACTTAATCGTACATTTAACTTCCAGAAAAAGTCAAAATTCTAACATGTTAAAAAGAAAATATATATCTACTGCTGTCTATATTTGCATATTGTAATTAATATTTAAGCCTTTTTTACAGGATATTCTATGCTGATCTAAATAAACATCACTTCATTTCTATTTATATAAAAAGTAGATTGAAGTAAAGAAGGGTTCCCCTTTTTTCTTTCAATGCATAAGCTTGTGGTTAAGACCTGTAGAGGTCCCTACCTTCGCATTTTCAACCACACATGCTTTAGGTTTATTGTCTTAGTAAATATTGCTTACATAATCAATGTGTGTTAAATAAATTTATAATTACAACTTTAAATTATCGTAATAGATTTCTAACTATAAGATCTTTCATTGACTCATTGTAAATTTAAAGATTTTGCGAGTACTAATGTATAATAGGAATTGTGAACTTAATCAGTGAAGTATTGAATAGCTTCACACTCTCAGATCTAACCACTTCAGCTTCACCTATTTATATAGAAAGTAGGTTGAAGTAAAGAAGGTTCCCCTCTTTTCTTCCAATGCATAAGCTTGTGATTAAGACCTGTAAAGGTCCCTACCTCTGCATTTTCAACCACACATGCTTTAGGTTTATTGCCTTAGTAAATATTAATCACTTCATATACTAATATGCTAGCCATGACATTTTTATGGCATGAGATATCACATTTTATTATGCAAGTAAACATTTTCTTGAAATGATCCAGCACTTTTTGTGAATAATATAGTACATTGTTATGGTGAAATAAAATTAAAAGCATGAAACTTTATTGTTTAATATGTATTACATTTTCATCATACAAAATTTATTATTAAATGTATAATGTATGAAATTATGTCCATTCCTTTTTTCTTTATTAAAAATACATTTATAATAATAGCAATTTGACTGAAATTAGCATGGTGGTCGAGAGGTCAGTGACAGCTGCTTTAGCAGGTTCACTTTCTGGCTGATGCTATGACAGATGAGAGAAAAAATAAAGGTTTTAATTTAAAATTAGTTGAATAAATATTTTAGCTAATATGTAAATAGTACACAATTTAAAATTAATTATTAAAAAATGGAAATCTCAATCCAGTCAATATAAAACAGCTGATTCTCAAAACTTATACTTTATTTTTTCTACTCATTTACTTTCAACATGAAAATAAAAATAGGAGCTTTCAATGTTTGAAGTTCTCCAGCTAGGTAAATGGATTCAATTTACACAGCCACACATCCTGAGTCTGCTGGAAACAAAAATATATAGTGGTTCTTAGATTGACTCCACACCTTAATTAAGGACCCAAGGCTTTTCCACCTGTTCACAAGATTCATCATCACCTTCAGGAGGCACTGGCCTGGTCATCACAAGAACCTACCAATTTTCATCCTTTAAAATTATATATATCGACCCAAATCTACTTACAGAAACTTTTCACCACAATACTCTTGCACTCAACATAAATTTGTTTACATACCTTCTGGACCAGCTGTCATCTCAAGATTATTGCTTACCATCAACTCACTACTATCATCAATCTCTTATCCAGTTATTTTAATGGGAAATTTTAACATGAGTTATCACACTTTTGTTTCAAAATGGCTACCTCAACTTGCAATAACCCTAATGAGCTCTGAAGTTTCTTACCACTCAACTCCATCTCTGTCCACAACATTCATTACACTTCAATTACTGACATGTGCTTTTATTCACCCATGCCTCATCACTTAATTAAGTTAGCACTTAATCCCTCACCATTCTTTGACCACTCTAGTCAAATGCTCAAAGTAAATCAAAATACAATGCAAACATCAACAATTCAACTTCATAAAACAATAATAATAATTCTTCCTGTACAAATTTTTGTACTCTGAAACATATAATATGTTATTTAAACTTAGCACTATGTAACTTGATCCTGTTCAATGGAAAATTTCCTTTATCAACATTCTGTCATTTAATATAAATTCTATTACTAGAACAACAACAACATCCGCAAGGCACCTAACTTTGGCTGATGAGTTATGCACATATAAAAAGACTTACACAAATATATAATGGCACCTGAAACACTCTAAAAGAGTACCTTGCCACAAAAAAGAAAAAAATCTATCTAACAAAACAACACACCTGCACATGAGGGATGGGCTCTGGGGTATCCTTCCACTGTCAGAATTCCATAAGCACTGGAAACCAAACTGGACATAATATGATAGATCCAATATACAAATATTTCAAATAAAAGCTGCGGTCACATTGTGCCTTCACACCACCTGATGATTTATTTGGCCACCTAGAGTTAGATACCTTTCCATGTTACTGATTTCTTGCTGAAGCTAACCACAATACCAAGATCTTGTCATTCAGGGCCACATGGAATCCCTAAATTTGTATTTTCAAATCTCAGTCAGTTTACTATCACATATGTGATTTAGCAAATTATCTATCACAAAGGCTGTTTAACATAAAAGATTTATATCCAATCTTCTTGGTTCCATTTAACAAAAAGCAAGCTTCAATATCCAATTTATCTAATCTGTGACCAATTTCTATAGGCCCCATGGTCTCCTCTCTATATTATCACCAATGCAACATGCAAAAAAGGCTCCTCAAGAGGCCAAGCTGCCATCATTTTCAACATTATTGTAAATTTAGTTAGAGAACAGAAAAATATGCTCCAATGGCTGTTCAAATTAACATTGAGGCTGCTTTTGCCTCAGTACCAGATGGCCCCAAAATACCTTGCTCTCTCTTATACCTACTAACAAACCTACTCATTAGTCATGAAATCCATACTACAATTAACAGTAGGACATCACCTTCATTCTCTCCCCACCAATCCATATCTCAAGAATCTCCATTCAGTTCTTTATTATTTATTTTCTATATTAACCCTCTCATAAATAAAATACAACAAAAATTACAAGGATTTCAAATTCCACATACTCGACTATATATAACATGGGTTGCATATATGGATGACCTTACTGTTTTTCTTACATCCAAAAAACAACTACCTAATCTGGAAAAAATACTTAATGAATACACTCTTAAATTTAAACTCAAAATCAACATTAATAAAGCACCAGCTTGGGTCCTTTACATTGGCAAGGTAAATATGCAAGTTTCTCATAGGAAACCAACTAATTTTCTTAGATTTCCTTTCTACCTAGAGGCCTTTAGAGTAAGACAAAAGATCCAGAAAAAACTGAAAGATGATGCTGAATGCACAACTACTTCTTTTACTGAAACCTAGCCCTCATTATATGCAAAAGTATGTCTTTTCAATCAGCTTGTAATTATAAAATAACCTATTACTTACCAATCATAAACTTCACTAAATTTCACTTTGTCCATTTACTCATTCTGTAGCAAGTTATTATGGCATAGAAAAGTAGTTTCCATCCCTGTAAAATGACAGTTTTCTACCAACCAGAAATGGATTAGGTCTTTACTCCATTCAAATTTTTCATAAACAAAGTATTAATCTCCTGGCTGAACTGATAAGAAGTTTTCCAGCTCTCGAATGCAATCTTCAAATAACACCCACAGACTGATCACCACCTTTACATGAATGATTCGCTTTGCTCATAAACCAACTTCAAAGCATTTATGATCAGGTATCATTTTTGTGGGTTGATAGATACACCTATTAGAGTATTTATAATATGCTGTACCCAGACATAACTACTGAGCCTCAGTCACTAATGCTAAATATGCACAATAGTCATTTGACGCAGCGATTCAAAGAACGGTAATTGGAATCCAAATTTTTTGACTTTCTCTTAACACTAAATCTTCATGCTCTACCTATCTCTGAATTTTCTTAAATACCACAGGTTTTATAACAAAATTGATGCTTTTTATTCCTTGTGCCACAGGGAAGAAGAAATGCAACAGCACCTATTCCACACCTGCACAGCTCCAACAAATACCCAAGAAATTATGATTAACACATATAGACAAAATAACATCACACTTGATAAGCTAATAGAGACACTCAGTAAAGACTCAATACCAGCCACCCATGCAGCAAGTTTTTGTTCACCATATATACTTTCTGCCTTGGAAACAACACCAGAAGGCACCCAGCCACATTCTCTAATAAGCTTGAACAGCTGAAAGCCAGAGATGAAAAAATTGCACACCCAGATATATTTGCTGCTACATGGTCATTATTAAAAACTTGAGCCAGTCTATAACTTCAAAAAACCAATGACTTTTGCTGTAACAAGAACAATTATTTTTTTGGTTTACATATCTCTTTTTCAACAATTTTTTTAAACACCATATCTGTGTATTAAATAATCCAAAGGATATATTTAATTTAATCAAAAAGTAAATACACAGTTTACAAGTTTACATTTATCAGATACCTGTCTAACAATTTATTTGAATTCTACTAATAATATCTATCTGTTTGTTTCAAAGCTAGGATAGTTTCCAACCATGTATTTTCAACAATGTCATTTTTATAAACAATAAAGTTTGATTTGAAATACATGATGATGATGATGATGATGTTTATTCTGTTTATCCATCTTTTTTTAAATATAAATTCTGATTATTGTACTTAAATTATTACATAAATCAAATTCAAATTATAATTTAATAAAATAATAATGATAATTTATTTACAATAAATAGTAATAAATAAAAAATATTAAAAACATACTATTGAAATGAAATTTAAATGTGTTGTATTATGTTGTATGTTTAAACCAATAGGTGGTGTTGGATAAGATACCTATTCTAAAATCAAAGGAAAATATACATTTGAATTAAATTTTGTTAAATAAATTAAATTTACAAATAAACTTTAACTTGTTATGATTTATCCACTAGGAAGATATTAAAAAACCTAAACACATCATCAGATAAAAATTTATTATTTATAAGTTCTGAATAATTATTGTAATTTTCCTCAGATTATCTATATGTATAAATCTTTGTTCTCACATCAGCATACATTAAATTAACCTTTTAAATACAAATATGATAATAAATTTTAAACGAAATTAAACAATCTGAACAATGATAAGTGTTTGTTATCCATAAATCCTATTGCACTTAGATCTTTCATAAAATTTGAATATAATTCATTAAAATATCCATTGGTTATGAAGTAACAGTCACACAACACAAAAGTTATGTTTGAAGTTTATTCCATTGAATTGCGAAATATTAATTTTCAGCAGAGCATTAGGTACATTATCATTTTACGTTAGTTACTACATTATATATTATCCTGTGTACTCTTGTAGTTTAAAATTTATTAACACACACACACACACATATATATATATATGATCACTAGATGGAGCTTTACCAATAACTCTTAACAAGCTTTGTTTACATAAACGCCGAGAGAGATAGAATTCAATATCTCTTTTGTTGTCTCCCATCTCCAGACCATGGTTTTGAGCTAATTGGCTCACGTTAGTGAAGGGTTGGAAGACTAGAAACTAGATGTAAATATTAACTCTAAAATCAGCATTTATCAACATGTTTCTATCAGTTTGAAAGCATGAAATTTCTCAGACACGTAATGCCTTCAAATCCAGCTTAACAAACTAGATAGCTACATGGGTCTGAAATCAGTTCCGTTTCACCATATAGTAGAAGCCTTTGCAATATATATCATTGCATAAACCTTCAAGAGTACATTTATGATAAACAAAACAAGTTATAAATTTCATAACTTGCTTTTAGCTTGCATTTTATGATCACTAGATGGAGCATTACCAATAACTCCTAACAAGCTTGTTAGGAGTTATTTGTAAAGCTCCATCTAGTGATCATAAAATGTGAGCTAAAAGTAAGTTAGGAAATTTATAACTTGTTTTGTTTATCATATATATATATATGAAGTATCACTATAAATAGGTACTAATTTCCATGAATGATTTATACAATATTTACACTATTATAGTTTTCACTTAAAGGTAATAATTATTTCATCCATAGAAGGATTAAATAATCTGTAGGCATTGTATGGTATAAGCATGCTACAGATTTAAAGTAAAGATTTTATCATCAATCTATAATTTTAAAATCATCCCATTAGATTGTGTTGAAAACGTAATAGTACAATATAGAAAATCATAACTTTTAAACATCTTAATAAAATAATCATTTCATTTTAATATATGAATTTTTTATACAGTACAGAATTTTTTCAAACCTGCACTCCAACATGTAATACATAGGGGGTTTGAACTTAGACTTCACATGACTGTCAACTATCCATGGTATCTCATACTGCTGACACCCTTGATTACACACATGTTGAAAGATAAATAATCACCAATATATTTATTTTGTGCTAAACCAGCTCTCACCAGTTGGTCCAGATTATCATCTCCACACATATATACAATCAAAGCTCAGCTTATATGAAGATAGCCAATCTTCATACTTGGACAGGCTTCAATCCACTCCACTGCACAATTCTTCAGCCATCCATTTTATTGAAAATCTGATGATGGAATGCTCAAAGCCCACATTGGTGCCAACCTTCTCATCCTACTCATGTTGACCATAAGTCACTCTGACCCCTCATGTACAGCACATAATCCATTTACATACATATATGAGGGATGGGAAGACCTTACAGCATTATATTTTAATATATACATTTTTTCTACAGTACAGGCTTTTTCATACCTGCACTCCAATATGTAATATATAGTGAGTTTGAACTCAGGTTTTCACACAACCCTCAACTATCCATGCTATCTCATACTACTGACACACTTGATTGCATACATGTCAAAAAGATAAATAATCACCAATACCTAAAAAATTTATATATTAAAATATAGTGCTGTAAGGTCTGTCCATCCCTCGTATATGTATGTAAATAGAGTATGTCCTAAACATGAGGGGTCAGAGTGACTTATGGTCAACAGGAGCAGAATGAGAAGGTTGGCATCAATGTGGACTTTGAGCATTCCATCATCAGATTTTCAATGAAATGGATGGCTGAAGAGTTGTGGGGTGGAGTAGACTGAAGCTTGTCCATTAAAGTATGAAGATTGGCTATTTTAATATAAGTTGAGCATTGATTGTGTATATGTGTGATGATAATCTGGACCAAGTGATGTGCTGGTTTACATACATTGGTGATTATTTATCTTTTTGACATGTGTGTGATCAAGGGTGTCAGCAGTATGAGATAGCGTGGATAGTTGAGGTCCGTGTGAAAGTCTGAGTTCAAACCTCATTTCATTTTAATAAATTGCTATTATATTTTAAATCCTTGACAAAATTATTAATTTTATTCATTGGCATTTATATTATATTTCAAACACATGGGTGCATATATTTATTTACCTTAACTTCAAACAAGCATTTTAAAAATTGCTAGTAAAAAACTTTTCGGAACGCTATGGCAACCGTATTTTAATTGTTATTTCAAAAGCTTCAAAATTTACATTTGGTTTGTCCTGGAATAGACACTAAAACTTCCTGTTTAGCCAGGGCCGGCGCTGGGTACTAGGCGCCCGCATGCAAATTTGATTTTGGTGCCCCTGTCAATATGTATGTTTACTAAGGTGACCCGACCGTGTCCCGTGGCGTTTTAAAAAAGTCATGATTTTTAGAAAGAATGCACGATGTAATGCTATTTTTTATATCAAAAATAGCATAAAATTGATTGTTAAATTATATATTATTTCATACAAACGGTTTGTATGAAATAATATATAATTTAACACGGCAAATTTAGATTTTTTTTTTTTTTTAAATTTCATATTTATTATTTGCGTCACTGTCTGTTTTTAACAAACATGATCTAATATATATATATATACGCATATACATACATAAGTTCTAATTTATAATACTTTTAGTGTGTGTTTATTTATATATTTGCTAGCAGAAAGTTACTTATAGTTTACTATAAGCAGTACTATATATATATATAAACATTACAATATGAAATTTGTAATATAATAAACTTTATGTTTAGTTTATTGTTCATGATAAATAATAGATTTGATTGTTTTATATTTTTAATATTAAGCAGAGCTTGTGTGCAGGCCTGCTTGTGTGTGTCATTTAATAAGATATAATATGACTTCATATGATTTTCAATAATCTACTCTCAATAATTTTTGTAAATAAACATTTGAGAATAATATTCTTCAAATGTGAGTATTTTTGTTAGTAGAGTTTTAATTTCTCAGGGATGACGCCTTCTTTTTCAGATGCTAATCTCTCAGTGATGGCGCCTCCTTCTGCCAGCGCCCGCATGCCTAGCATGCGTTGCTTGACTTTATATGATACACTTTAAAATGTATATACATCATTTTCTTTTTTTAAAAAACAAAATATCAAGCTTAGCGCATCATATTACTTGAACTGTTTGAGATACATCTTATAGGGGAAAAACAAATAATAGGGGGACAGCTTGACGACACGGGCTTATTTATAGTCCTTTCCCATTGATGTAATTTTATTAGATAATAAGTCCTAAGATCCTTATGGTTACGTTCAATTTTCTTCCTTTAGTCTGGTAGAGTAAATAGCAATTTTACGAAAACATGCCGATATTCTTTACATGTTTTAGAATTTTAATTTTTAAAACAAAAATCATATATTTGTTTGTCTTCAATGTGATTATTACAAACAATACATTTCAGAATATCAAATCTCACCCTTATATCTACAATTTTAAAATCAACACACGCATATAAACTCACACATATTAGAATGTAATGGTTTTCTTTTTATATATACAATATTAAATATAAAACAAGCAATACCAATTTTGACTTTTTTAAAAATACGGTTTTTAAATTGAAATACTTTACTTTTTGATCAGTGACTTTTTTTTTTTTTTTTTAAAAAAAAGACAGGTTTCATTGTTTATTGTTTTGTTTTTAAAATAAACTAAAAACAAGTCGCAAACTTATTGCTAAAAGATAATAAAAAATGAAAAAGAACGTTAATATGGCTGCCATATAAAAGCTTATTTTAGGAGTTGTGGGGGTAAAGGTATAATTTATTACAGATAGTTTTATTCTTAGAATTTAATAGCTACTAATTGCTGGTGATATTAACATGTTTCAAAAGATAAATAAAGTGAGATACAATAATCTTCCAGATATTGGCATAATCTACTATAAATTATTTATAGCAAATTTAGAATCAATTAGTCCACTAAGAACCGAAGTGTTTTGCAAAAAAAAAAATCAAAAATCTTAAGTAAAACAAAATAATATTATAAAAAAAAAAAAAACTGCCGACAACCTTTGTGCTTTCCATAAAGTTAGAAAAAAAGAATATAGTAATGAATACGCTAAAGAAAAACGTCAGGAAAATTATTAACAATAATAAAGCTATGTCAATCTCCAAAAAACATCCCCCATTGAAGTTTCCCAGGAAAATGCTATATAGGATGAGCGAATGGAATACATTCAAGAAAATGGAAAGAATGAGGTTTCGCTCAATAATACCATTTTTAGTAGACAAAACTTACTACGAAAATTTAAATCCCTAATGTTTCTGAATGATAATAGTGTTTCAGTTGCAATTAACCCAGCGGAACTCTCAAAAATAAACAAAAAAGAAGAAAAATATATTCAAAACAAGCAAGCAAAAAATTCCACATTTAGTTCTAATAATAGTACAAAATTTTTAGATTTTACTTCTATCAGAGCAAATGGAAAAACTAATAAGCCTATACACGCAGTTGTAGTTAAATTAAATGAAAGATATTTGCAAATAGTCTCTCATCTACCACATCAATTATTAGCCTGTTAGAAAACTATGATCTATCAGATAATCAAGCCATGCTATTTTATCCTTTACTATCTGATTATTTAGAAGAGCTCCAGAAATATAACATGATCAAAACCATCAAATCTACAGCAACTTTTTCCGCGGGTACCTTTGGTTAATTACTTAACCCTTTAGTTGAAAGTTAAGTAACTAACTGAATGTATTTCTGCAAATTAAAAGACTGTGTATAATGGTTATTCACCATTATATTTGTTATTTTAATTGCCATTATATTATTTTTAATTAACAGACATTTTATTCTTATTATATATATATCATTATAAATCACTCAATGATTAGACAATCCCAATATCAATAACAATCAACAAATTCAAACTGTTGTCAAGGCAACCTCCTTTTAATAATAAAGGAGGAATCCCACCTTTATTAATGATCCAATATACGTATATGGACACTAAAGATTGCAACTTGACTATAGAGATTGAAATTATTGATACAAAGAAGTTTAAATAAACCTTTTTTAAACAGGTCTATTCTGAATGCAGACTAATAAATAGTCAACTATAACATTACAAATTGTAATTATAAATTTCAAATTGCACCCAAAGTATTACTTAAATAATAAGTGTAATAAGGTTCAAGGCTAAATGGGTTTGTTAATAATCATTAAAAACGAATCAACACTTAGACAACCCCAATATAAAAAACAATCAACAAATTCAAATCATCAAGACAATCTCCTTTTAACAATAAAGGTGGAATCCCACGTTTATTAATGGTCACAATATACTTATATAGACACTAAAGATTGCAACTTGACCACAGAGATTGAAATTATTGAAAGAGGTTTTTCTGTATCAATATATATATATATATATATGCAATAAACTCTCCAAGTACTATATACATATTAAATTTAATTAAACAATACATAATATTACTGTTCATTTGAAATGCGGAAGAAAATTTCACTTTCTTACTGTGATCTGAGATATATACAATGAAAGCAGTTAGTTGAGAATTATGGAATCCAACATCAAATTTATGGAAATATTTAAATATTATATATGTTTTAAATCACATTTATAAAGCAAAATCTCTAAATATTAATTTTAATAATCTTAAAACAACTGAAACCATAATTGATATATAATGTTAAAATTAAACAGGTTAATTAATGATGAACAGTCCAAAATGCTGTCAGCATTTAATTAATTATTTCATAATTTCATCATTCAATTAAAATGCTAAAAGAAAATAAATTCATTTTCACCTGCAATTTGCAAATTTGGATATTGAATTTCATAATTCCCAGTATCTATCCTGCTTCCTAGTCTTAGCCCACAAATGGAAATAAATTTATTTTCTTCTGCTTTGCAATTAGATAATGTGAAATGTTTAATTAAAGTGAATAAAGATGGTGTTTAAAAATTTAATCTCTCCACTATATTATAGATATAATTAGTAGTCTCATACATTATGTATGATAACAAAACAAGATACCATTTTAATATGCTCTTTGGGATATTTTTTAGCAAATAAGAGAGCTACTAAACTACTACTGTCATAAAGCAGTAACAAACCCTTCATACAGGAAAAACCCCCCACTGTAAGCATACTACCAGTTTGTGAAAGCATAGGGTGATGTTTTAGTGGTTTTGATGCAAGTGACATACTAGGCAATAAAGTTAATGTAACAATAAATACTTAGCAATATATATATATATATATATGTATATGTATATATGTGTGTAAAATAATCAATAATGCAAATCATATATAATGTGACATTGCTTTTAAAAGCTTGCGCTTGTATTCACAGATATGTTATACAGGGAGCATACTAATAGCTCCAACAAGCTCTTATTTAATACTATACTAATAAAATAATATGAACAGTAAGTAAGTATGATAAGAATTTTAGAATTAAATATGTATAATATTACAGGTGAATAAGTGAATAGAAAGAATGAAACCTCATGCATGTCAATAAATTCATGAATCCCATGCATGTCAATAAATTCATGAATAAAATACATATAATATTAACAAATGAAGAAATTTTGAAAAGAGTAAATGAAAAAAGAAGATTGACTGAGGAAAATGAAAAGAGATTGGATTGGACATATATTAAGAAGAAATTAGGGAATGTTGAATGGAAATAAGAAGAAAGAATGGAAAAGATTGACATTATTGGATGATATAAAGGATGGGAAGAGTTACATGGAATTGAAGAGATGAGCAATGAAAAGAATGGAATGGAAAAAATGGATAATAATGATATGACTATTCTCTGAATCTGTCCATGGAACAGAATACTATTCATGATTAAGGTACATCCATGAATCTTTGTTTATTTTTTCAGTTTTTTCACTAAAGTTAACAGTAAATAAATAAAAAGGTGATTTATGATCTTTCCCTCACTGAATGTCTGATACAATTGCAGTTGTTTAGTTTTTCAATTTTTTCCATTAAATAATATGAACAAAATAAACAAACCAAATGTGCAATTTGAATATAGCATTTGTTAATTAAGTAGTTTTTTTTTTGTTTGTTTGTAATATTTGTTAATTAAAAAAGTGTGTTTTTTTTTTACTTCTCTTTCAATATAATTTTATTTGACCTATAAGTGACTACAAAAACAAAAACAAAAAGATAACAAGAATTAACTAGACGAGGTTACAGGGTGATATATACAAAGAAGAAATGATCCAAAAGTCAGTAGAATATAAAATGAATGTTAGTGAAGAACGTAGTCTGTGGATGCGAGGTGAATATTATTCATCTAGTCTATAATGAAATACCTTTGTTAGTAAACCCTGTTTTGGCAAGTTATGGTTGAAGGGTTTTATTAAGTCATAATAGTTATTTTCATATAAATTATTTAGAGGTTGGTGGGAGAGGTGCTGTTTAGGCCAGTTGTGAATTCCCAGGTTAATATGACCAGGTATGGATCAGCCTCTCTCTTGTCTGTTTCTTGGATATTTTTAATTATGTTGAGGAAGCAGTTATTAATTTCATCAAGTGATAATTTTTGAAAAATCACTTTGCATCTGGTCAACCAGATGGCAAAGTTTATGTAAATGGCAAGACTGATTTCAGCGAAAATGCCTCTATTTAAAACCCCTTGAAGAGATGTTAGGTCTGGACCATTATTATCAATGTGTTTCTGGAAGTTTTGTCTTAGTCCTTGCCAGACTGGACAATAGTGAAGGATATGGTCCATATCTTCTGGGCTGGAAAGATAAAGACAACATATGGGATCTATGCGGAAGCCTCTTCTATTAAGAAATATAGCAGTGGACAGGCTACCAAGGTTAATTTTAAGAAGGAAGTCTGTGTGTTTAGGTGCTAGTTGCAATCTACAGGCTAATTTGTGCAGTTTGTTTATGTCGATGGGGAAGTAAGTGTGTACCTTCTGGGTATTTGAGTTGGATAGGTTGAAGGTGTTTTTTTTTTTTACTTTGTAGCATTTTGCTTATTGATAATGAAGTTTAACTTAATATTATACATATTTATTGTTTAAATAAGTGCAAGATAAAATATAAAGTTGATTAATTAAATAGTTTTTTTTCTTGTTTGATTATATTATTGTATTTTATAGACTCTACTTTCATACCATTTGTTAATTATAATGGTAGTGTAATAACATTGAGTTATTTGTTAATCAAAAACTTTGTTTTTTCTTACTTGAAGATTTTATTTTCATATTAAATAATCTAACATAATAGTAAATACTTGAATAATAACAATAATAATAAATGGGTATTGATTCTGGTTCTGGTAGCTCATGCTTCCGATCCTAAGAACTTGCAATAATGTTAGTATTTTTGAAAATGAATTTTTGGATCATCACAGGGACTGAACTTGATCTAATTAGATAACACTGTTCATTTAGGAGTTCCATGTGTATAGTGAATGGTTTGCGAGAATAAGTGTTTGATTGGTAGCAGCAGACCATGAGTGGAGGATCCCAGATTTGAGCCCTATGAAACAATGTCTGCAGTGTTTTAGGTGAATTTGACATGCATTGAAGAAATTGGTTGTATCTCACATCTTTTCTAAGACATTTTTGAAATTTTCAGGGTTTTTATTTTTGAAGAAGTAACATTTTTGGATTATTGAAACCAATTAGAATGGCTTCCACACAACCACCAAGTGATTGGTGTCAAAATCTATTCCACTATGTTTCCAGCTTTAGCTCATCCAATAACAGTTTCATTGTCAGTAATAGCAAAGATATTTCAAGTCCATTAATGAATAAGCAATTTTACATTTCAGGACAATTAACACAAATGATATTAAAAACCTGGAATTAAAAACATAAAATTGTAACCCGTCCCCTACAAGATGGATGCTTGACATGTTGTCAAACATTTGTCAAAAATGTATTATTATCATACCACATCCATCATTTAAGACATTTTCTATCCAAGTCTATCATTATATCAGCAGGATTCAACTGCTCTCTGTATCACTTCTACCCCATTCTCTGCAACCAGCTCAAGTGCCTACTACAGCAGTCCCCAACCCTTTTGCACTTAAGAGCACATTCTATAATACTGGCCAGGTAGAAGGCACCATTTATTTTTTCAATGTAAATTTATAGTTGGATATTGTTAATAATACACATAATGTACAAAAAAATATTTATTTCAAAAATAAAATTTTAACATTTGATTACAATATAAATTAATTATTTATAAAAAATTTAAAAAATTAAATTTATTTCTATCAAATAAATAATTTTTTATCGTGTTCGAATAGTGGCAGGCACACATAAAATGTTTTGCAGGCATGATGGTGCCCACAGGCATAGGGCTGGGGACCCCTGGCCTACTACATATGAACTCACCTCCAGTATCACACAATGGTAAACTCTGAAATAAATACTGCATCACTGGAGAGTAATATAGTACATCTGCTTCATCAATCCACTAATTCAAAAAAGTTTGCAAGATCACTTAACCAACTTAATTTAAATGAACTTTAAATGTCCAACCTACAAACTATAAGATTTAGCCATGACACCTATAATTCTCTCAACAAGTAAGCACAATTTATGTACAACCATATACCAATCCAACACTAATACCCCTCCCCCAATGTATTAACAAATATCACTATGTGCTTTCATGTATTTATCTTGTAATAGTTTTAAAATATCTATGTAAACCTAATTTGGCATATATATCTTGTTATGCAACAATTATTTTTCTGTAAATCACCTTTTCTTTATCACAAGCAAAATTGTAATGCTTCATTGCATATGTAATATCATGGATTGTATTGTATCTAAGAATTCATGTTTTTTTTCATATGTCATAGCATCTGCCGGGAGGAGAACCCGCACAACTGTCTGCAACCAGCTACTTTCATGCAAGGCAGCTGCACTGACCTCTCAGCTAACAACGCTTGACAGAATTCATGTTTTTCATGTGTAATTTGTGCAACACATGAACAATAAGACTTAGCTATGAAAACTTTCATGCTTTTCACCAAGTAAGGCCAATTTATGTATAACCATATACAAATCTAATACCAACTTCCCCTACCCCATATATATTTTCATTTTTTTAAATTTAGATTTGCATTTTTAATGCTTTAATTGAATTATTAATTAACAAAAAAAAACAATTAATACTTACTTAAAAATTTACTTTAAAATTTTTAAACAAAAAAAAAGGTTGTCATCTGATCCTTTGTGTCAGCCACTAGAGGCGTGATTTCTAGCTAAATTTCTAGAAATATGCCGTTTCCATGGCCGCACCCAAGCCTTTAAGCATTCTTTCTAAAAGAAATCCTAGAAAGATTGTTAACTTGGAGTTAAGTCTACTTTCTATGCTAAAAGGTAGAGTGTTAACTCGGAGTTAAGTCTCCTTTCTACGATAAAATCTAGAAGGAGTGTTAACTCGGCTTAGCGGCTAATGGTATGGCTTTTTCTGATGCTAAAAGCAGAGGAAAATGCTGTAGTTGTTTGTGTCATGCACTATATCACAATGCTGCATTATTATTTTATGTAACAATATCGTACGAGGGTGTGTTAATTTGATCGTGTCAAAATTATTTAAATTTTCAGCGGTGCCTTTTTTTTTTTAAGACCAATTGATGTACTGTTACATTTTATCAATTTTAACAGTATCATAATTGTTCCTCATAAATTTGTATTCCTCTTAAATTTTCGATTAGAGTGGAATAGCATAAAAATTTAAAAATCACGCTTTGAGTCACGTTTTGGCGAGAAATTTTCTGAGACAAAAAGTATGGCTAATTCCCACAACAGAAAACTTGAAAAGATGGGAATTGCCAGACATGGAAGCCAATGCTGGAATATTTCTACAGCAGAAAAAAAAAACATCCTGCTGCTGAAAGAAAAGATTGGATTGTGCGGCAAATATATGCAGATTTTAGGTCCCAAACATCTGCCGACGGAAATGTTCACTTTGTAAAGGCAAGCTTGTTTGAGGGATTCTAAATGGCTTTCATCAAATGTCAAAAATAAAAGTAACTTCAATTTTTATTTAAACATACATCCCTTCTTCTCCTGATAATTGTTGTCATCGGCAATCAAATGTAAAATAAAAGAAGTAACTAAAATTTTTATTTAAACATAGCCCCAAAAACCCCTCTTCTAATACTTGTTGTCATCGGCAATCAAATGGTCAAATAAAAGGAATGTCAATTATTCTTTAATTGTATAGAAAAAAAACAACCCTCCCACTAATTGTTGTCGGCAATCAAATGTAAACCAATCAAAGTAAGACAGTAAATTATTAGTTAAACATAACCCAAATTACTATTTGAACGTACACTGAAAAAGACCCGCTCTTGTCAATCAAAATTAAAGAAACCTAGACTATTATTGTCCCATTGTCAAATCGAATATTATTTGGGAAAACCCAAATAATTTATAAATGAAAAAAAAAAAAAGAAAGTCAAATCGGTTTTCAATCAAATGGTAACTGATAAAAGTAACTTAAATTTTGATTTAAACATACACACAACAAAAAAAAAATGCAAAACCCTTTCTCCCAATAATTGTTGTCGGCAATCAAATGTAAAAATTAAAAGGAACGTACAATTATTCTTTAATCGTAAACAAAAACACCCCTCCCACTAATTGTCGCCGGCAATCAAATGTAATGCACTAAAAATAAGGTAAACTGATTATTTTTTAAACATAACCCAAATTACTATTTGAACATACACCGAAAAAAGACCCGCTCTTGTCAATAAAAATGAAAGAAAACCACAACAACTATTATTATCCCATTGTCAAAAATATTAGGTTTTTGGTAAACCAAAACCATAATTTATAAACGAAAAAAAAAAGAAAGTCAAAACTGTTGTCAATCAAATATAACGGATAAAAGTAACTTCAATTTTGATTTAAACATACACAAAAAAACAACCTCTTTAGCTCCCAATAATTGTTATCGGCAATCAAATGTAAAATAAAAGGAAGGTAAATTAGTATTTAATCATCACCCAAAAACACCCACCCCTCTCACTAATTATTGTCAGCAATCAAATGTACACCACTACTAAAAGTAACGTAAACTACTATTCTTTAAACAGTTACACCCCTTCTCCCAATAATTGTTGTCTACAATTATACACCCAAAAAAACACCCCTCACAATAATTAGTGTTGGCAATCAAATGTAAACCAATCAAAGTAAGACCACAACTTATTATTTAAACGTAACCCAAATTACTATTTGAATCTACACCAAAAACACCCACTCTTGTCAATAAAAATTAAACAAACAACAACTATTATTGTCCCATTGTCAAAAATATTTATTTGTAGAACCAAAACCATAATTTATAAATGAAAGGAAGTCCAATCAGTCATCAATCAAATGTAAACCGATAAAAGTAAAGGTTTTAATTTTTATTTAAACATACACACACGCGAAAAAAAAAAAACATTTCTCCCAATAATTGTTGTCAGCAATCAAATGTAAACCTATCAAAGTAATGTAAATTATTATTTAAAGATCCATAAAAAAAACCCATTCTCTCTTGAATTTTGTCAATCCAATTTTACAAAAACAGTAATATTATTTTTAAAAAAAAAACACAAATTACTATTTGAACACACACCAAAAAAGACCCTTTGGTAAAAAAAAAATAAAAAAAAAACAACTATTATTATCCCATCATCAAAAATATTATTTGGGAAAACTAATTCAGAAACGAAAGAAAGTAAACTTTGTAAACAAACCAAAAAAAAAAAAAAAAGTCAATATTAATAGAGAATCGCTAGCCTGGGAACGTTATATTAATGTGTTTTTAGTTAGAAATCGCGCCTCTAGCGGCTGACACAATAGATCAGATGACAACCAAAAAAAGGTATATAATGTAATACTAACAATGCAATTAGTTTCATCTTGTTTTTAAAATAAGTATGAATTCTTTATTGAAATTTATAGTGAGAAAACCTATTTAAGTGTTGATCAAGTTAATCAAAGGCAATACACTTCCTCTACTCTAATAAAATATTTTCTTTTCAATAGAAAAGCAAAATGTAATAACCAAGAATAGAAAAAAAAATCTAAATTATAATAATTGTTTAAAGTTTGAAAAATGATTATCGTAAAGAGAAAAAATTTCAATCTCTTTAGTCAAGTTGCAATATTTAGTGCTTTTATAAATATCATCATCATCATTATCAACCATTATCAATCCACTGCAGGATGAAGGTCTCTCCAAATTTAATCCATCTTCTCCGCTCTTCAGCTTCTCTTCTCCACATCACCCCTGCACACTTTCTTATTTCATCCATCCATCTCACATGTGGTCTCTTTCTGGGTCTTTTACAATAATGGGGTGGGATTCCATCTTTATTGCTAAAAGGAGGTTGTCTTGACAACAGTTTGAAATTCTTGATTGTTATCTATATTGGGATTCTCTGTGCTGAATGTTTTCTGAATGGTTACTTATAAGCCATTTAGCCTTGAGCATTATTAATCTTATTATTAAGTAATACTTTGGGTGCAATTTGAAAATTATAATTGCTATTTGTAATGTTGTAATTGACTATTTATTAGTCTGCATTCAGAATAGGTTATATTTACCTGTTTAAGGAGATTTATTTAAACTTCTTCCAATCAATAATTTCAATTTCTGAAATCAAGTTGCAATTTTTAGTGTCTTTATAAATATATGAGACCATTAATGGTGGTGGGATTCCATCTCTATTGCTTAAAAAAAGGTTGCATTGACAACAGTTTGAAATTATTGATTGTTATCTATATTGGGATTGCCTAAGTGTTGACTGCTTTCTAATAGTTACTTATAAACCCATTTAGCCTAAACCAATATTATACTTACTATTGTATTGTTGCATTTTTCAAGAATTCTCTTTTTTTTTCTCAATTATTTTATTCCTAATTTTCCTATTATTTCTTTCTCCCCCTAAAAAAAAATCAATGAATCTTTTCCTCTGTAATCTTTTCTCTCATTATATATAAATAACAACAATACTATTTGTTGTCTATTTTCACTGATACATTTTTATATTAAAACTTCAGAATTTTTTGTCTTGCATTCACATAAATCACATAACAAAGTGAAAATTGTTATTGTAATTCTTAAGAAGTTTCTTTACTTCTAAACTTCCTATCCTCACCTTAAATAATACTTATCATAAATAACTTTAGCATTAATATTGATTTTTTTTAAAAAAAAAAAAACATAATGATGTTTTTACACTAACACATCCTCTTAACTACCATAACATTTTTTCATTTGTTTTTTAAAATTTTTATTCTTTTATTTCATTTTCTAATATATGACATGTTGAAATCCACTAGGTATGTCTATTCTAATTTTTGTGTAGGTTTTCATAGAACATTATTATTATTATTTTTTTTTTTACACAAAATTTTAATTTCACCCTGACCAAGTTATTTACACCTTTTCTAATTAATCCAATCAAAAATTATTTAGTAATTTTATTATTATCCATAATTTTTGCTTAGCTCCTGATGATATCTAAAATAAAATGATAATTATTCCAGTTTATTTTGTATAATTTTATTTGTTATGCACATATTCCTTCCAAATGTATATATTCCTTAATCTTTCTGAATCTTATTCACTTTGTTGTCAATAATTCAGAGCCTTGTCAAGCGTTGTTAGCTGAGAAGTCAGCACAGTCACCTTGCAAGCAAGTAGTTGTTTGCAGATGGTTGTGGGTTCGCCTCCTGGCAGATGCTATGACATATTGAAAAAAATATATAATTCAGAGCCTTATATAATTAGGACCAGTTGGAGCCACTCCTTTCTAAATAACTCTCCTTGTGTCATATCTATTGTAAGCAAACAATGATATTTTTTAATTCATTCTTTTTTTTTCTCAAAATCTTTTTCCCATTTAGTTATTCTATGCAATTTTCCTTATTTTCAATTTTACCCCTCCTCCATTTATATATTATCAATAACTTTGATTTTTCTTTACTAAATTTAATTTATATCAATTTTCTTTCCTTTTTCTATATACTTTAATTAATATATTGATCTCTTCTTTTCTCATTAATAAAAAAATCAAATCATCAGTAAAGAATAATGCTGGAGTTCTAATATATTTTTATAATATCTAAGACAAGGCATGTTATATAATAAATTTAGTTTTAAAATAATTTATTTTTTAATTGCCTTACAATAACTTAAATAATATGCATAATAAAATACATTCCTAATTCAAGCCCACTTTGATTGCAGCCCTATTTGATTGGTAAACCTTAAATTGTAATATATCATATTTCATTCCTAGTTTTTTAAATTAAACTATATGCTTTAATTATTCTGTCATAAAATTTTCAATATTTAAAAAAATGAAATATTGTTAGATCCAATCTATAAAGCGCTCTGTAATTTGAATCAATGCGAAAATATGATCAAATATTAATTATTAGATTAAAACACTAAAAGTTTATTTTAACTTTCCAAATATATTTAACTGTTTGTAAGAACACACAAATTATTATATAATACAAGATTTTGAATTATTTTATTCTCTCTTCTTAAATGATGCTGGCTTGACTAGTGATTAATATTAACATGGGAGTCAAACCACAGATTTTTAGATTCACGAATACTGAAATTAAGGTGATGCTCTAAATAACTAATATATTTTGTCAAATGCCTTCTAAATCAAAAATTTTGCATAAAAAATAAACAATTATAATGAGTTCCTATATAAAAAGTATGTAATTCTATAAAAAAAATTACCTTTTTTGCTGCACATATTATAATAAATTAATAAATGTTTGACCATTTAAAAAACAGAAAAGATTTTCATTGTTTTTTCAGATATATTTATTCAGCTTATCACTTTTAATACTTTCATAATCATAGTTTTATACAATTAAATTTCACTAAAGCACACCTTATATATATTTATTTGTTGTTTATCAAATTAGCATAACATTGGATTTGTTTTTGTTTTGTTTGTTTATATTCAAATCCAGAAAGAGAAAAGTGAAAAAGGCTTAGTCTAAAGACTTGAATGCATTAATAAAAAAGAAGATAGCACCCCTCTTTTGAAAAAATGACAGCTATAATTTCATTTACATGAATTTGAATATAAATAAACAAAAAAACATTTAATGATATGCTAATTTGATAAACAACAAACAATTATATATATACAAGATGAGCTTTAGTGAAATTTAGTTGTATAAAGCTACCACTATAATGCTAATAATATTGAAAGTACTAAGCTAAATAAATATATTTAAAACAATGAAAACCTTTTCAGTTTTTTAAATGATCAAACAATTATTAATTTACTAAAATATAAAAAAAAAAACAATTAAAAAAATAAAGCTTAAAAGTGAACAATGTGTTAAATAATAAATAAACATTTAATCAAGAACCTTGTTGTTAATAAAAAAAAAATAACATATGGGTAAATTTAAAAATATTTTAGTAGTTATACTTTTTAATATATATATATCATCATCAACCATTATCAATCCACTACAGGATGAAGGTCTCTCCATGTTCAATCCCTCTTCTCCGATCTTTAGCTTCTTTTCTCCACATCACCCCTACACACTTTCTTATTTCATCCATCCATCTCATATATATATATAATTTCTTCATTGATGGCCTACCATTATCTCTTTTACATAACCAGAGAATAATATTTAATAAATCATAATTAATTTAATTCGAATAAGATATGTAAAAAGAAAAATTAACAGTAAAATTTTGAATTTTTTTGGCAGTACAATTAATTTTTTTTTAAGTAACAGTTAGTGATTTTTTTAAATTTTACATAAATGCAGTTCAAATTAAATAAAAATTATATAAAAAAATATAATGTATAATTGATTGCTGTAGATATAATAATTAAATTACTAAATCCTTTTTCTTTTTTTTTTTTTGGTGATACCATAATTTTTTGTTTGCAATAAAAATCATCATTATCTTGAATATGTTAAAAACAAATTATAAGATTATTTATTTCAAATTGAGCAAACAATATTTTAAACTTATGTTTAGTAACCTTTGATTATATTAACTTGATTATTATTGGCATAATGTAAGAAAATATTTTTTTTCTTTTTATTTAATCCAAAATAATCTACAATTATGATGACTGTATTTGATAATTATGATGATCATATTTTTAGCTATAGGCAAAATAATGTTCATAAAACTTTTAATCCAAAATTGATTGAATGAATGTATTTTAATTAATGTATACATTGTAAAATTTATTAGTAGTACATTTTAAAATGCCCCAACCTTTCAAAAATCTTTCAATTACTACAATATTTCCTGCTAAAAGTATATTTGCTTCTCAAGACAAAGGCCTAATACACTGTATATTTTTTAGCATGACAATGCTTTAATGAAACAATTATTTTATGACATTATCAATCTTACAACATGACCACCATTTTAAAAAATGGTGGATATTTTTTTTAAAAAAGTGAAATTTTTATTTAATATTATGACCAGTTGACCCAAATTATATCATCTTTTGTCCAATTCGCCCCCTAGTGAATTTTATATAAGTATTATATGTTAAAATGTGTTTAAAGTGATATATTTTATTATAATAAATTTATTTGCCAAAAATTCCATGAAAAAAGCGGGAAATTCAAAATTCCCACTCTTACAATAGACATAAGCCCTGCCCTGACATTTTCAACCATTGTATGTTAACAAGGCTGTAAAAAAATTCAGTGTCGGGGGCATTTAAGTTCCCAATGATGCAAAAACATGTTTATTTGTGAATTTATTACGGTTTTAAATATTTTTAAAAATAATTTACACTATATTTATTAGATATCAAGAAATATAAATTATTAATAACTAGTTTTGACTTGAAATACTTTATTTTCAAAAATATAATGTTATATTAGCAGCTAACGTAAATATGGCTTGAAGCAAATTTGGAGACTTGCTATGATGTAAACAATTTGCTTTAAATTTATGAGGAAGAAAATAATCGCAATTTTGCAATAAATATTATAAAAAAATAAACTTTTAAAACATAATTCATTAGATAAAAGAGAAATAAATAATTATTCATTCAAGTTCTTAAAAATATTCAGAAATAAAGAAGATTTTGTTGATTTTGTAAACTGAAAATAATCTTTGTAGAAATGATGATGTGTAAACTCTTTGTTTTGATTATAGTCTCATTTTTTTAATATTTACAGAAACAAAATGTGAACATTTAAATTTTATTTCAGTAGCAAATAAAAATATCTATCAAATGAAGTCAAGTTTGTTATTTTCTGTTCCTTAATAATCATTTTATCATATATTTTACATTGATGTGTGAGACAAAGAAAACATCAGAAAATGCTGAAAAGTAAGAGACATTAGGCTGTGTAGCGAAAAGGTTAAAGATTGTTGTACTTAATAACAGATTGCAAATAAAAATAGTGCATGATAATCTCTATGGAAAATCCTTGCATAAAGGTCCATCATATTCTGGGATAATGATGTAAATATTGTTTCATTAACATATATTATTAGTAATGCATAGAAAGATAATTTACATATATATATAAATAAGTTAGATAAAGATAATTAAAATATTTATGTTTGAAAAAATCAAAAAAATGTTTAGAATTTTCTTTGAAATAAACAAGTTTTAGTGAATTTAATTGTAAATAAAATGTTACATGACTTTAATACTTTTTTTAAGTTACAAAAATATTTCAAGTCTGTTGCAAAATGCAAATTTGATGTAAAAAAATTACCATAATTTTTTTTATATATAAATTAAATAATTATTTTCAAATAGTACTCTATTAATTTTAATATAATTATATATTTATTCTTTATATTTCAAGCATTAAGTATAACTAAATATTATATGTTATATTCTTTCAAAAAAGTGAAATGTGCCTAATTTAATTTGTAATGTAATTCTAAAATTAAGATTTAAAATAATGTGTGTAGAAGTCTATTTTTAGGTGAATAACTGAACATACATTTAATTTAATTATATTTCTGAAGCAGTAATCTTTAAATTCACACATATAAAAATTCTTTACAAAATAGACTTTCTAGAGTCATTTTAATAAAATTCCAAATGATGCCCTAAATCTAACCTACTAATCAAATGAAAAATGATTCCACTTTTTCCTGGTCTCCAAAAGTTCATATGGTTAGGGGCGAAACATTACATTACCAGAAATCTTAGAAAACCATTGAATGTAAAGTTCACAATTTTAGAAACAATAAAGATATACATTTTGTTAATTTTAATAATTCCATAAACAAAGGCTTTTAAATATTTCACCTTTACAAAATATCAATGACTGATTTACAATCAGTACAAAATCTTGGAGATCAGGAAGAAATGTTACTTGCAAAAGTATTAAAATGATTATAAAAAGTCTAACTTTTAAGAGATTCTTGTAATATGTATATTTGGAAGCTATTGCTTTATAAATATTATTGTATATACTTAGGGTTATATTGTTTGTTCACAGGATTATTAAAGTTAATAGACTATAATGTAATACTTATTTGACAATATAAAAGGATAACAAGATTAATTATTAAACATCACATGACTACCACTTCTTATGCTTGTGTATGCTGTTGTTAAAATCTATGTGCAGTGCTCTCAGATCCAAGGCTCCTCACTGACGAAGGCCACAAGCCAGAAACTAGTCTGGGGATATTGGATGAGTAGGCACTAGATGAGGATTTTATGCACAAGCCTGCTGGCATCCATTGATTACTCTAGCTTGCTGTGTGTGGCAATACGCATAGTGAGTTTTGCCTGTTTTAAGATTAATTATTAAAATGTAAACTTTTTATTTCATATTTTGAAAGACTGACTTGCAAAATTACTACAATTTACATCTATGGAGAATTTGTCATATAGATGCCCATATATGTAGGTATTTTACAGATGTTTATTTATATGATTTAGTAATTTAAATAATGAAGTAAATAAAAAATGCATTAATAAATAAATCAAATTCATTTGTTCACTATAGCGCACAACAACAAAATTGAATTAAATAAATTGAATGTTTAAATAATCGTAATTTGTTCATATTTAATTGAATTTTTTTAATGTTATTTTTTAGATTCTTCTAATATATAACTTTAATAATAATAAAGTTAAAAATGTAATCTGATATTTAAAAAATATATAATTGACATTTATAAAAACTATACTTGAGAGAAATAAAATTGAAATGTTAAAAAATATTAAAAGAATATATGTAAACTATTTAATTAAAAATGATATATAAATATATACGGTTAGCATTTTTTTATGGTCAGCTTATTATTAATGATGATAAAATAATTCCAAGAAAGAAATGTACTTTTCTAATTTGCTTTTTCAAATCACAGGACAGTGTGTAAACTTCAAATTTGGAATCCAAATTCTACATTAGCTCTTATTTGTGTGTATATATGATAATCAAAACAAGTTATAAATTTCATAACTTGCTTTAAGCTTGCATTTTATGATCACTAGATGGAGCTTTACCAATAGCTCCTAACAAGCTTTTGTTTACATAAATGCCAAGAGAGACAGAATTCAAATTCTCTATCATAGTCACCCACCTCCAGACCAGCTGGTTTCAAGCTTATTGGCTCACATCAGTGAAGGCTTGGGAGACTAGAAACTAGATCTAAATACCAACTGTAAAGTCAGCACTTTATCGAACACATTTCTATCAGTTTGAAAGCTTGAAATTTATCAAACAAAAGCTTGTTAGGAGCTATTGGTAAAGCGTCATCTAGTGATCATATATATATATATATATATATATATATATATATATATATACAGAAAGAGACCACATGTGAGATGGATGGATGAAATAAGAAAGTGTGCAGGGGTGATGTGGAGAAGAGAAGCTAAAAATCGAAGAAGATGGATTAAACTTGGAGAGACCTTCATCCTGCAGTGGTTTGATAATGGTTGATAATGATGATGATGATATATATATATAAACTTATTTTGTATCACCTAAAGAAATTCTGTGATTTTTTATGGTTATCATTGAGCAGTTTCCTTTATCTTATTCCCTAACCATATATTGTAAGCTTGAATGCTCAAATTATATTCTCAAATTGAATCTGTCATAGAGTGAAGAGAGCTGAATCTTGAGAGTATGCAGAAAGTAAATTGGAAAAAATTATACATATATATCAATTTTGAAAAAAATGCGTTAGTTTTAAAATGAGAAAGTCATATTTTTAATGACACTAAGTATAGTTGATTTCTAATATATGTCTATTATCACACACACTGTTTTTATATTTTTAAAATTTTATCAGCACAATTATTGTCTCAGATTTCATTATATTACAAATATTCATAAGCATAAAAATTCATAATTCTCACCATACATGTATTTCATAAACAAGTTACTTAGATCATAATGCATGTATAGACCATTTTATAAAGATTTCAGATAGCGTTTTGTATTTGTTTTTATATACATATGTATATCAAATGATCATTATATATATTAGAATATAAATAATATGCTAAATGTCATAGTCAACATCTTGGGTTTTAGTAATAAAGTACTCTTAAATTATTGCTAACACTTGTCAAAGTTACTGGGCCATATGTGCATTAAATTTTTCACTTACCGATTTCTATTTATGAATCATTAACATCTAAAATATCATAAATCAGAGAAGCTTATTTTCTGACAACAAAAGGCAAAAAAAAAAAAAAAGTAATAACATTAATGAAAACTAAGATTGTATTTTGAAACTGTTTTCCAAAAAATTACAAATATGTGAATAAGTAAATAGTGTTAGCCGAGAGGTCAGCGCAATTGCCTTGCAAGCAAGTAGTTGGTTGCAGACGGTTGTGGGTTCGCCTCCCGGCCGATGCTATGACATATGGAAAAAAAAAGTAAATAGTCAAGTGGCAAGATGCTAAGGAGTTTGTACCATGTTTAAGCCCCAAAATGATACAGTTGAGTCACTATCCGTGAATTTTAAGCTTTAGGGTACTCTATTCTAAATCACCCAGGGAATAAAAACCTTCAAAAGAATCGTATTCCTATATTAAAATAAACGTAAAAATTACCATTGCGACAATCATCATCATCATTATCAACCATTATCAATCCACTGCAGGATGAAGGTCTCTCCAAGTTTAATCCATCTTCTCCGATCTTTAGCTTCTCTTCTCCACATCACCCCTACACATTTTCTTATTTCATCCATCCATCTTACATGTGGTCTCCTTCTGGGTCTTTTACAATCTTTTGGAATCCAGTTTAAAATTTCAATTGTCCATCTATTATCATCTCTTCTAGCAATATGTCCAGCCCAACTCCACTTCAATCTTTTAATTTTTTCAATGAGGTCAGTAACACCTGTTTGTTCTCTTACCCATATTATGCTGAAAATAAATTCTTTTCTATTACTATGAAAAGAAAAAAAAGTGCATAAATTATAAAATACATTAAAAAATAATAATATTAAATTGCCCTAAGTCCATATCTTACAAGCCTCTCAATTGTAGCTAATTATAATAATTATACTGCTGATATTTTACTTATGGGTTTAAACTTTAATAAAATGGATATACAGAAGTTCAAATAAATGACCATGAAACTATAAAATTGATTAGAAGAAAAAAGTTTTGTTTCCCTTCTAGAAGCTATTTGAAAGATTTTGCAAAATGTTGCTTCATATTCATATATAGCATAATTATCTTCATTCTATGTATATCAAGTAATAATTAATCAATTGCAAAAGATAAACTGCACTTAAAAATGATACGACACATCTTTATAACTGTCTACCATAATAAAATTATATTTTTTTTCTCATGTGTCATAGCATCAGCCGGGAAGTGAACCCGCTAATCCGGGACAAAGAGTATTTCAGTTTTCCCAATTTCTTTATGTAAAATAATAAAATTGAACAAGAAATGGCAAAAAAAAGCAATATATATATATATATGTAATTAAATACATGTATTGTATTTATATTTTAAGCTGAATGAGTGCTGGTTCAGCATGAAATATGTATATTAGAGATCATTTATCTTCTCCGCATGTATATGGTCATGCGTATCAGTTGTATAATATAGAGTGGATGATTAAAGGGATCTTAAAAGTCTGGGTTCAACTCCCCTCTAATTAATATATATATACACCTGGGTCTCTTTTTACATGGACTTATTTAACGTGATTCATGTTTCCTTGGAAGTCGAACTCCAATAATGCGCTTTAAATAATAAATTTTGCACACTTTTGTCATATTGAAAGTAATAGCACATTATTGGAATTCGACTTTCATCTTAGTAATTTAAATATTTTCAGTGCTTTATAATAGTAAGATTTTATGCAATAATGAAATTAAAATCATGATTTCCACATTTTATGTATACACACATTAAATTTTACAAGATTATAATGTAAATTTGTTCAAACATTGTGTGTGTTAATTTTGCACTTTAAATCACATTCTGTTTTTGCTTTTTAAAAAAGAATGTAATCAATTATTATTTTCTTATTAATCTTTCAACTGCCTGACTCATAAAAAAACGAGTAGATTTGACGTCACTCTAAATCGGCTACTTTTTATCCCACGTATACATATTATACATCATTCGAAAGAAAATCAAAAGTTCTGTAAGATGGTGCCCTCTTCAGAATTATTTTACAAGTAAAAAATCAATAAAAATGACCATATATGTAAAACAAAACCAAAGCACCACCTCCTCACCACCTTTTCTTGAATCTTATTGGCTGTCCAACTTCTGTCAGAAAGGGAAATGGCTGCCAAAAAGTAAAAAGTTATGTTCGTTTTGATTTTTATTACGAAAATGATAAACGAATGTTTACAACATTTTAAACAATATTTGAATTGAATTACAAATTATTATTGATAAAATAATACTAAAAATCAAATTATTTTAGAAAAATAGTTAAGATATTACCAAGAATTATTCATTTATTGCTACATATTTATCATAACGTTAAAGTAAAAAAAAAATGATTGTGTCAGCAATCTTTTTTGGTTGGTTGAATAGCGGTTACTTTTATTGCACTGCAATTGAATATTTTTTAAATTATAAATCAAATTTTATTTTTGAAAAGACTTTTGTTTACTTTCGTAATCTGACAAATTAGTAATATACTTTTTACAAATGAAACTAATGTATTTATATTATTAAAAGTGAATCTATTTTAACAATAGATTTTGTTAAAGTTGTGAGTTGGCCAATTAAAAGTTTTGATTTTTAACTTATTCGGCCAATTAAATAATAATCGTTGAAAGTTAATGACACTAATCCTTAATGTGCTCTTAAATTCCAACGAGAGCTAAATGGTAGTATGTCTGGATATCACAAGCTTCATAAACAATTAATAAAATCATCATCTTAAAGATTAATTACTAATTACATTGTCACCAGAAAATCATTAACACAACATGAGAGTGAAGTTGGAGCTAGTTGTATTTCGTCTTGCTGAAGAAACTGATTTTTTACCAGTTTGCAAACGAACCTGTTTATCGATAATAATTAAAACATGTATAAAAAATGTAAATTATTGTACTGTAAATTATGCATAAAAATATATTATTTTGAATAAAATTAAATATTATAGTTAAAAAAAGTTTGTTTTGTATCAATTTTTTTCAAATTTGAAATTTTTTATTAGTCATGTTTTATTTTCTTATTTTTTTTTTGCACAAATTTTAAAGTAATTTTACATTGGTGCTTTGCTTTTACATGACTTTTGAAAAATCACAGTCATATCCCCCTTTTTCAAGGTAACTTACGTCTATTTTTGTGTGATTTCGTTTGTGCCTGTTTTCTGAGGAACCTATCTATCGTGTAAAATGAGACCCAGGTGTGTATATATATATTGTAACCCTCTTCCAACACCTATCCTACATTTTCTATCAACAAATACCTGGGGTGCCAATTCTATTAATAATAGAATAAACTACTAGTCTGAGCTTGCTTTGAATTATTATGGAGACTCTTATAATGCTGTCCTACTATAGCTTAGCTCAGTGGGGGCTACAGAGATCTATAAGGTGCAAATGCATACTAAACATGGGAGGAAACATTAAAAATTAATAGGAGTAAAATATCTATTAAGTTTTAAAATAAATAAATAATTGAAATTGGTAAACTTCCACCATTTAAATTTACAAGTTATAGTTTAATCTCATCTCCTCCCATCATCCAAATGCATCAAATAACCTTTACTGTGTGATAGAATTTAATTAATAAAATGAAGATGCAGTACTAATTTACTCTACTGTATGATAAGTTAAAATTAAATACAAAATATAGCACTACTTAACCTCTATTGTACAGTAATTTAAAATAAATAACTAAATTAAAGTCTGATCTAAAATAATAAGGGAATATCTCAGGGGATTAATTTATTGTACGACTTAATTTTAAATCTATACTTTACAACAACTACTAATTACCATCATAAAAGTAATGTTACAAATTAAACATTATTCTAATAAAATAGTAACAATGAAAGAAATAGTGTGCATTTTGATTTCAATTCATCATCTAAATAATAACTGAGTAATAAAATTTCCAGAGAACCATCAATTAATCAAGCATTTTACATCGTGTTTGGATCGAGGAAACAACATCATCAAATCTGAACATATTCATCATTAAATTTATGGAATAGCATATCATATTGGATATATAAGTGTGTGCGCATGTGTGGAAACATAGAACATGAATGAATGCCAAAGAATAACTCTAAACAAAGTTTTTTAAATAAATAAAACATTTATTATAAGACATAACTAAATAAACATTTTGCATTTCTAATTTACACATATAAATGTTTTGGATAATTCCAACATCAATGACTGAATAGTCTACATGAGAATAACTAACATTAAAATAAACTTCCTTGTACTTTATTCCAACCAGATACCAGCTATCAGTCAATTCTGATGAGCCAGTGAGAAGAAACATTTATTAACACTGCACTAAAATGATTAAATATAAAATTAAATTTCTTGGTATTTTTATTTCAAATACACACAAGCTATCAGTCAGTTCTGATATGTTTATGAGAAAGAAACACTTATAAACACTAGCACTAAAATAGTAGGATACTAAATTGAACCTTCTTGGTATTTTTACTTAAAATACATGCAAACTATCAGTTAACTCCAACATTCTGCTAACTAAATCAACACTGGGATAGTTAAACATCAAAGTAATACAATATGGGTTTAAATATAAAAGTAAGAGGTCAATGTATCCTTCATAAATCAACTAAATAATTCCATTAATTAGGTATACTTTTTTTCATTTTGTTTGCTCATTCAAAATGAGGATGAATCATTCTGAGAATTGATGATATAAATGTAAAATAATTAGTATGATATGATTTGAAATATTGATTTCAGACTTACAAATCGGTGATAGATTTTCTCTATACCTTCAAAATTAATAGCATCTTATGTATGTGTCTGAATTGTGCTACCTATTATAAAATAATTAACATAGCTATATCCAATCAGTTTACTTATAAAATTGTGATATAATACCATAATATAGATGATGCCATAGCCAACCAAGCTTTTACACTAATTCTACTTCAGATGTTCGGTGAAAGAAATCAATTCGACCTATATTTTCTTTTTATCAGCAAATGATATTACACTTGGCTATGAATAAATGATGAAAATAAACATTCCAAATGGGTACATGAGAGATAAGAATACTTTCTTAACTCTAATCATTCTGTCATCTCTAACCAAGTTGCCTGTTTATTGAACTTTTGAATTTACAATACTTCCAATAGATAACTATGTTAATAACTAGTTTGCACCTGTATGTATATATAACTACTGATGTAACATTTGTTTCTGAATAATGTCTTTGAAACCTAAAAGTATTAATAAAAAAAAACAATTAAATTTAATTTACTGATCTTAAAAGAGAAATTAGTTTAACAACAAGTATCATTTTATTACATATTTTAAAAAGAAATTTATAGATTTGTATTTTTAAAAAAAACCTTTTATAGAACCTGCGCATGAAAAACATTATAAGATTGTATAATCTAATTAGAGACAAATTACCTGATATAAATATTATAATATTAAGCAATTCTTCACACACTCAATATAGTGTAATATTTCTATTATATTCTCCAGTTTAAAGTTTTGTGAGAACAGAGGAAAAGGGGTTCTAAAGAAGACTGATTAAAGATTTTAATGAAAATATATTGAGTATGTAAATGAGTGTTTAATATTACTACTTTTTATATTAAAAGTCTAACAATCAATGCAAAACAGATTGCAAGAAAATAAAAATAAAAATTCATAAGTAACATTGAACAAAAGATATATCTGGTTGTATTGATTAAAATTTTAGAGATATCACATGTACATTATTCATAAATAATGACGTTAATATTAAAAAAAGAAAGGCTTCGATGTATAGAATTATTAGTAATATGATAACATTTGCAGAAAGTAAAACTTATAGTAAATTTGCAATAAAAAAGCAACTAAGTTAAAATAATAAATAATGTTAAATATAAAACATAAATATATATATTACTTAAGAATAGACTTACAGATTATATTAATATTTAGAAAGATGTTAGGATGATGATAGAAAAATGAAAACAAACTATATAATTGCAGAAAATAACCAAGCTTTTAATATAAAAAATAGTCATATTACTTTACGGGTCATTGAATATATTTATTTAAAAAAAGTTTGTGAAATAACTTGATGAGATGAATAGAAATAATATTATTCTAAAATAAAATTAGAATTAAAAAAAAAAACTAAGATGAGATTTTTCAGAAAGAAACATAAAAAATCAAAGGAAGAAAAAAGAAAGGAAAAATGATTAATGATCTCATGAAAAATACAGTTTACAGAATTTATAAATTGGGCAAGAAAATGATTTTGAAAAAAGATGTAGATTAAATTATGGATTTTGTACTTGAAAAAATGGCTGCCGAAGTTCTAAATTAATAGATATCAATTTGTCTGGAAGCAATTGATACATGTCATTTATTTATAGTATAAATATTTACATACAAATAAACTTATAAAATATAAAGGCATATAATCATATGTATATGTTTTAATGTAAATGTTCTATCTTATACATTGTGCATTTAACCATACATTTTAAATCTCAAGTGCATCTGTCAACATTTCCATAAAACCATTTTATTCTGAGAACGTAATGAATAATTTAAAATCTCCATTATAATAATCTTTTTATTAAAAAAGAAGTAGCAGAGGAATTAAATATTTGTAATTATTTATTTTCTTTTTGCTTCTGCAGTGTCTAGTATTCCACGAAGTAAAAAATAATCAATACAATGCAATATTCTTTATTAAAGTTTGTTTTCTTCAATAGATTAATTACATTGATTGAAATAATTACAACGCTGTGTTTACTTCAAATCAGTAATTAAAAATTGAAGTTTTAAGAACTAATTATTTCAACAAAATTCATTTCAAAACGAAATATATTATAAAATACTTATAATAAATTTGAATAACTTTACGTGAAAATAGTTATAACTGTCTCATTTCATATTCGGAATATGAGCAAGTTCTAATCAGGTAAACAAAACCTTAAAGATTCAAACTCGATTTGGATCTTTTATTTCAGATAATTAGTTATAGTTAGCAAAACCAATATCTAGAGATGTAAGCACCGATATAAAAATACTTAACCCTTCACTATCTGGCATTTAATAAATTTACAGGGTAATGTCCTCTTCACTATTCCTGATAATGAAGGACAGTTGAAAAGAATTTTTTCTTGCAATGGGATATTTAAAGACTTTTAAACTTATATATATATAAGACAAGATGACCTATTGAATTTACGTTTTCTAGGCTTGAACTTTAAAAAACTCAAATATATTATGCCACTATTTATATTACATTTTTTTGCACCTTAGCATATGTTAACATTTCAATGATAAGGTATGTCAAAATTGTAATAAAAAAGAAAAAAATCGAAGAATTAAATCCTCAGAAAAATTATCTCAAAAGGATTGATTCCTCTCCTTATATATTGTAACGTAAAGAAAAATAGAGTGACTGAACAACAACACTTTATGTTGTATAAAAATAAAACAATAGCTAAGAGCAGTGGGCTTATAAAAACAAATGCCATATACTATAATGAGAAGATATTCAGGGAAATATTTATAATAAAATATTATGTAAATATGAAGCAACATTATTAATAAATCAAGAGGAGGAAAAATCTCAACTCACTTTATTATAAATAAAAGAATCTTAATATTGTGAACATATGTCATTGAGGTCATATTTAAATTTTCTTCTTCAAACACTGCCAATTAATCCACCTCTTTGTATCTTATAAATATCTCATTGCTTTGATTGGATAAAACATTATTTAATTCTTATTAAATTTTAAAATGTTCTTTTAAAATCTATGCCACTTAAAATCCATCTTCTGAATGTAATTTCTTTATTCTTGAAAATAAATTTTATAACGTAGTTCATGAAATTATATTATGATATCTCAGGGTAATATGATTTTATACATTCTTTTGAATCTTCAGATTTACTCAATTGTTGAACGAATTCCTAGTTAATAAAATGAATAAAACATACACTTCCCCTAATCTAATGACTTATCATAATTATGATAATAACAATATTATTGCTAACCCACTAAACATCACATGATCACCATCTCTTATACTAGCACATAATTGTTATTAAACAAGGAAAAACTTCCCATACAGTAGTGTCTCCCTATGCCAACCAGAGTAATCAATGGATGAAGGCCACAAGCCAGAAACTAGTCTGGGGATATTGTATGAGTAGGCAGTAGATAGGGATTTTATGCCCAAGTCTTCTGACATCCATTGATTACTCTGGTTGACACAGGGTGGCACTACTGTATGGAGAGTTTTTCCTTGTTTAATAATATTATTGCTAACTTAAATAACATATACATGATTTCTTAATTTTAGAATAAACAATTTAGAATTACACTCAGATATTAAGAATGGATAAGAATTTAATAGCCATCCTAAACATCTTAGAATAAATCTACTTAAACACCTTCCAAATATGATCTATGTTTTTGTAAATTAATTTTTATCTTAAAATAATAAATATTATCTTCAAATATGAAATGTTTCTAAAATAAATATGCACAGTGAATTGAAATAAAAAATTAAATTCATTATAGTGATCCAAATGATAAATCCAATTGTAATTCTTTATTAAGCAAAATACATCTTTATTAGATGTTATACTAATGCTTAAATAATTCAATAAAGTGACTCTTATTAGCTTCAATGTCATGTACTCTTTCAGAAAATACACATAAAATAATTTACAATATTTATAAGTACTCAATCTTCTAGTCGATATGTGAAATGTTTCTTGGTTGATAAGTAGAATGGTGTGAACAAACAATTGAGACATTTCTTAAATGACAACAACACATATTTATTGTATAAGAAAACAAATAAAAATTATGAATATTCCATTATATGAGTCTACATAGCCAAAGGATTTCACATTACTTCTTCATAATTATGGTAGAAGGATCAAAATCTTGCATCACATTTTACAAAATAAATACAAAATCAATTGGATTAAGCAAAAATATTCCAGTAAATTAAAATAAACTTTCCATTATTCAATTATAAAAAAGTTTTCATTTATCCATGCATTAATACAATGACAATAACCTTCATATAAATAGTGTTCCTTTATGAATATTTAACATAGTCAATAATAATAATAATAATAATAATAATAATAATAATAATAATAATAATAACAATAACAACAACAACAACAACAATAGTAACATTAATAATAATAATAATAATAATAATAATAATAATAATAATAATAATAATAATAATAATAATAATAATAATAATAATAATAATAATAATAATAATAATAATAACCAATTCAGTGATAAAGGAATGATATGACAGATGTCTATTGTCTTTTAATGTCCAAATACACTTTAAGATTAATTTATATATTTTGTAATCATTATTAGCAATGCCCAAATATAGGACTTACACATTTACAATGAATTTTTCACATTTCAGCCAACTAAGAATGCTATAGAAGTAATATAGAATTCCTCAATACTTTGATAAAACCACTAAAATTCCAGATAAAGCCATGGAAAAAAATATGACATATGCTTAATTAAACATTCTACACACTACAAATAAAATCAACCTGCAAATAATAAAGTAAGGCAAAGTGAAAGTATCGTGGCATAGTTCATAAAATGCACTTATGTACTTATTTTGAGCGCTAATAAAAGATCTACGACTTTGTCATTATAATGAGAATGTGCATCAGGGAAAAAACATTAAATAGAAATTGCCTTACAAATAAAAGAGAGTCACAGCTACTATCTCCTAAAATATGTTATGCATACAAATGCTAGTTAAACCATAGATAATAAGAAAGATTAATGCTACATCTCTTTTGAAAAATAAGCTAGCAAAATAATGATGGAGACTAACACTACCATCTTTAAATATACTGGCATATATAAGCAGTCCTATAATAGAGAGAAAATAAATTTACTATCACTAACAAAAATACTACAGTGAACAAATGTGAAATATAATAATAATTAATATCAAATATGGTTCTATTAACATTAGGCAGTAAATAATAATAAAACATATAATATAAATATACAGCCATTTATTCAGATTACAGCATAACAATATAACTTTATAAATAAATTCATATATAAAAAAACATATTTTAAAATATGTAAATATGATAAAGTACTAATTGTGAACTCTAACTGATATTTCAAAATATAGCATGTACAATATGAAAATAATATGTACATAAATAAAAACATGGTATGCAAAATCATAATACAAATAAATTCAATCCTTTTGCCATTAAATAAATAAATTAACCATTATTTCATAGGCAATGGACCTCTACCTGAGAAATCTACAAATTTAATTTGAATTTTTTGCTCTCTATTGAGAAATTTTGCTAATATTTTTTGAGTGCTTTAAAATTCATGTATATATTTTTTCTAATATTTTAATTTCAAAAAAATTCAAAAGTTGTCACAATAAGCAATACATTTAATGTTTTTGAAACCACATGATGATGGGTGGTCATTGTATATTTGAAGATCTCTAATGTGGAGAAATATTATGATGGTCTAAAAAATTGATTTTTGGAAAGTTTATGATTGTTTTTATATTGTAATTGTAGAATAATTATTAGAAATCAAAATATATATTATTACATATTTATGTTTTACAGAAATGTTTTATTTGTAAATATAAACGAATAGATTCTTCTGTGTAATGTTACCATAAGGATTGTGATCATGGGATATATAACAGTCCAGAAATGTCATCACTAAATAGTCTGTTATAACATTTAGTAATATTGTAAAAATTATGAAAAAAAATTAAACTTGTAAAATTAATAGATTTATTAGATATTAAAAATGATCCATTCAGATTTTTCAAACAAATATCAAACAAAGATTTCATTCATTTTTCAAATTGAATCTGATCCACCTGAAATTCGATGATGTGACAGTGCTTTGTTTTGATTAAAATCTAATTTTTAAAATAATTTTGAAAATCAAATGTGATTTTTTAAAATTCACTTAATTTCTAAACAAAATGTCTATCAAATGAGGTTAAATTTATTATATTCTGATAAATAATAACAGTTTGATATTAAAATGAAAGTTGAAAGCTTAAATCTAGTGAGAACAAAAACATCTGTCAGAAAACAGTATGGTTAAAGAACAATCCTACTTTATTCTTGAATCAGTTTCTATTAAACTGGGATATGAAGAGGAATTTTGACAACAACATCTTGTGGACAGCAAACATATTCATCATATAATATAATATAACTATGATATTTTGTGGAACATCAAGTAAAATGTTATGAATTATTGATATATGTCACATCTATTTAATAACTTGTTTTCTTTATTATTATAAAAGATTATATAAGAGGATGAATAGCCATTACAAAAGACTGAATGTGAACATTTCCCATAATATTTAATTAAATATCTAGAACTTTAGTGCAAGACTTTTTTCATGAATGTGCATGACAGTTCCATTTTTATAGAGTCAACTGTCTTTCCAAAGAGGACTAGTGCTAGAATTTATTTTAAATATTGTAACGGAATATATTCCGTTACATTATTTTAAAATGAAAATAAAAAGATTGTAAATAAAAATTGATTTATTAAAAAGAAAAAAACTTAAAAACTGAAAATTAAAAGTTGTTTAATATATATATATATATTGTCGTGCAGATGGAAAACTTAAACTATTTTAAGAAAAAGGATTTGAAAGTATTTTTTTTTTTTGTAAAAAAGTAAAAATATAAAGATTGATATTTTAAAAATAGAAATAATGTTGATTTCTATAACCTTAGAAAATGGAAATGATTGTTTTATTAATTAAATGATTGTTCGAAAGCAAACTAGCCCTTGAAGCACTTAAAATAAATTAAATGGTAAGAGAATACAAAGAAATTAAATGACCAATGCAAGCACAAAAATGACAGCATGGACCATAACTGAAACACAAAAGGATTAGTGACATCTCGCTGGTTGAATCCCAAGATTTGATGATAAGAGGCTAAGAAAAATATAAAAGCCAAAGGATTATTATAATTGGGATCTGAGAGCTGACTATGACTATATCGTTATAACTAGCTATATTGCAGATTTTCATGATGTGGAAGTCTACAATAAATTTAATTTTCTGGACAACCAGCTGAGACCTCTGGATGACAGTTCCTGACCAAATGAATGGCAATTAGCGGTTTTGTTTCAAAGAAGGACAAAATCTATGAAAGTGATCATGAAGATGGATTTCTAAATCTACTCAATCCGTAAAGTATGAACTCTTGTGTCTATCTAATAAGAACTTTTCTAAAATTGCAATGAATTAATAGCTGAAAATAAGAACTCTTATCTGAATTAAAGAATGCAAATTCAATTATTAATATTTTTTATGCAGATGTTTAAGGAATCATTTCCATTTCTTTTTTTTTTTGTGTGTTATGTTTTAACTAAAATGTATTAAATATAAAGTTGGGTATGGATAGCTGCATGGATAAAAATTAATAACTATGTTTAAATTAGTTTATGTTTATTTTAAGGAGTTAATTTCAGGCTATTTGTTTTGTAGTTAGGACAATGCTTGTGGAGGGATATATGGGTGTTTATATTAATGTAATGTGAAGCGTGTTTCGCATACAGGGCAATGTTCCCAACTGAATGCATGACCCCAAAGAGGCAGTCATATCATTGAAATGGTCACAGATGTATTTCCTGCACCATTAGCCCCTTCTAGCTCTATGGACAGGGATTTATAAGTCAGCAGAAAGACCACTCTTCCTCATACATAGCACTCTTTAAAAAAATTATATACATGACTCCTTAGTCAGACAGATGCACTTTCCTGTTCTGGACATGAATCATTTCCTTCAAATAATATCATGCTGTCAGATGCACATTCCTGTCGGTGTGGTTTTATGCTGGCATCTTCATATTACATCGGTTGCGACTATATATATATGGAAGCAAGCGTTGGTTTGGCTACGAACTTTTAGCCTGAGATTGAATGAATGTTTTGATAAGTTTTTAAGTGAAAAAAATCTATGTAGCCTATCTATACTCAACATGCTAAAGTAAAATATAATTTAAATATCCATCTATGCGGTCTATTTAAAATAGTAATTTAAATTTTAAAAAAATTAATGTTAAAATCTAAAATAAATTTATTCCTCAATTTTAAATGTGCGTTAATAAAATCTATTTGTGTGTTAATTACTGGCAGTGGCTCCTTTTATTTTATTGTTTTAAATATTAATATATTTTGAGAATCTAAATCTATTAAAACTTATAAAAATGTTTAAATCTCTGCTACTCTATGAGCTAGTGACATTGGGCAAATGGTCAGAATAATATATATATAATTTTTGAATCTTAACTTACGTATCTGCCTACTATATAAATTTTTCTAGGTTCAAATGCCTAGATGGCGCCCTTGTAGTGTGGTTACGTTAAGACTCCTTGCAGTGACCGTTAAAATATAATATTTTATATGTAGAAAATAAGTTATGCTATAATTCAAATTCAATTCTCAGTTATGTTTCAGATTTATGGTTACAAAAGATGAAGTTCAGTTTATAAAATGCTTCACTACTGTTGATTTTTGAAAAGGAGAAATACTTTTAATGCTTTTGTATTCTAAAACCTCAAATTATTGACTTTCTCAAATTAAATGAACACATAATAATAGTTTAATAAATATGCATTTTCAGCATCATTAATATCTTCTTGTTTTATTCTGCTATGCATGCTGTTTTGAAAGGCTCTCATTAATGGTTTTTGCTCACTATTTATATTTTTAGTGTCCTTTTTAATAAAAAAAATTATTCATCAATAAATTTTTATTTTTATGACAAATTTCATTGAAAGTATATCAGTTCAAATAAAAAATTAATCTTAAAAACAAAATATCAACTTTAAATTTTAAAAAATGATAACAATTTTATCAATGCAAAGAATTTCATTTGTTTTAAAAAATATTTTTAACAAAAAAGACATATATTTTTATTTAAGATAAATTATATTAAAATCATAAATTCCTATAATTGAACTTATAAATATTAAAAATTAATTTACACTTAAAAAACAATACAGGTGAATAAAATTATGGACAAATACCATTTATCTGCTAGATTTTTTAAATAATCAAATATCATATAATTATTAAGAAATAAATATTCAATCAATTTACAAAAAACATACCTATATTTCTTTAAATATGAATGAAAAAGATTTCACAGACATTGGACTATATATTTTTAATGGTTTTTGCATTCAATATTCCTATTTGCAGATTGAATTAAAGTTCCAAAATTTTGATCTGATAAATTATAAAATCAGCAGTAAAATATGTTTTTTTTAAAATTATATTTGTTTTAGTTTTCTTAGAAATAATTTTCTATTTATAATTGATGAAAATAATCTAAAGCAATACATATAAAATGCATGTTTGTCATCCAATTATAAATTGCAGCCATACATTATTGATTTCTTTGTTAATTACCTTCATGTAAAAGTAAATATTTGTTACTAAAATCTGAATTATTCTTTTAAAATAATTTAATATTTCATAAATATTTTGTGAAAACCATAATAAATGTGTGAAAAAGATTGTAAAATATATGTTTTCACTTTGAAAATCAAAATAAAGAAATAGAATTGTCAAAATTGTTGACAATCACTCTATTATGGAAAGAACAAGAAACAGACAATCAACACCTTGAAAACGCAGCCTCTTGTCTTGTTGTTGCACTAAATTAAAATATTAAAATGGCAAAACTCACTATACATATTGCCACACACATCAAGCTAGAGTAATCAATAGATGCCAGAAGGCTTGCGCATAAAATCCCCATCTAGTGCCTACTCATCTCTCAGTGATGAGCCTTGGATCTGAGAGCACTGCACCTAGATTTTAGGATCTAATGCAACTCTCCAGCAGCCACATTTTATTTTCACTTAACTACAAAACTATGAATATTAAATTGAAAACACCTTAATACTTTCAATCCAAGCTCATTAGCCTATATAGTCATATAGGTCTGAACTCAGTTCAGTGTCTATACATTTTTGTGTCTGGTTCTTTAATAACCATAGCCACCACTATCCTATTAGGCAGAATTGGTTATAAGTCAATAAATATCACATGATCACCATTTCTTATTCTTGCTCATAACTGTTATTAAATCAGGCAAAACTCACTATACGTATTGCCACTCACAGCAAACTAGAATAATCAATGGATGCCAGAAGGCTTGTGCATAAAATCCCCATCTAGTGGCTACTTATCCAATATCCCTAGACTAGTTTCTGGCTCGTGGCCTTCATCAGTGATGACGCCAGAATCAGAAACCAGCCTGGGGTTGAGGATATTCACAAAGCTTGTTAAGAGCTTGTTTTGTGAGCTCTAGATATAACATTTTTATACATGTAGATATATATAAAAATCTAAAAAACTTGATATGGGAAAAATAGTAATATGAACATGCTTAACAGATTAAAAATTCTTAATCAGAATTAGATTATATTGGATAATCTAATATCTATAACTATTGAATATATATATTTACAATATATTTAATATAGTAAAAATTTTGTCAGCACACTATATATTATAAATTAGTAAGAAAATATTCATTTCAATTAATAAAACACTGCTGCAATTATATATTTCAATATATATATTAAATATTTAAAAACAAATAGTTTTTGAGTTATAAAGTAATAGAACTATTGCAATATGTGAGACAAAAGACATTATATTAATTAGTTTATCAAATTAAAGTTTTTTCTTTGACTATTAGTTTTTTTCTTCAATTTCAATTTATAATGTATCTATATATTCTTTACATCTAGTATCTGAATGTTGTACCTTCTCAATGAGAAGAGTCAAAAACTCGAAACCAATTGGTCTGGTGATAGGAATATTTTAAATAGAGATTTTAAATATTTTTCTCTTACTGCAATTATCAATAAAAGCTTGTTTGAGTTATTGATATGCTCCCTATGTTACATATTTGTAAATACAAGCTTATAAAAGCAATGTCACACAATATATGACTTGGTTTATATATACATAATTTTTTATGATAAATGCTACAAGAGAAAATACCTGAAGCCTTTATCTATGATGGTCCTCATCCCCAGACTGGTTTCGAGCTATGACTGTCATCAGTGAGAAGCTATTAGCAGGCCCTTTATATATATATATATAATTTACAATTCAAATATAAAATTGTACAAAAAATAGCAGCTTTAAATGATGTGAAGTAAATTCTATAATCATATTTACAGTTTTTTAAAAATAGTTTCATCTTTTCTATATTAAGAGATCAATATTAATCACTTTTTACTTTTCTGGAACTTCCATACATTTATCAAGTTTTACTAGTTGTTGCCTATGTTTTCAGGCTATAAATGCATGTGCCTTTTTCTCTTAAACCTAAAATATAATTTGCCTAATTAGGCCATAACATGTAGTTTCCAAACCATTTTCTTAAGAAAAAAAATATATACTTTTCCTATCTATATCATGGCATATAATCTATTGTTTTATTTACATCCCATTTCAAATTTCCTCATCATGTGTTATTGCTAAACAGTATCTAACAGCATACTTTATTAAATACTGAAAAAGTCTAAATCACATAATACTGCAGCAACTATTCTGTTACTACCTCTTTTTAAACAAAAAGAGTTTTGGCAAACTATCAGATGCTCTGAAATCATGTGTAAAATCTTAAAACAAGAGTTTAATTCTGCTTTTAAATTTCCACTGCAAGTTTTACCTACAATGTAAATTTACAATCTTAATCAATTTACTGCTAATTTTTATATTCTCTGTTAACTATGGCAGACTAAAGGTTTATCATCTGTTATAAAAATACCTCTCTTAGATTATTATTAAACCTGATACTATTCAATTAATTTAAAATCATATTCAAAGCAAGATGGGAAAATTATCAAATCATGTAATAAAAATTATTAATACTTATTTTATTAATATAATCATAGGAATTCTTTTCAGAAATACATATATAAAATGGGGTACAATATTTGTCATAGACCCATACAATATTTGTCGTAGACCCATCTAAATTGGATTAATATTTTACAAGTGCTACAACCAGCTACGTGTAAAAGAAATTCATCAGTCTTAATCTCTGCCAACACCATTTTCAATGGAAAATATCAGGATGCAATAAATTTGAAATAAAATGGCATGCACCAAATTATTTTTAAAAACCAGGACCCATTCAATGCCTTATTTCTTTCCAAAACTTTTTCACTTTCCCTAATGTAAAAATCGCTTAAGACAAGCTTAAGTAAAAGAATGAATTAACATTTACACTATATAGATCTTGTTGATAGAATATATTCATTGAAGTACTTGTTTTAAAATACTTTTTCATGATGTGGATTATTTGCAATTATCTATTTAATTGACTAATTGTGTTAAAATATATACAGTTTGTTGTCATTCCTACCACTAAATGTTTCTTAACTTCGCAATCATATTACAAAACTAAAAATAATGTTGTATTACTAGATATTAGGAACAGTGTTTATTTTATGTTTTTGTACCTTCACAGGATTGAAAATGTGAATCAAACGAATGATATGTGTATTAAAAATCTTTCTCATTCTAAAGGTAGTTGCAGATTAAATAGGGAAAAGATCACATATACTTTCCTAATGGCTTAAATTTTATTACAAAATCATAAACACATTTATCCAATTTTTCTCAGATAATATATATAAAAAAAGTCCTTAATATGAGTAAATTAAAAAATGTGATTATTTGGTGCATTTTGAACCAATCAGTGTTACACAATATTTTTCACTTTTCAAAAAACGTAAATGCATACTTAAATATAAAATTTTGTATTCATGTATGTTGTTATTTTGAAAATAATATTTTTTAAAAGAATATATTGACTTTTTCTATATCTAAATATTTGAAATACAGGCGCTCTTCACACACCTGGAGCCTAATTATAAATATAGTGGATTTCAACTCAGACCTTCAAGTACCTGTCAACTATCCACACTATCTCATACCACTAATACACATGACCACACACATGTAGAAAAGATAAATAATCACCAATAAATGTATTTCATGCTGAACCAGCAAACATCAGCTGATATAGATTATCATCTCCCACACAGACACACATACACACACACACACATATATATATAATAAATAAAATGTCCGTTAATTAAAAATAAAATTGTAATTATAATTGAAATAATAAATTTAACGGTTTACAAACTATTACAAACAATCCTTAAATCCGCAGAAGTACTTTCAGTTAATTTCTTAAACCTGCCTCAACTGCCATTAAATTATAAAAAAAATAAGTTAATGGCAGTTGAGGCAGGTTTAAGAAATTAACCGAAAGTACTTCTGCAGATTTAAGGATTATTTGTAATAGTTTGTAAACCGTTAAATTTAATTTATTATTTCAATTATATATATATAATTAGTGTTCAGTTTATATTAAGATTGCAAATGTTTATACTTTAATGAACAGGCTTTAATCTACTCCAACCTCCAACTCTTCAGCCATCCACACCACTGAAAATTGGAATATCTAAAGATTCTTAATCTTACAAAGCTTACTTCATTGTTAAGTTTAAACTCATTCCTAAAGCTCTTTGTTTATTATATGAAATATAAAATAAAATAGTGAAACACTTGTTTAAATACTGCATCTACTCACAAAATATCAAAGTTTTGATAAGATTAATATTTATTTAAACAACATTCTTCCTAATGTGTTATAAAATTTTGAATCCCTATTATGTCTCGGTATGTTTATAGGTTATAAATAAATGTACTTTTCATGTTCTCCAGTTTTTGATAAAGTATATAATGTACTGAAACTGAATGATAATCACTGATTTAAATTATATAAGAGCGACTAAATTTAGAAACCTTCTGTGCTAATCAATTGACATATATTTAAAAAATAATAAAATTCAAAATTATGTCTTATTTCACAATTAACTGACTTTTTCTGACCTTATTTATCCTAGCATAGCCCACCTCATCCACTTGAGTATCTCAATAGCTTCTAAGCCTTTTAGTAATCATAATAATGGTTAAAGGGCATAAGTTAAATAATGGTCTGCAAGAATTTTCATTCCCAGTTATATTTTACAACATCTAAATAATTTTTGCTTAATATTGTGCCCAATAATCTATAAGAAAGAAATGGAATACTCAATGTTATAAAAGCAAAATTCAAATTGTGATCTTAATCCCAGAAATTTAATTTCACTTTTTAAATGTGTCCCCCAATTTTTAGCTACCCAATTCTTTACAACCTAGCAATTTGGTAAGTCTAAGAGTAATCACATCATCTTCACTTTCTCTATTAGGACCTGTTGGTAAGACCTTTATCGATGGTGAGATATACATGTTTTTAAAAAGGAAAGAAATAATTTTCTAGTTTAAGAATCTGTGCAAATAAAATTTAATAATGTTATAAGAATACATGTAAGTTTATCATGAATATTTAAAATGTTCATTTTACATTGGGTCTTTTTGGGATATTGAATCTTACAGTCAGAAAATGCAGCCATAGATTATTGGCATATAACTTTTGATGATAAAAATTGTCCACAACAAAGCTACTGATGGCGTGAATCTAGTTTAAATATCCCAATGCTACTTTTGTTGTCTGAATCAGAAATTTTTGCCTCAGCTACTGAACCAGTTGCTCACCTACATTGAAAATTAAAAGTACATCTTCCTAATCAATGGTGTATCTATATGCTATGATTACAAACTGAGTTCCAAGTTTAAACCAGATGAATTTAGAAATTATTTTAGGTTGCAAGAAAATAGAATTTTTCATACATATACGCGGAACAAATAAATCTTAGGTAATATCAATATTTAACACAGAATATCTAGCTATTATTATCCAGAAGATATGGATCTCGAATCGATCTGTGATGTCCAAATGAGTATTGATGTGCTAAATGTAAAAACAATAAGTACTGTCATCTTCATTATTGGGAAAGTGAATGGAAGATACGCAGAGCTTTTAGTTTATCTTTAAAAAAAGAAAGGGCGAGAAGGAAAAAGTAAAAGAGCAGAAAGAAAGAATAAAAGAGAAAATGAGCGTGAAAGGTAGAAACAGAAAGGGATAAAAAGAAAAAAGTGAGAGATAGAAAAAGATAAAGAGAAAGCATGCCAAAAGTGGGGATGATAGAGAGAAAAAGAGGAAGAAAAAGATAGGAGTGAGGAACAGAGAGAAGAAGAAGAGAGATACAGACAGAATAGAAGCAAAGATGTGGAAAACACGACGTTTTCAACATCTTTATGAAGTCTGCCTTTTGACAGTGTGTGTGTACACATATATATACTCTTGTATTTTAAATTTTGTTTTTATAAACTATATTTTCTTTCGTTTTAATGAGATTTTTCTGTTATTTTGCAAAAAAAAGTTTTTTTTTTTTTTAAATCTTATTTTTAATTCAACAATACAAATAATTACAATTGCGATTACAAACATCAATGTAATATCTGTTCTTCATCTCAAGATTAATTCTATATTTACTTTCTATTAATAGATCTAATATTAAAAACAAGCGCAAATGAAAATCTTTTCAAAGTCTAAACTCTTTTAAACTCTGATCAGTATTTGATATTCTCCCTCAGCGCTCTACATCCAGAACGACTTTACAAAATACCAACTTCATTTATATTGAACTCTGCAGACATAAACAATTTAAATATTAAATATCTTCAGCAAATGTACTCTTTTTAAAATTTCTAATTCAATTTTTACTACATGTACGTATGTATCGACCATCAAGAGAATTTTCATAAACATTTTAATATTAATGAAAAAATAATTTTTGGATGAAAATATTAAAATTTACAATATAATAATGGGCTTCATGAAATAAATAAAAAATTTGAAAGCTAAATATATTTTTTTAGAATTTTTATGGAAAAAAAAAAAGACTACTAAAATATTTTCGATACATAAAAAATGAAAAATAGAGGAATATATTTACAAGTCTACAAAATTAATTAGCATCGACTTTAGTCTCCTACGCTTTTCTGTGACAAGTTTCGCAGCAAAAAAAAAAAAAAAATGAAGAATGTGTTTTATTAAAATAAAATAAATTTTCAATTACTGCGATGTTTAATGCCAAGTATAAAAAAAATTAAAATATTGCAAAGGAAAAATATTTAAAAAATCTTCTGCTTTATCAAAAAAAAAAACGCTAAAAAAAAACAACATCGTGAGCGATAAACAAACATTTTAGTAACCTTGAAGTAAGGCATGAAATCGACATTCTATAATCATAGAAAACAAAATTGATTTTTAAAATAAAAATTCATAAGATTTCAATCAGTAAAGACTTCATGAAATAGTCTATCATTGAAAGCCCCCCCCCCCAAAAAAAAAAACAAGAAATACAAATTTTAAACCACTAAAACATCACATGATCACAAGCTATTAAAACAGTAGCAATTTTTTTCTTGCAATAGTGCCACCTAGTGTACGATCTAATAATCAGTTGTCACTAGAAAGTTCTGTATGCCTTCTAATCCAATATCCCAAGACTAGTTATTAAATTATGGCTTTCATCAGTGAGGAGTCTTGGATCTTGGAGCAGTACCCCTGGGTTTTTTAATCAAATGTATCCCTCCAGCATTCATCTTTTATATATTTAATTATCTATAAATCTATCATCACAAATTGAAAGCATAATAATATTTTCAATCCAACTAATTTTCTTCTTTTATCATAAAATTTGAATCCAGATCAGGATCTATATATTTTCATGTTTTTAATTCATAAATAACCATAGTTGCCATTACATTTTGATTAGATTTTGTATTAAACCATTAAAAACACATGAACATTACAAGATTACCATTTTCTTATGCATACATAAGCTGTTAAAACAGTAGCAATTTTTCCCCATGGAATAGTGCCATGTAATATAAGCTCTAGTAATCAATATATGCTAAACAATTATGCATAATGATACCTATCTCTGGCTAGTTTCTAGACTGTGACCTTCATCAGTGAAAAGCCTTGAATCCAGGAGTAATGCATTGGGATAATTGGGTCTAAAACATCATTTCATCACCTACCTTTTACCTTTGGATTAACTATAAAGTTATTCTGCTCAATTTGCCTCTATTGTGTGGAAAATTTTTATACTATTTTAACAGCTTGTGTAATCATGAAGAAATAGTCATCATGTGATGTTTTAGCGTACTAATCCTAGCCAAAGAATAATGATGTCTATGGTTATTAAAAAAAACCAAAATACCAAAATATATAAATATAAATTGTATTCATATTTGTATGACTATACAGCCAAATTAGCTTGGAACCAAACATTATTGTGCTTTTCAATTTGGGCTGGTAGGTTTATAGTTAATCAGGAAGATAAAAAGTGGAGGATAGGGAGATGTATCAGATCCAAAGATTCAGATATATTGCTCCCAGATCCAAGGTTCCTCAATGAAAAAAGACATAAACTAGAATTTAGTCTGGGGATATTGGATTCAGAAGCACTGGACAAAGAACATTATGCACAACCTTCTAGCATCTGCTGATTACTAGAGCTTACACTAGGTGGAACTATTGTATGGGAAAAAATTGGATTAGTTTAAACAAAAACTTTATTATTATAAACAATAATAATTTTATTATTAATAACATAACCCATCTTGTTCTACAATATAAGCCTGATGTAGCAATTACTACTTATGCAGATTTCTAACAAATATATTTCTTGTGTATTCAACAGTGTGATTTAAAAAATACAGCTCTTAAATAAATCTCAGCCAAGTTTGGTTAGATGAATTTTTTTAAAAGAAAAATCTTTACAAATTTCAAACCTTTGCACCATTAAATACATATGTGGAAAGATTTATAGTTTTTTTTTAATGAATTAGTACATACTGATAATCTGTATTACTGAGAATATTTAAACTACATTAGAATCCTGCAGAATATTTTTTAATGTCTTTCTCTTTATTGTTTTTATTAATATTATTTACTTAAGCTCACTTGTTTGTTAATCTTTGCTCTTATTTTTTTTAAATGTTCACAATTATTATTAGTTACTATTTCTTTCACAGTAAATTATTTTCAGTTGTAATTTTTATGTTTATAGTCTCCTATTACTAATATTTGTGTATTCAAAGTATTTCTACAAGTTGGTAAACGATCGTTAAATAGTTGTAAACATCTCTGAGCCATCTTACTATTTAATGCATTTTCATATGCAAGCTAAACTGCGCACACAACTGAACTCGCATTCTCAGTGGCACTTTCAAAGATGAGACAAATTATTTATAAAATCATTTGGTGTACATTATTAAAGTATTTGTAGCAAAAGAATATCCAAAAATGTATAATAAAATCTTTGAATCACCTATAAAGTTTATTGAATAATAAGTATATCTATAACATATCAAAAAAAAAAAGATAATGATGACTATGGTCTTTTGAAAAACCCAAGACACCAAAATGTATAGATGCTAAACTGAATTCAGATCTATATGACTGGACAAGAGAATGTTCTTGGGTTGGAAACATTATGGTATTTTCATTTTGGGTTCCTAACTTTATAGTTAACCAAATAGGTAAAAGGTGGCTGCTGGGGGATTGCATTAGATCCTAAGTTCTAGGTGCAGTGCTCTCAATCCAAGGTTCCTCACTGATGAAAACCACAAACTAGAAACGAGTCCAGGGGTGTTGGATGAGTAAGAATTAGATATGGATTTTATGCACAAAGCTTCCTGCAACTATTGATTACAAAGACTAGCACTTGGTGGCATTACTGTATGGAGAGCTTGGAACAAGATGGGTGAGAAAGGTAATACAGTATGCAAAAGATTTGGATAAAGAATTTATATCAGTATATTTGTACAAAAGATGGGATGATTGTGTTAAGACGATTGTTGAGTGTTGTAGTAGTAAGGAATGGATAAAAGAACAGATTTATTAATAAAGAATAAGGAGTTAGAGAGATGGAGAAATAGTATGGAGAGTAAAAAGAGTTTAAATATATATAGAAATAAACAGAATATTAGGTGTGAGTTAATACATGATAATAGTAAGGAAAGTAGTTTATTATTTAAGGCTCGAATGGGATCTTTAGCTACAAGAGAATATACAAGTAAATGGGAAAAATGGGTGATTTATTTTGTAAATTATGTAAAGAAGGAATATAAAATATTAGGCATTTGTTAATTGAATGTAAATGCTTGAAAACAGAAAAGGTACATATAATGAAGTTATGGAAGAATAAATATGAAAAAAGTGATTATACAGAAAGTGAATTATTGGTTTTTAAGCTGGGTTTGTGAAAAGATAAGGGGGATTTAGATATAAAGGTTATAGAGTTGACAAAGATCATGTTGTGGAAATGGGATGGAGCAGAATATGGGAAAATTTAGAGTGGGGAATGGAAAATAAAGTGGCTAACAGGCTTATCTGGGCATAATTGCTGAGATATTCTTGACTTTGTTTAAGGAGAAGCCACAATACATCACATCACATCAACTCTTAAAGTTTATGGATATATAACAGGCATTCTTATTTTTCATCAACAATAAAATGTTCATAAAACTTATAGATGAATAATTGAAGCTTATTGATAAAAAATAAAGATTAACTATTAACTCAAGCATTATATTCCAAATTGCATAATTCAAGAAAGGTCGGCATTGATATAATAAAAAGTTAGTCAAATGTACTATAACATATACATGTAGAACTCTTGGGCAGATAAAATATAACAAATTCCTAAAATATACTTTACACTGAACTTGAAATGATTTCATTGAAAAGGATTACTGTTTATTTTATAATGACTGTTACCTCAGAACACTATATAGAAATATAATACTTATTGCTGTTTGAGAAAAAATGGCTGAAAATAGAATACAGTGGAGAGCTAAACAAGTTCTTGTAGTATTTAGAAAATAAAATTTACTGCAAGAGATGTGCTCTGTGCACAGATAATGAAGCTATTCAATGTACATAAAATTATCAAAATTTACCACCGAGCACTTTTGGAACAGTTTATAGTCCTATGTTCATGGCGACTTGTATTTGATTAATAACTATAATCTTAATGCAAATTTTATGCAAATTCATTTGCAGATATTACATGGACCATTTTCAAGATTATAGTTATTAATCAAATACAAGTTGCCATAAACATGGGACTATAAACTGTCCCAAAAGTGCTTGGTGGTAAATTTTGACAATTTTACGTAAATTGAATAGCTTCATTATCTGTGTGCAGAGCACATATATATTGTGTCCTTCTGGTTTGGCACCAGAAATAGTCATTGTAGTAGTGTGTTAGTATATCAGTAATATTTGATATAATCCTCTTTAAAAAAATGAAATAACGTGAAATTTTTAAAAAAAGCAAGTATAGGTGTAATTAAAAAGATTTCTTAAATGTTTGGTATCTTGTTTTGGGGTATAATCAGTGATATAATAGGGGGTAGTTTATTATCTGCATAATCAGTACAGTCTGAGTTGATACTTACTTGTTCTATTTGCTCATAAAGCAGTATTCAGTTTTGTTAGAATGATTTTCTAGTCCATTTGTTTTGTACATTTTAATTCATAGCATAAACAGCAAAATATGTTTCACTCATCATCATTCACATTGTCATTTCAGTCAGTATAGTATAATACCTATAGCATATTACTACTGAATATTCATGCATTATCCAACTTCATTTTTCATTCATATGTTTCATTAAACCATTAAATATCCCACATTACATTCAAATATTTAATTATATCAATAATAGTATTAAAAAACTAACTTCATTACATTCTAAATAAATCAATAAATTATAGACTGGTGGATATGACAAATACTGTAAAATATTTTATTTATTAAAACAATTGTCATCAATTTATTCTACTGCTTTAAAAATATTTAATTATTAGTTCAATATTTTTTTTCCATTTATTTAAAAGACAAAATAATTTTTTTTTCATCTCTATTTTTTTTTACTGTCTCAAGTTTTTGTATAATTAAGTAAGTTTGCAAGGGGGAGGAGCAATTGACAATCTTTTTCTGATGATGTAACACTGTCATAAACAATTGGAAGAGAACAATGTGATGTAATTATTATTTTAAAAAAATCTATAACAAAAGAATACTTATTACTTTTAACAGGGCAGAGTCAATTATTATTATTTTTAAAAGGGTAATCAAACAAACTTTTATGACAGCTATAACTAAGTTTATTTGGCAAAGTTTAATAGTGAAATTGTTTTTCCTCTTCCAGAGTTCAAGTTGAAAATTTAAATATATTATTTGTTTGCAAAATGTGCACTTAAAAACCACTAAAAGATACGTCAATTTTGCTCCAGCTGATCATTTAAATTGTCCCAACGTTATGCTAAAGTACATTTAAGTGTTATATTCTATTATTCAAGATAAATTATTATTATTTAAGAAATGGGAATGCTTGATAGGACTGTAAAATTGTTTTATTTAAATTTAATATTAACAGGAAAGGATAAAAGAATGTTTGTTTATTTTATAACAATTAATTTTTTAAGTTTTAATCATACTATGAAGGAAATAACTGCAACGTGCTTCATTTATATGTGAGAAAGATGTGAACTGTCATTGAACATTTTCAGAACTTTAATAAATATATTTCATGCTAAATATAAAGAAAATTCAAAAATATACACAAGAATTATATAATTTTATCAATACATTTATTGGAATAGTAGACATTTATTTCCACTTTTACTCATTGAAGGAGATAAAAATTATGTGTGCAAAAGAAATGAACAATTGATATTTACCTGTTTTCTAATACTAACCCGTGAAATAAATTATAAAATGGATAAACTTATATGTCATTAAAGGCATTTTAAAATTTCATGAATGAAATAGGAAATATTGCTTTATATGTCTTAAAGTGTGCATTGCCTAATTAATGTTTCCTAATATACCGCGTTAACAGGAATTCATAACAAACTGCTAAAACATTGAACCTGTTATTCTAAATTGAAAATAATATTGTTTCTTTTCTCCTGCAGGAATGTACTGTTTTGTGTTAATATTTGTCTTATGCAGTATAATTATTTTCCTTATCTATTTGGAGACATGTCTTATGCAGTATAATTATTTTCCTTATCTATTTGGAGACATGACAAGAAAAGTCATGTAAAAACTATTGATAAACTTTCGTTTCGTTTAAGAAGAAGAAAGAAGAAAGGAACTTTATTATTATTATTTAATAGCATATTAGATAGTATTAGTTAAGAAATGTTTTATTATTGTATCTATTATTATTATAAGTATTGTTATATTTGTTCTTCAAGAACGTCTCAAATAGCATAGTGAAAGAACGCATTATGCTGGTAATTTATTATTATTATTATTATTTTAACATGAAGTTTGGTCGTGTGTGTTAATAATCCATGCATATAATAAAACGAATGGAAGAATCCATTTATAGATTAATAAGGGTGAATAAGTATTTTTTTAAAAAAGAGTTCATTATATTAAATCTTACCATATATATATATATATATTTATAAATTAGAATACCATTATTTTCAATAATTATTTCATCTATAGCATACAATTTTATTATTTATTTAGGTTCAATTTAACTACAGATTCATGCCAATATCAATGCATTATATTATAAAAAAATTATTTGTCTTGCTTTGTCCTAGTAATTAGTATTTTATTCTTCAACTGTTCTTTGAACATTACCAAGTCCTAAATATTGTCAGATATGAGATATTTATTCTTTATTAATTCTAGCAGTAATAATTAATATTTTAACAGTAATTCTTTGCTTACTGTGATTTTTAAATGGTCTGTATATCATATGCTTATACGTGTGGGTGTCTATTATTAAACTTATTTATAATTATATATAATTGCAAGTAAAAATGATTTTAAATCAATCGGATTCGGAGGGAAAAGATGATCAATCATTTTGAAGAATTAGAAAGTTATTTAAGAGAGAATTATTATTTCTTTGTTATGACTGAATGAAAAGTATTTTTGTGGCTATATGCTATAAAGTTCACAATGTTTATAATATTTTATAGGATTGAGTCAGTGTATTTGTTAGTGGAATATTTAATATGGGTAGTTTGTCCAGTGCAGTTTAGTATAGTGTATGGAATTGAATATTTCTTTTCTTATCCATGTATTAGAGTATTTTGATAGGAGTGGATTGAGTCCTCCTTTTATATTTGATATATTGAATTAAATGTGTATGAGGCCAGAGATGTTATCTCCCTGATTTTCATTTAGTGATGAGTTATTCCACCAGTTATTGAATTAAATGTGTATGAAGCCAGAGATGTTATCTCCCTAATTTTCATTTGGTGATGAGTTATTCCACCAGTTATTTAGTTTAAAGATAGACTTGGAAGTTATTGTTGTATTTACCTGTTTTGAATTATAGAAATCTTTTATCCCATGTGTATATTGGATGTTTTCCAGCTTATGCTATAGCCTAGTGTTTGATAGTTTATGGATAAAAATAAAAATAAAAGGAAAGTATAGTGTCTTATAAAACAGCTGTATTGTAGTTAATAAATAAAGATTGATTGATCTTCGCTTTCGTCCATATTATGATTATATTGAAATATCATAAGCAAACCGATTAGATTGATTAACATTATTTATTTATTGTCTTTGACACACAGCATAATACAGATTAATGCACAAATTGTTAATTTTGATATAAAAAATTCATTATTAATGTAGAACTTTACTTATCATGTTAAAACATTTGTAGTAATCATTTAAGCTTCATCCCATTGATTTTTATCACTTAATCATAATTTGCATAAATAATCAAGCAAAGATATGACATAGTTAAAGAATACAATGATTTACTTTATTTTGGCAAAGCAGAACCTAGTTATTCAATAGAATACTTTACTTCAAAATTACAAAGAAAAATACATTTAATTAATAGAAGTATTTATTTTCTTTGGTAAGATAGTCCAATATTATTTCTAGTTTAAATCCACTTATTCTAATTTTATTTAAGATATTTTTAAAGTAACAATGCAAAATCTTAATTTGTTCAGTGTAATTAGAATATTAATCTATGTTGTTGTCATTGGTAAATGAATGTTATCCAGCAAAATGCTGAGTATAAGATAATTTAGTAATTAGTTACTAAAAGTGTAAGGTCATATTTATTTTTTTTGTATAAGTCTATCAGAAATCACTGATAGCTAAAAAGCCATTTCTTTATAGCAAATGATATGGACTTATTTAGTTCATTTAATGTTTCAAATAAAATGTTTACCAATCTATCAAAATATTTTGATGAATAAAATATAGTAGATGTAAAAAGTTAACGAATCATGTTGTATTATATCTTCTTGTATAATCTGTAATCAATGATAGTAAATCCCTTTGGAATTTGTGTTCATACCAATAAAAAAAAAGTAGATGTTGATTTAACTATTTCCTATTTGATTAATAAATATTTTGTTATCTAAATTTGTATTTAGAGTTTCTTCTTTAGCATTCATTCGTGTTTCACACTTCCACACATGCTTATACATTTATTTTATTTTATGTAACATATTTGTATTTTATTTAATTATAATAAATCTCTAGATAAGATGATATTGATTTCCTTGATTCAAACACTATATGAGATGCCAATTAGTTACTGATCATTTTTAAAAGGGTTTTGTTATTTAATTTTTGTTTAGATAATGAATTGAAATCAAAACGTGCCTGATTTCTTTCATTATCTAACTGCAAGTATCTAATTAGGATATTGTTTGGTTTAGATTATTATTTTTATAGTGTTAAATAATAATTTGAGGTATGGAAATGTTAGATCAAGCCATACCATAAGTTAATTCCTTGAGATCTTCAATATATAATTTAGATTAGATGATAAATTCATTTAGCCAGATTAGATTAGTGAGTAATTAAAATTCAGTAATGATAAGTTTAGTTTGAGTTTAGAGCTAGTGAATTATACATTACAATTTCTGAAATATTATTTTATTTTATTTTAGTTGTTAGTTTAATTGTATAATATAGTAGAGGTTATTCAGTGCATATGGATGATGGGAGGAGGTGAAATATAAAGTATAATTAGTTAATTTTAGCTGGTAGAATTTTACCAATTTAATTTTTGTTTAGCATAGAACTTGATAGATGTTTATTCCTATTAGTAATAATATTTTCTCCCACATCTAATGTACATTGTACACCTCATACATTCTCTGTATCCCTCAACTGAGTTAGTTTTAGGTGAAAGCTGTAATTAAGAGCCACATGAATAGATTTAGGTAAAGTTAAATAAATATTTTGTTCTATGATCCATAGAATTGGCACCCCTGGGTAATTGTTAGTGTTGGTGATGGGTGTGAGGGTTTACAATATATTAATTTATTTCAAACGCTAATGAAGTAAAGCCTTAACTATTGCAAAAGATGTTAAAAAGCAGCATTCAAAAATAATTAATAAACAGACTTTAAATTTAGAATGTAAGAGTGTTAACATTCCATCTTTCATTGTTATGTTGTTTTGATCTCATGAAACTCAATGAGAGGTCGTTACATTCATATAAATTACAGATACTTAAAAAAAGTTATATATAGAGTAAGTTAAAAACAAACTCTTATGAAGCTTCAAAAATACCCTCAACCTCAGACCGCGGTTTCTGCCTCTAGCGTCATCAGTGAGGTGCTAGGGAATAAAAATACTAGAACTAGTCCAGCATTTTATCAATGCCTAACTATTGAGAAGAAAATCTGAAACTTTCAGACATTTAAATGTCCAAAAATCCAGCTATCTAACTCAAATAGCCGTATGGGACTGAACTAAGTTCAGATACACCATATATTAATAGCTCTAGCAATATAAAATCGCCAAAGCATTAATAGCAAAAAACTAAAATTAAATTGATAAAAAATCAAGTCATATGACCTAATTTTAATAAAGCTCCTATTTACAAATGTTATATATAGAGTAAGTTAAAAACAAACTCTTATGAAGCTTCAAAAATACCCTCAACCTCAGACCGCGGTTTCTGCCTCTAGCGTCATCAGTGAGGTGCTAGGGAATAAAAATACTAGAACTAGTCCAGCATTTTATCAATGCCTAACTATTGAGAAGAAAATCTGAAACTTTCAGACATTTAAATGTCCAAAAATCCAGCTATCTAACTCAAATAGCCGTATGGGACTGAACTAAGTTCAGATACACCATATATTAATAGCTCTAGCAATATAAAATCGCCAAAGCATTAATAGCAAAAAACTAAAATTAAATTGATAAAAAATCAAGTCAGATGACCTAATTTTAATAAAGCTCCTATTTACAAATGTTATATATAGAGTAAGTTAAAAACAAACTCTTATGAAGCTTCAAAAATACCCTCAACCTCAGACCGCGGTTTCTGCCTCTAGCGTCATCAGTGAGGTGCTAGGGAATAAAAATACTAGAACTAGTCCAGCATTTTATCAATGCCTAACTATTGAGAAGAAAATCTGAAACTTTCAGACATTTAAATGTCCAAAAATCCAGCTATCTAACTCAAATAGCCGTATGGGACTGAACTAAGTTCAGATACACCATATATTAATAGCTCTAGCAATATAAAATCGCCAAAGCATTAATAGCAAAAAACTAAAATTAAATTGATAAAAAATCAAGTCAGATGACCTAATTTTAATAAAGCTCCTATTTACAAATGTTATATATAGAGTAAGTTAAAAACAAACTCTTATGAAGCTTCAAAAATACCCTCAACCTCAGACCGCGGTTTCTGCCTCTAGCGTCATCAGTGAGGTGCTAGGGAATAAAAATACTAGAACTAGTCCAGCATTTTATCAATGCCTAACTATTGAGAAGAAAATCTGAAACTTTCAGACATTTAAATGTCCAAAAATCCAGCTATCTAACTCAAATAGCCGTATGGGACTGAACTAAGTTCAGATACACCATATATTAATAGCTCTAGCAATATAAAATCGCCAAAGCATTAATAGCAAAAAACTAAAATTAAATTGATAAAAAATCAAGTCAGATGACCTAATTTTAATAAAGCTCCTATTTACAAATGTTATATATAGAGTAAGTTAAAAACAAACTCTTATGAAGCTTCAAAAATACCCTCAACCTCAGACCGCGGTTTCTGCCTCTAGCGTCATCAGTGAGGTGCTAGGGAATAAAAATACTAGAACTAGTCCAGCATTTTATCAATGCCTAACTATTGAGAAGAAAATCTGAAACTTTCAGACATTTAAATGTCCAAAAATCCAGCTATCTAACTCAAATAGCCGTATGGGACTGAACTAAGTTCAGATACACCATATATTAATAGCTCTAGCAATATAAAATCGCCAAAGCATTAATAGCAAAAAACTAAAATTAAATTGATAAAAAATCAAGTCAGATGACCTAATTTTAATAAAGCTCCTATTTACAAATGTTATATATAGAGTAAGTTAAAAACAAACTCTTATGAAGCTTCAAAAATACCCTCAACCTCAGACCGCGGTTTCTGCCTCTAGCGTCATCAGTGAGGTGCTAGGGAATAAAAATACTAGAACTAGTCCAGCATTTTATCAATGCCTAACTATTGAGAAGAAAATCTGAAACTTTCAGACATTTAAATGTCCAAAAATCCAGCTATCTAACTCAAATAGCCGTATGGGACTGAACTAAGTTCAGATACACCATATATTAATAGCTCTAGCAATATAAAATCGCCAAAGCATTAATAGCAAAAAACTAAAATTAAATTGATAAAAAATCAAGTCAGATGACCTAATTTTAATAAAGCTCCTATTTACAAATGTTATATATAGAGTAAGTTAAAAACAAACTCTTATGAAGCTTCAAAAATACCCTCAACCTCAGACCGCGGTTTCTGCCTCTAGCGTCATCAGTGAGGTGCTAGGGAATAAAAATACTAGAACTAGTCCAGCATTTTATCAATGCCTAACTATTGAGAAGAAAATCTGAAACTTTCAGACATTTAAATGTCCAAAAATCCAGCTATCTAACTCAAATAGCCGTATGGGACTGAACTAAGTTCAGATACACCATATATTAATAGCTCTAGCAATATAAAATCGCCAAAGCATTAATAGCAAAAAACTAAAATTAAATTGATAAAAAATCAAGTCAGATGACCTAATTTTAATAAAGCTCCTATTTACAAATGTTATATATAGAGTAAGTTAAAAACAAACTCTTATGAAGCTTCAAAAATACCCTCAACCTCAGACCGCGGTTTCTGCCTCTAGCGTCATCAGTGAGGTGCTAGGGAATAAAAATACTAGAACTAGTCCAGCATTTTATCAATGCCTAACTATTGAGAAGAAAATCTGAAACTTTCAGACATTTAAATGTCCAAAAATCCAGCTATCTAACTCAAATAGCCGTATGGGACTGAACTAAGTTCAGATACACCATATATTAATAGCTCTAGCAATATAAAATCGCCAAAGCATTAATAGCAAAAAACTAAAATTAAATTGATAAAAAATCAAGTCAGATGACCTAATTTTAATAAAGCTCCTATTTACAAATGTTATATATAGAGTAAGTTAAAAACAAACTCTTATGAAGCTTCAAAAATACCCTCAACCTCAGACCGCGGTTTCTGCCTCTAGCGTCATCAGTGAGGTGCTAGGGAATAAAAATACTAGAACTAGTCCAGCATTTTATCAATGCCTAACTATTGAGAAGAAAATCTGAAACTTTCAGACATTTAAATGTCCAAAAATCCAGCTATCTAACTCAAATAGCCGTATGGGACTGAACTAAGTTCAGATACACCATATATTAATAGCTCTAGCAATATAAAATCGCCAAAGCATTAATAGCAAAAAACTAAAATTAAATTGATAAAAAATCAAGTCAGATGACCTAATTTTAATAAAGCTCCTATTTACAAATGTTATATATAGAGTAAGTTAAAAACAAACTCTTATGAAGCTTCAAAAATACCCTCAACCTCAGACCGCGGTTTCTGCCTCTAGCGTCATCAGTGAGGTGCTAGGGAATAAAAATACTAGAACTAGTCCAGCATTTTATCAATGCCTAACTATTGAGAAGAAAATCTGAAACTTTCAGACATTTAAATGTCCAAAAATCCAGCTATCTAACTCAAATAGCCGTATGGGACTGAACTAAGTTCAGATACACCATATATTAATAGCTCTAGCAATATAAAATCGCCAAAGCATTAATAGCAAAAAACTAAAATTAAATTGATAAAAAATCAAGTCAGATGACCTAATTTTAATAAAGCTCCTATTTACAAATGTTATATATAGAGTAAGTTAAAAACAAACTCTTATGAAGCTTCAAAAATACCCTCAACCTCAGACCGCGGTTTCTGCCTCTAGCGTCATCAGTGAGGTGCTAGGGAATAAAAATACTAGAACTAGTCCAGCATTTTATCAATGCCTAACTATTGAGAAGAAAATCTGAAACTTTCAGACATTTAAATGTCCAAAAATCCAGCTATCTAACTCAAATAGCCGTATGGGACTGAACTAAGTTCAGATACACCATATATTAATAGCTCTAGCAATATAAAATCGCCAAAGCATTAATAGCAAAAAAACTAAAATTAAATTGATAAAAAATCAAGTCAGATGACCTAATTTTAATAAAGCATTGATAAAATGCTGGACTAGTTCTAGTATTTTTATTCCCTAGCACCTCACTGATGACGCTAGAGGCAGAAACCGCGGTCTGAGGTTGAGGGTATTTTTGAAGCTTCATAAGAGTTTGTTTTTAACTTACTCTATATATAACATTTGTAAATAGGAGCTTTATTAAAATTAGGTCATCTGACTTGATTTTTTATCAATTTAATTTTAGTTTTTTGCTATTAATGCTTTGGCGATTTTATATTGCTAGAGCTATTAATATATGGTGTATCTGAACTTAGTTCAGTCCCATACGGCTATTTGAGTTAGATAGCTGGATTTTTGGACATTTAAATGTCTGAAAGTTTCAGATTTTCTTCTCAATAGTTAGGCATTGATAAAATGCTGGACTAGTTCTAGTATTTTTATTCCCTAGCACCTCACTGATGACGCTAGAGGCAGAAACCGCGGTCTGAGGTTGAGGGTATTTTTGAAGCTTCATAAGAGTTTGTTTTTAACTTACTCTATATATAACATTTGTAAATAGGAGCTTTATTAAAATTAGGTCATCTGACTTGATTTTTTATCAATTTAATTTTAGTTTTTTGCTATTAATGCTTTGGCGATTTTATATTGCTAGAGCTATTAATATATGGTGTATCTGAACTTAGTTCAGTCCCATACGGCTATTTGAGTTAGATAGCTGGATTTTTGGACATTTAAATGTCTGAAAGTTTCAGATTTTCTTCTCAATAGTTAGGCATTGATAAAATGCTGGACTAGTTCTAGTATTTTTATTCCCTAGCACCTCACTGATGACGCTAGAGGCAGAAACCGCGGTCTGAGGTTGAGGGTATTTTTGAAGCTTCATAAGAGTTTGTTTTTAACTTACTCTATATATAACATTTGTAAATAGGAGCTTTATTAAAATTAGGTCATCTGACTTGATTTTTTATCAATTTAATTTTAGTTTTTTGCTATTAATGCTTTGGCGATTTTATATTGCTAGAGCTATTAATATATGGTGTATCTGAACTTAGTTCAGTCCCATACGGCTATTTGAGTTAGATAGCTGGATTTTTGGACATTTAAATGTCTGAAAGTTTCAGATTTTCTTCTCAATAGTTAGGCATTGATAAAATGCTGGACTAGTTCTAGTATTTTTATTCCCTAGCACCTCACTGATGACGCTAGAGGCAGAAACCGCGGTCTGAGGTTGAGGGTATTTTTGAAGCTTCATAAGAGTTTGTTTTTAACTTACTCTATATATAACATTTGTAAATAGGAGCTTTATTAAAATTAGGTCATCTGACTTGATTTTTTATCAATTTAATTTTAGTTTTTTGCTATTAATGCTTTGGCGATTTTATATTGCTAGAGCTATTAATATATGGTGTATCTGAACTTAGTTCAGTCCCATACGGCTATTTGAGTTAGATAGCTGGATTTTTGGACATTTAAATGTCTGAAAGTTTCAGATTTTCTTCTCAATAGTTAGGCATTGATAAAATGCTGGACTAGTTCTAGTATTTTTATTCCCTAGCACCTCACTGATGACGCTAGAGGCAGAAACCGCGGTCTGAGGTTGAGGGTATTTTTGAAGCTTCATAAGAGTTTGTTTTTAACTTACTCTATATATAACATTTGTAAATAGGAGCTTTATTAAAATTAGGTCATCTGACTTGATTTTTTATCAATTTAATTTTAGTTTTTTGCTATTAATGCTTTGGCGATTTTATATTGCTAGAGCTATTAATATATGGTGTATCTGAACTTAGTTCAGTCCCATACGGCTATTTGAGTTAGATAGCTGGATTTTTGGACATTTAAATGTCTGAAAGTTTCAGATTTTCTTCTCAATAGTTAGGCATTGATAAAATGCTGGACTAGTTCTAGTATTTTTATTCCCTAGCACCTCACTGATGACGCTAGAGGCAGAAACCGCGGTCTGAGGTTGAGGGTATTTTTGAAGCTTCATAAGAGTTTGTTTTTAACTTACTCTATATATAACATTTGTAAATAGGAGCTTTATTAAAATTAGGTCATCTGACTTGATTTTTTATCAATTTAATTTTAGTTTTTTTGCTATTAATGCTTTGGCGATTTTATATTGCTAGAGCTATTAATATATGGTGTATCTGAACTTAGTTCAGTCCCATACGGCTATTTGAGTTAGATAGCTGGATTTTTGGACATTTAAATGTCTGAAAGTTTCAGATTTTCTTCTCAATAGTTAGGCATTGATAAAATGCTGGACTAGTTCTAGTATTTTTATTCCCTAGCACCTCACTGATGACGCTAGAGGCAGAAACCGCGGTCTGAGGTTGAGGGTATTTTTGAAGCTTCATAAGAGTTTGTTTTTAACTTACTCTATATATAACATTTGTAAATAGGAGCTTTATTAAAATTAGGTCATCTGACTTGATTTTTTATCAATTTAATTTTAGTTTTTTGCTATTAATGCTTTGGCGATTTTATATTGCTAGAGCTATTAATATATGGTGTATCTGAACTTAGTTCAGTCCCATACGGCTATTTGAGTTAGATAGCTGGATTTTTGGACATTTAAATGTCTGAAAGTTTCAGATTTTCTTCTCAATAGTTAGGCATTGATAAAATGCTGGACTAGTTCTAGTATTTTTATTCCCTAGCACCTCACTGATGACGCTAGAGGCAGAAACCGCGGTCTGAGGTTGAGGGTATTTTTGAAGCTTCATAAGAGTTTGTTTTTAACTTACTCTATATATAACATTTGTAAATAGGAGCTTTATTAAAATTAGGTCATCTGACTTGATTTTTTATCAATTTAATTTTAGTTTTTTTGCTATTAATGCTTTGGCGATTTTATATTGCTAGAGCTATTAATATATGGTGTATCTGAACTTAGTTCAGTCCCATACGGCTATTTGAGTTAGATAGCTGGATTTTTGGACATTTAAATGTCTGAAAGTTTCAGATTTTCTTCTCAATAGTTAGGCATTGATAAAATGCTGGACTAGTTCTAGTATTTTTATTCCCTAGCACCTCACTGATGACGCTAGAGGCAGAAACCGCGGTCTGAGGTTGAGGGTATTTTTGAAGCTTCATAAGAGTTTGTTTTTAACTTACTCTATATATAACATTTGTAAATAGGAGCTTTATTAAAATTAGGTCATATGACTGGAATATGGATCATAGGAGTAGGATAAATAGGGACACCCATCCTATGGTAAACAATATTAATTTTACAGATAGGTCCTATGTGGGAAAAGGAGGTTAAATAGAGAAAAGGGATATTATAGGGCCAATCCCTATAGTAGACCAAATAGCCACCTCAGTAGGCCGACAGTGAAGAGAAGGATTCTAAATGAGAATCAACCTTCTACTAGTGGTATCCCAACGATGCCAAAGAAAAATAACAAAGGTAGTAAAAATAGCGGGGCATTAAATTAAAAAGGACCTCGCAGGAATGTTCCTCACTTCGGGGCCCTATTTTTAAACATATGGGGAACAGCATGATGTGGATTATTAATAATATAGACCTGGACATTGATTATTTGGAACCAGGAAAAATGTCTGAGCCACCCATTTTATACAACTGTCCTATGATAAAAGTTATCATTTCAGGAATTGTTGTCAACACCTTAATTGATTCAGGCAGTCAAGCTTCCTTGTTGTCTGAAGAAACTTACTTGAAAATTCAGTCAGCTGACCAATCAATTCCAATTTTACCAACTAAGGTGATTAGGGTAATACTTGCTAATGGAAAGAAGACCAAATTATCTAATAAACAGGTTTTTATTACACTAGAAATTAATATGTGCAAATTTGAGCATGTCTTTTTAATCATGCCAGGCTTGATTCATGAAGCCATAATTGGTTCGGATTTCATGACTCTAAATAATTGTTATATTAATTACAGAGATGAAACTTTTGGATGTAAAGAGGAGATTTGCCCTCTTATAGTCAATTGTAATAGTCAGATGAATCAATTAATGACCATACAGGAGACAACAGTTGATGTAAATATTAAAGTTAAGTTGGATGGTTCATGTATTATTGGCACAGAATACTATAAACCATTTTTCCAATTGTTGTTCCAGTATCGTGGTGTTTTTTCCAAAATACCTGGTATATTAAAAGGGTATGTTCATAGAATCAATTTGAAAGATAATGAACCTTTCCAGCAGCGTACTTATCCTATTCCTTACCAATACCAGGCAGAGGTTCAGCAGCAGATTAACAAAATGATTGACTGGCAGATAATTAAACCCAGTCCTTCGTCTTATGTGAATCCATTAGTAGTCGTCAAAAAGAAAGATGGATCCATAAGAGTCTGTCTGGATGCACGTACACTTAACCAGCATACTGTCCCAGAGCATGACATACCATCACCTATTCAGGAGTTATTGACGAAGTTCAAAGGGAAGAGCATATTCTCCACATTTGATTTGACAGCCAGCTATTGGCAAATCCCACTCCATCAAAATGATCAAAAGTATACGGCATTCCGTTACCAGGGCCAATCTTATATTTTTCAAAGGATGCCCTTTGGTTTAATTAATAGTGGGGCTGGCCTTATCAGATGCTTGAATATGGTCTTTTCAAAAGAACTGAAAAATTTGTTAGTTATATACATCGATGATATTGTCATTGCTTCGGAAAATTTAAATGATCATTTACAGCATCTTAGCATGTTTCTTTGTGAATGTTCAGATAATAATATAAAAATCAACTTAGAAAAATGTATTTTAATTGCTCGAGAAATCTCTTTTCTTGGTCATTTGGTTAGTGCGGAAGGAGTCAAACCTCACCCAGACAAAATTGCCGCCATTCAAAGGTTTCCCGTCCCTAAGACCAGAAAGCACTTAAGATCGTTTTTGGGACTGTGTAACTACTATCACAGGTTTTATAAAAAATTTTCATATGATACTATGCATTTATCTGTTTTATTAAAAAAGTGTGAAAAGTGGAGGTGGACCCAGGAACATACAAGGGAATTTCAAATTATTAAAGATAACTTTTTAAAAACCGTAATTTTAGCCTATCCAGATTTAAATAAAGAGTTCTATTTGCAAACCGACAGTAGTGGGTTCGGTTTAGGGGTGATTTTATACCAAATGAATGAAAATAAAGAACCTAGAGTCTTATATTTCTTAAGCCGACATTTAAGGGGAGCTGAACTTAACTATACCACTACAGAGAAAGAGGCATTAGCTGTTGTGTGGGGATTTCAAAAACTTAGACAAATTTTATTAGGATCAAAAATTATAGTATTAACTGATCATCGTAGTTTGGAGTTCCTCAACAAGAGTTACCTCAATAATGAAAGATTAATTAGATGGAGCCTCTATCTTCAACAGTATCAGTATGAAATCATCTATTGTTCAGGACAGGATAATGTCATTGCAGATATTCTTAGTCGCAATCCTGTTTCTGTTAATTATCAGAACCCCAATACTGAAAATATAATTATTTGTAACATGTCCAGTTTGTTAGAGGAAGAAATAGTTAGGGATTACACAAATTTAGAATTACTGCAAGCACAGGATGATAGACTGGAGAAAATAATTAACTTCTTATCAGATCCAGCTAAACTAGATCAGAAAAGTAAATATGCAGATAGAATTAGAGAGGGGTATAGGTTTAAAGATAGGATTTTAATGAAGAAATTAAAAAGGGGAGATGAAACTTCCTGGAGAGTGATTATTCCTTTATGTTTAGTAAATAAACTCATAGATTATGTGCACTCCCAATATGGACACTATGGATTTCAGAAAATTGAACCTATTATAAAGAAACATTTTTATTTTCCTAAGATGTCTGAATCCATTGCCCGTAGACTTAGGGAATGCGAGATTTGTTTAAAAACTAAGTTTCAAAATAAATCATATGTGGGAACACTTCAACCCATACTGCCCAGTAAGCCCAATGAATTATTGGCACTGGACTTTTATGGACCACTTCCACCTTTCAACCGTCAAAAATTTATTCTTGTGATGTATGACGTTTTTACCAAATATGTCTCTGCTTACCCAGTTCCAAAAACAGATGCTAAAAATGTTATTAAGTGCTTGGAAACTTATCAAATTCCATTAGTAGGAAAACCAGCTTCAATACTTACCGATCACGCTACTGCATTCATCTCTGGTACATGGAAAAAGTGGGGTAAAAAGCAAAATATTCAACATATCATGTGCTCAATTAGAAATCCCCAATCCAATCCAAGTGAAAGAATCATGCGTGAGATAAGTAGGTTATTCCGAGTTTACATAGAACGGGATCACAAACAGTGGGTCAATAAGTTGCCACAAGTGATTAATTATATAAATATAACTATTAATGAGTCTACTAGGATGTCTCCAATTCGGCTACACTTTGGTAGACCTGAACCTTTACTAATAAAAACACCGTTACCCGTAATAGAGGAAAATATTAATGTGGAACATGACCAAGCAATGGCTAGAATTAACCTGAAAAAGATGGGTGATAAACGCACTCGTTATTCCAAAACCAGTCCACATCCTTTTAAAGTCCACGATTTTGTCTTAATTAGAACTCCCCATGTGAGTAATCTCCGGAAGCATATGTTTCGAAAATTTATGTATCTTTATGAAGGCCCCTATGAAATTGTGAAACAAGTGGGTGAGAATGCCTTTTTAGTCTCAACCCCTGATGGAACAAGAGGTACCTATAATGCCCGAAGCTTACTACCATATCCTAAACAAAATTAAATCTGTAAGATTGAATTGATTAACTTCTAAGAGAAGTATGATATAGACCTAGCAATACAATAAGAAATATTAATAAGGCATATATTATTTTATTTTTATTTTTCATAACGGTGGGAGAATTGTAACCTAGTGTTATTGACACTTGGTTTATTTGGCATTGTTTCCACAGGAAAACAATGCTATCCTTTTTTAGAAAATAAAAAGATAAAATAATAATAATATTAAGTGATTAATAAAGTATACTATTTACTCACTTTAACGTGTTTTAAGCAAATAACTAAAAAATTTGGTAATCCAATGTCATTTTGAAGAAGAGCATGAATAATTTAATTAAAATATTAACAATAAGAGCAATTTAATATAGTATAAAAGCACATATTATAAACAGTAATTGATTTTGGATGGGTAGAGGGGGAGAGTAGATGAGTATCTTATCATAAAGCACAATAACTTCTGGTAATTTTTAAATTATTTTAGATAATAATGTAGACAGAATTATACATCACTAATAAACATTGTTAATTAAGTATATTTATTATTTTTCATTATTTGTCAAATTACTCTGTAATCCATTTAAATCATACGGAAAAATATATGACTGTAATAAGTTTTTTTTTTCCTTTCTTTTGTTTATGTTATAATTAAATGATTATTTTTCTGTAAGAGGTCGCTAAAAGAAGACCGCCAAATTTTGAAGAAAGTTTAGTCTGACATTAGTTTTACAAGGAGGAAGCAGTACTGAAATTCGGTAACAAATTTTTTATTATTTTTTATTGCAGAAATAAATATAAGTCCAGTAAATTTTTAATAATATCATGCGTGGCTAATCCTATTTGATAAGATATTCTGTTTTCTGTTGCCATCTACCTATTTTAAAGCTTTTTATACGCAAAAATATACTATCTTATGCTAAAGTTCAAAATGACCGTATTAACTACAGCAATCACGGAAAGTGTCATTATGTTTAAAATAAGTAATATAAGTAATTTCCAGGAAATAATCAATTATTTGTTAACTTTACCTTATTTAATAATCTTTTCGTGGTATAAAAGAAAAATTATAATTAAAAAGACATATTAGAAAAGCCAAGGAAAGTTAACTAGAAAATTTCGCGCTCTTTCTAAAAGAAATTGTCTGCTTTTGAAAATAATGTAAGTTCCCCACGTTAAAATATGTTTTATTCACTGAAAATTATCTAGAAATAATATTAATGATAAAGGATATTTACTTATGCACCTGTATATTTTTTAAAAAGAAAATATAAATTTTCTCAAGGCAAATATCGGAAAATTTGTATGTGTGCATTTTACGGAGAATTCATTATTAAAGAAAAATTATAATTCCTAGAGTAGGAATAAAAACTACAAACATTAGTGACTTAATTATAACCCTAATATAATATGTTATATTATACATCAACTGGAGTCATTAAAACTTTATATCTACGTAAGTCAGCTGCAGTCCTTATAATAATATTATTTTGGAAAATTCGCGCATTAGTTTTATTCCTAAGCCAGCTAGCTAAAAATGATACGTATCGCCAATAGTAAAAAGAAAAGAATTGTATATGTGATCGTCTATCGTCAAATATTCGTCATGTTAAAATATGTATTGTTTTCTTGGATCCCCAAAATTATAGCAGTTAATTCAAAGAAGAATTAACATCCAACGCTGCTATGTTTTCTTTGCCTAATTTATTAATTGCACCAGAATGGAGGCAACTTTTATATAAATGAAATAATAAAATGTGTTTCTTATTTTAAATTTGCTTCGTGAACTACGAATGGATCAAGTTCTTCATCTAGATAAATTGCCCAACGGAAAAACATTTTTCCAGTGAGATAATAAGCACTTGTTAAGTAATGATTTTTTTTTACTAATTTGTAAAATTATGTGTATTTTTTTTTATATCAACAGGTGAAAGGCTGTATAGTCAAGTAATATTTAAATGACCTTGTAATCATAAAGGTATGTTTTCATGTAATTATTCTAGGTTAAATTTATATTTGACATGAAAAAAAAAATTTTTTTTATAAAATGTGTTTACTTATGATATGCAATTATGGGTATAAATTTATATGTTAGATGCGTAAAAGAAGAAAAATTCAGATACTTAATAGGTAAAATATCTAGTTAAAATTATCAGAAGTAATTAAAGAGAAGTGCTATACAGGATATTACTTATTTAAAGTTTGAAACAAATTTATACTATGTTAATTGAGGAACTTATTCCCAATTATTCTTTATTAACGCATTCACTTAATTTAGTTCAAGATACTATACTACCAATTACTTGTTGAATGTTTCTTTGGCAAAGGTGAAAATTATTATGGTTTATTCTGTGTTATCCATTGATTTCAGACGTTGATCTAAGTATACCCCGGAACATAAATTTAGTGTAATTAGTGTATTTGCTTGTCTTGCCCCGATATAGCATTGGTATATGCTTAAGATTCGCATAAGTAATAACTGTAATGTCTTTATTTTGTGGGATGGAAATTGATCTCCCCAAAAGCTTTATTTTCCATGAGGGGAATAGATAAATCTAGTATTCGGGTATGTTTATAACCCAAGTGATCGCTTCTCAGAGTTAGGACGATCAGTAATTTATATCGTATTTAGTGTATTTCATTCATTAAAATCCCAGGAGAGGATTATAATTGGTGTGTGTTCCTATTATGCCCAAGTAAGAGGCAAGGACCCACCAAACTATTTTAATGTAGTAGTTAACTCTACAGACCTTCGGTGTTATTCCATATTCCTCATGAGAAAATAGAGATAATTCCACCACGGAAGGTGTTGAATATTGTGTTTTGTTTAGAAAGTTATGGCAAGATAACGGGTATATTGGAGGTTAATTCCTCAAGATCCATTTAGTAAAAATAGCGTGCTAGTATATATGATCAATGTCTGGATTGTGCGGCGGAATAGTGCTGGTAATCCACACGTAAGTCAATGGAGAGAGTAAGTTTAAAATTGCGTGATTTAGAAATTTTTATTTGCCAATGGAGGGTTCAAATACTAGGTTTAATTCGGGTTAATGATTAAGTAGCACTCACAATATAACTTATACTGAGGAATACAATGTGTATAACAACTTCAGTTGTTATTAAGGTAAATATTAAAATAATAAGTGTAACTTCTGATAAATAACCCATAAATTATAATAAGTTATCTAAATAAAAACTATCATTTAATTAAATGATATGATAATAAAAATCGTTTGTACGTATTGCCTAGAATCAAATTGTTTTTGTTTTAAAACAGATCTATAGTCAATAAAGTTAAGTAACCGTTCATATAAGATACACTAAACGGATGAGTTGATGTATCGATAATAATATTTATTTTGTTATATTCAATTTGCATAAATGTAAAAAGAAGATGAAGAAGTAGTTCGAATCCAGGTCTAAAAGTATAGACGAATTACTGTTAGTTATATTTTGTTTTATCCATATGGGATCGAATAAATTGTATATGTTTGTTTATTATGTTAATCATAAAGGATAGTTTTGTTAAACTGTAATAATAAATTATAATCTTGTTAAAATTTAATAATAAATTATAGTCTTGTTACAAGTTGTTTTGAGTCATTTTTCTTGTGTGCTAAATAAAAGTGTATTTGCATAATACTTGCAATACTTTTCTTGAGTCCGAAATCATTTATGAAATCTTAAATTCAATACACCAGATAGACAATTGTAAGCAGATCAGAATATTTCAGTATATTTTAATTTAATAAGAATTATTTGTGGAATTGAAACTTCAGACCAGAACATTTTATTTTATGTGTGTGTAAAATCACTTTATTCCCAAACTAGTAGGTTTTGGTTGCACATTGTTCCATACACATTTAAGTGAAGTGTCTAAGTAATAAATCTTAGTTAAATTATTGTGTTGTCATGGATGATGGAAGGACACAAAAGCACCCTTGTCTTTTCATCATTCCGACTGAGATTCTGGATAAAATGGCTGTATTATTCAAAATTATGCGTTGTTATTGAATATGGTTATCATCTCGTTAAATATTATAATAGTTGATATGTGGATGAAGACACCTGGAATTTAAATAAGGTAAATGTTTCCTATAGCCGACCAGAATGTCAGTCATATGCGACAACACAATACTGCCGAGCATTTTTCTTTAAAAATAACAGAGAACCCTGAGATTAGTGTCATTATTATAAGTGCTCTTACATTAAGAATTGATCAATTATGATCAACATTACAAGCGTGGCATGGCTTAAGAGATTGAAACTTCTAATTGTATAATAATAAAATATTGAGAGCATATTGGCAAATTAATGAATGTTTTATTTTAGTCGGTAATATTAACAATGACATGAAATCATCATCATCATTGTCGAACAGTGCAAGTACTTACAGCTCAGAGAATGTGTTTTGGATAGAGAAAGAATGTTAGTTATTCTAAATTTTCCTTTTAAATTTATTTTATTAATGATAATTTTTTTTAATTCTATCTCTGTCTGAACTGCATATCGCTGTAGCTGAATTATTATAACTAACCAAACGTCGAGCTATATTAGATAAAAATATAGGGTTTGCTACCCGAATCATAGACGGAAGCGTTTGGGCTTTCCGAAGTGATTTAATAAATTTGAATCCATTCGTTTATTAGGTTAGAATATATATAAAAGTACAGGGGCCTT
>JAQFVV010006198.1:23429062-23684062 GCA_028023455.1 Epiperipatus broadwayi
TATATAATATGTGTGTGTGTGTGTGTGTGAAATGATGGTTATGTGGTCGAAACTGTAAGGAAAATAAAGAAGTTTGTAAGAAAATTTGTTGCATTAAAGTGTATATGAAAGAAGTGTTATAAGCAATATATATAATTATACCATTTCTTGAATGTTTTAAAGTACTATTTGTAAAAACAATCACACTATCTCAAAAATTTCTATGACATAAATTATGTCCATTTATTTTGGATTCCTCAAGTTACCATTTTAAACTACAAAATACTTCATGGAAGACTGCTCTAAAATGTTTTGAAGATCTGAAATCACCTTATCATATGTCCTTTTACATATTGATAAATATTCTTCAGAATATGGAAATGCTTTTGGTTTATGTCTTAATAATTCAAAGCTTTAATCCCCAAGTAAATGCTTATACAATCAATAACCTTTTAACAATTTTAAAAAACCAAAAAATAATGGCTATTTATATTCATTGGGTCTTTCTATCATTTCTCTTTATATCTGGATGTAATCCCCTGTGTTAAAATTACTTTTAAATTCAACTTGTTCTTTTGAAAAGTTTTCTATAGATGAATTTTAATTATCTTACTAAAGATTTTGCATAGAACTGATAAAAAACTGATAGATCTGTAATTTCCAATATCTTCACCATATTTCTTTAATATCAATACTACTACTACATTCTTTCTGTATATCTCTATTATTTACATATTTAATATTTATTTTCATCAATGATTTTTCTATATATTCATTATTTCTTTTAAAATATCAATAATAATTCCATCATTCCCTGATGTTATTTTCTTTATTGATTTAACTATATGTGTCTTCTCTTCATTTAAAATACTCAGCAATTAACAAGATGTAGTTATTGTAAGAGATACTTTGTTTTTTTTTAGTCTTTATTATATAATCATTTATACATCACTTCTACACATTTCCTGATGCCATCCTTTTCTTTAACAATAGTTTCATATTGTTTACACTATTCAGACTTATTTTTTTCTATAGTTTTATTTGCCACTTCACAATTATATTTTCTTATATCATTATTAACCTTTTTCATACCATTTTATAAAAGTCTAGATATTTAGCAATTTATCTTTTTATTAATTTTTCAGTTGTGAACGGAACTATTTTCAAATTCTGTTATTATTTTAAAACAATTTTCATCTTCTAATTTAAATTTATTGGAGTATTTCTAAAGATTAGAAGTATTAATTGCTAATAGTGGCTTTCTTAATAGTTTTATGTCTTCAATTTTGCATTGATATATATCTTACATCTCCACAAATGAACATTTCCGCTATCAAATCTATTAAGAATAGTCAAGCGGTGGTGGTCGAGAGGTCAGCACAGCTGCCTTACAAACAGTTGTCCCGAGTTAGCAGGTTTGCTTCCCGGCCGATGCTATGACACATGAAAAAAATCTATTAAGAATGTTACAATTTTGAAATACATACTTTCTGTTAGTGAAATTATAATCCAATTCTGTTCTATCTTCATTTATATATTTCAGTGCCCAGTTTCATTCAGCACTTTTCTCAAACAAATAATTTTTAATATATAATTTTTGTGTTTTTTTTTTTTATGAAATGCACCGTCTACACCATCTCTTATCTCTATTATCATAGCAAAAATTTATCGGCAGTACTTTTATCTATTTCAATCATTTTTCAAATTTAATAAGTATTTTATACAGCCATATAAAAATACTCAACGTTTTTTATCAGAATGAGAACTTGATAAAATGTAAACTGAATTAGTTGCATTTTCTATTTTTTCATTTATTTATTTTTTTCTCATGTGTCATAGCATCAGCCGGGAAGCGAACCCACTAACCTGGGACAACTTCTTGTAAAGCAGCTGTCACTGACCTCTCGACCACCAATGCTTGGTACTTTCATTTATTTGAATAAGTAACCTTGTCATTGTCTTTAATATATCACCAATTTCAACAATGTTATTCTTCCTTTTCATTATTATTATAATGAATTCCTTTATATTTCTGTTTTCAATATGTGTGCTTTTGTAGTAAAATATAAATCATTTTTTAAAATGAATTATCTTTTCACATTTTCTTCTAGCTTCCCAAAGTTTAATAATATCACATTTAATATTAGATAATTTTTCTTCCCAATAGTGCAATTTTCCTTCACCTGAACGTGATCTATCACTGTAAATTCTTAAATAAATGATCACAAAATAACAGCCTGAATCCATAAGAAGAGGATTCATAGCATCCTTTGCTCTCAATAATCAACTGCTGACTTGGCTAAAAACTTTGCAGACCCCTCATATAAGAGCCATAATTTAATATCATATAATATGTAAAGATCCTTCTTTAAAAAAATTGAACTAATAGGAGGAGCTATCAGGCAACTAAAAACTTAGACTATGATATTTATTGATTTTAAAGTCAGAGTTAAAATGCCACCAATCTCACCAATACCACCTGACACATGTTGATGATCAGCCACCCAGGTTTATTTACCATATTAACAACCATGTAGTAATAGTAGCTGCAATGATAAAAATATAAGAAATAAAAATTACAAGAAATTTGCCCTGTTTAGTTCTTTTATGGTCTCAAAAAGAAAGCCCAAAATATCTTTTTTTCAATAATAACAAACATTTTCATGCAACTATTATATTGTACCAATCGGAATGAAAGTGAAGATCGAATCTAACTGCAAAAACAATATCTGCACTACAAGGGCGCCATCTAGACATTTGAGCCTAGAAAAATTTATAAAGTAGGCAGATACGCGCTGTTAAGATTCCACTTTCTTTAAATATTCCGACCGTTAGCCCAAGTCACTAGCTCAGCGGAGACGCAGAGATAAAAATCTATAAATTTTATATCTTAAATATAAAAGAATAAAAGCCACTGCCAGAAATTAACACATAAAAATATTTATTTACGCACATATAAAATAATATTTAAATTTTGAGGAATAAATTTAACGTTTATAATTTTATATTGATCTTTAATTCTAAATTTAAGTAGATTGCAAATAATGAGTTTACTATTTATTTAGAGGGTCGAGTATGAATGGACTACATAGGTCTGCATTTGAAAGGAAAATATTCTTCCCTGATTTAACCTTAGGCAACAAATTTTGCAATCAACTGGCGCCAATCCATCTGATACATTCACGTATTCAATGTAGCATGATACGACAACACAAAATACTATATTGTCAGGAATGTACATCTGAACAATAAGTAGAAATAGAGAAGACATTGACTCTCCACCAACAGGAATGTGACATCTGTTGGCAAGTAGATCAATAAACAAAAAACTCCATAGGAATGGACTGCGGTCTTCTGCCGACTTACAAACCCATCCATAGGCAAACAGAGGGTGTGTGGCGTATATCTATAATCCTGCCCGTAGCGGACCTCATACTACATCTACTAATTACACAAATATATCCAATCCATTGAACCAATTCAACTACGAAATGAATAACCTAAGATTACCCTCCCTTAATACAACTTTACAAAACTATATAGCCATTCACGCCCGACTTAATTTTATCATTTAAATACGTTCGCACAGATTTGTTTAAAAATGTTGGGTATAGATCGATTACATAGATTCCACGGTCAAAAACATTTCAAAATAAACAAACGATCAAAATACAAAATTATTGATACCGACAATCGCAGAGGGAAACTTATAAGTAACCCAATAGTATTCACCATAAGATACTTGCGTTGTCACCAATAACTTAAAAGACATCCGAATAAATACATTTTAGATACTCACCATAAGGTATCATTATTTATTGAATGTCTATATATTTTGATCAAATATGAAAACCAAAATATAATTAACCGCAAACGAATCCATGCAAACGTCTATAAACAACTTAAATTTCATACATTTAAATAATCTTTACAATAAGAAAAAAAAATGGAAATGATGTTTATCAATCGGAAAACATATAAAATTAAACATTATTAATTTGATTTAAAAACTCACAAAAGTCAGATAAGAGTCCGTTTTAACATTTCAGTTGGCTTGTTTATCAATTTGTAAAACTTGACGAAAGTTCTTAATTGATTTTAAGAGTCCAGGCCTCTGCTTTCAATTCCCGCGACGCCTCCGTTGGAAGGTAATGTTCTGGAGATGGCAATAGCTGGTTCAAGGTATCACAGTCTTTTCATTTTTTTTTTTATAGAGAGTGTGGTACGTGCGTCATACCACATCTCTCAAACACACAATGCTGGAACTGTCCGAAAAAACTGTATTTCCCTTTTTATATTATCCACAAGGATTCAATGAACAAAACGTTACTAATCTATCACTTTCGTTAGAGTCCGAGCCAAGGCTTAGTGCTTCCATTGGTCAAGCTAAAATCTCTTTCTTCTCTTATCTAACTTTTCATCTGACTTTTTAATTACACAGCTTTTAGATAATTAATAAACAATCATTTCCATTTACAGATTACAGGAATTAATTAATACCTGTTTTTATTTTAACTTACGTTATTTTTTTATTAAAATATTTTTATATTTCAATCTTGTATTTTTTTTATTTAAAAAAATACGTTCAAATACTTTTTTTTCTTGTTTATGAAAAAAATATTTTTAAAGTTTAGCATCCGTGCGAATATATATATGTTTAACAAACATTTTAATTTTAGCGTTTAGTTTTTTTCTTTTATTTGCGAACTTTTAAGTTTTTATTTTAAATAAATGTAACGACATATTTATATATCGTTACAATATATATATATATATCCAGAAAAATATAAACACATTTTGGTTTTTAATAACTTTTACATTTATTTTCATTAATTAATTCATTTTATAATTTTACAATAAAAATATCAGACTAACACATGCATTAATGCAAATGTTCAAATTGTCTCCCATTGACATCTGGGTGCTGTTTATCATCTTTGAAAATATAAAGGACTACTTCACCTGAGACATCTTTGTATAATCTACTTCAATATCTTGCCATGATTTAGCAATATTTAATGTTATTTGGTGTAACCCTTGCCTTTTGACTATCCCCATGAAAAATTTTGTTGGCTTAAATCTGAAAAATGTTAAGGATATTCACACTATCTATTCATTCAGTCCATGAGTTTGAGAAATAAGCTCTAACATTACAATTTTAATAGTGCTCCATTTTGTTACAATGAATTTCATCTTCATCTAAAAATGGTTCATAAAGAAGAGTAATTTAATTCTATGATTAGTTGAGATATTGTGTATTATCAGCATTTTTTTTATATCTTGTATATAAACATGTATATGAGTATTAATATAAACATTTGTATTGGTTATATATAGTTTTACATATGTGTAGTATATATTATTAATACAGATGGAAACACAATGGATAAAATTAATCATAGAATTAAACTTGGTTGGAGTGCTTTTGGTAGAAATAACTTGATATTAAAAGGAAATATGCCTATGTGTTTGAAAAGGAAGGTTTTTAATAAATGTGTTTTACCAGTTCTTACTTATGGATGTGAGACTTGGATACTTAATAAAAGAATAATACAGAGACTTCAGACTACTTAAAGAAGTATGGTGAGATGCATGTTAAAAATAACAAGAAGAGCTTGAAAACACAATTTATAGGTAAGAGAACAAACAGGTGTTGCTGACCTCATTGAAAAAATTATAAGACTGAAGTGGAGTTGGGCTGGACATATTGCTAGAAGAGATGATAATAGATGGACAATTGAAATTTTAAACTGGATTTCAAGAGATTTTAAAAGACCCAGAAAGAGACCACATGTGAGATGTATGAATGAAATAAGAAAGTGTGCAGAGATGATGTGGAGAAGAAAAGCTAAAGATCATAGAAGATGGATTGAACTTGGAGTGACCTTCATCCTGCAGTGGATTGATAACAGTTGTTGATGATGATGATATTACAGTGAAAGGCAAGGGTATATATGGAACTTTATAACTTCATATAAGAGTATGCTATATTTGAAAGAAAAAAATATCTTGAAATATTTAAGAAATTAATGGTGTTCTAAGAGCGGGTGATGCATCTTGCAGAATGATTCCCCTTGATACAAAATCAATGTTTAAATATATCAAACATCAGTGAAGTGAAAAATAAAGAATGTAAGCTGATAAAAGTTTTCAATTTCCATCTGCTAGATGTTCTGCCTTAAAGAAGCAAAAGAGTAAACTTGGGAATAAGTTTTGTGGCAAAACTATTCATATTAATTATTAAAACAAAAAAAAAAAACTAACATTTTATCATATCTTTAATATAATTGCATACATACATTAAATTTATATCTACATCATAAAAAGACAAAGTCTTATATAATTATGATACAAATATAAAATAAAATTATGAAAATATTTTATCACTTATTAAAATATTTTAATTTAAAAAAATAACTGTTTTGAATCCCTCTACATTTCTTTTTTTTTTCAGTTAACAACAAATTTGCTCAAACTAATTAAAAACTTGTAGTTAAAACAGTGAGAGAGCTATTCTGAAACAAACCAAAACGATATATTTGAACCCCTGGGTATTAGGGGACTTTGACAGGTGATCATTAAATTCAAGGGTGGAGATAAATAAATAGTTTATAATTTATCCCATTAAATATCAATAGCTTAATATTTTTTATTACTAATCGTAAGTCGTTAGCATACAATAGCTATAGTGTTGTTGTTTTTTAAAAAGAGATCTACTGAAAATATCAAACTTTTGCCATTGCAACGACAAAAAAAAATATTTTTTTAATTAAATGTGTAAAATTGGTGTCAATTAACTAAAAAAAATGTAATCATCATTATTAGTTGTTTTTGTTATTTTGTTTTCAAAAAGTATTAATGCTTAGCTATAAATATTAAAAAGAGCTTTATTTCTTATGATTCTGCGTGTTGGGGGGAGTAGGATTCTAGCGATAACATTTAATTATGATAAATTATTTGAAATAGCGTTTAAAAGAGGATTATATATATATATATATTAAAATAATCACTAATATCTTTAGAATTCTTTGGCATACGTTCATAGATACTGGGAAAAATATGTAAATGGTTTCTATATGCATTTTTAATGGCATATTAATAGTCACATATTTCTTTTATGCCAATAAATGATCACCATTTCTTATGCTTGCTCTTAACTGTTATTAAAACAGGCAAAACTCTCTATACGTATTGTCACTCAATGCAAGCCAGAGTAATCGATGGATGTTAGAAGGCTTGTGAATAAAATCCCCATCTAGTGCCTATTCATCCAATATCCCCAGACTAGTTTCTGGCTTGTGGTCTTCGTCAATGAGAAGCACTAGATGGGGATTTTATGCACAAGCCTTCTCGCATCCATTGATTACTCTGGCTTGCACTGAGTAGCAATATGTATAGAGAGTTTTGCCTGTTTTAATATTTCTTTTATGACTGACAACTACATGCTGAAGTGCAAAAATAGTAGATGAAATTTTTAAAAAATACAAGATCTTGGCATGACGTTAAAAAGAATAATACCATGCACATATAAACAGTAAAAGTTATATTTAACATTTATCAAATTAAAATCTGTATTTAGTTTTAAAAAATTCTTTATTTAATCTAATGAAGAATCATAAATAATCATTTTCCACGGCTGTGAATATATCTAAAAAGGAATGAGTAATTGATGCTTCAAATACTTTTATTCTTTAACTGGATGGATATATCGAATTCAGACCCAAAGATGTTCATAATGTGGTAAATTTGAATGGAAAATATCATAAATTAGGATCTGCTTGTGGAAGAATATGCCCTATTGGTTCAGGATTCATAGTGTGATTTCAGAAGTTTGAGTACACTATTGGGCACTGGTTGCAAAAAGCTGCAGATAATATGATTGATTGTGTACTTTGTAGTCCAGATTATTTCAGCATTAATGTGATGCAAAAATATACAACTAAATCAGAAGAAACTAAGCAATACATTCAGTTTAATCAAGAGAAAGATTATTGGTTATGTACACTAATGCTTCAGCAAGGTTACCCAATAGAATATTCAGCAGCATCAGATGCTTAGGAGCATGCTCCTGAAGGTATTCAAATTTTTTTTTAACAAAAGTGATGTCAAGTATCCTCTGCTATGGCCAAACCTTATGAATTTATTGACTCTTCACAAAAAACTGTTGCTATAAACAATATTATATCACTGTTATATACTTTATATCAGACCTTTCTTATGTTTAGCACAGTAATTGGTCCAGAAACAACATTTTTAATGATTGCTTCAGCATTAAATTTTGTTTTCCAGGCACTTTTACCATTTGGACATCTTTTAGGATAAGCTTTACAATTGTTGGTGTATTTAAAATTTCTTGTTATTTTGGAGAAGGCAAAATACAGCTTATGCATGCTCAAATATTCACTATTGCCTATTATTTTATGATGGCTACTGTTCTAGTTGGAACTTGTTTACAATTCTCAACTGATTATGGTTCTCCACCTACATTTTTTACTACTGTTCTTTTTGTGATATTTGTTTTTTGCTGCTGCTTTTATTCATTTCCAAAAGATAGCATGTGTTATTATTATAATATCATTTGTTTTATATTGGATTTTTATTCCATTAATGTAACTTTAGCGTAATATTTATCCTCTTGTTAATATGACTAAAGTCACATGGAGAACCAGGGCAGTTGCAACAAAAAAACTAAAGCTGAATTGGAAGAAGAGATATAAACAGAAGTCAAGGTGGACAAAAAAGCAAAGTCATCAAATGCATTGTTATGTTTCCTGAAAAATAGTTTCAACACTGGAAATGTATCAAAAGAAAATGGATTATCTTTTTCATTTGGAAATGTATGTAAAAGCCTTTTATATTGGGTGCCAAACCACAATGTTGTGGAAAGAGAAATTATATACATTGGAAACCACATTAAAAATAGAAAATATGATTGGAAAAAGAACAAAATTTTTCTTTAAAAGAGATGAAGCAAGATAGAGAACGAGTACTTTTTTTGCACAGGAACAGTTTCAATAGAAACAGTGCTGAGTTAGTCAAGTTTCTAGGTAACTAATTGAAGCAGATACTCTTTGAGAAGAGTGAAGAAGATGATAGATTTAGTGAGAATGAGAGAATCTCACTATATGTGATGACTTGGTAAACTCTTTATGGATTGAAGATGAAAGGCTATGATTGGGCTGAATATTGCAACTTGCCTAAAAAAGAAGTAATATTTTAGAAAAAAAAATATTACTAAATATTTATATCCCTTAATAGATAATAAATGACAAGTACATATTGCTAAAGAACTAATAAATTTAAAAAATAAATATACATTTGTTTTTTCATCCTAAGTGGCATGTTTATCATGCTAATTTTTGTACTTCAGATAACTCTGGGGCTATGTTTCTGCCTAATAAAATATATGGATATTATGAGTTTAAAAAAACAATATTTATTGTCATTATGATCAATATGAGATAAAGCCAACAGGATAAGCATTTGTATTTTTGTTTGCTCTGATTTTGGTTATTCAATTTAGGGCAATATTATTTCACTGTTTTGATTCTCTGTGCATCTTCTGGCAAAAATCAAAATTCAATTCAACTTTAAAGGTAAATCAAAATTAAGATAGTACAGGAATTAATTTACTTGAACAGAACTTTGATAATAGTGCTTCTTCAATATCAGGTAATGTTGGTAAAAAACAACCATTAAGTAATTTGAAAAAAAATTTAAAATCCTGAAAGTGAAAAAAAATTAAAAATTGAAAAGAATATTTTAAATTTGGGCTTAAAGAATTTGTTAAACAAAGTGAAATCTAGACAAAAACCTTCCGATTAAAGAGATTATGTCCACGGGTTATTTAACAGTATGAAATTATTAGAGCAGTCAGTAAAACAATTAGTAAAATGGAGAAAATTTGTCATAGAAATGCAAGAAAAAAGCCTCTTTGTGATATATATTAAAAGAAAACACATTGATAATAAAAATTCTAAAGAATACAATAAAATTATTGTTGAAAATATATAATACTAAAATTCCTGACAGATCCAAAATAGTTTCTTTCAGGCAAATATTGAAAACTCTGAAAGGATATCTGCCTTTCTAAATATTAAAAAACCAACATATATATATTTCTCAAAAAAGGGTCTCTTTTCAAGATCAAAATGAAGAAGATATTTTGGAAAGTGATTTTGCATCATTATAAAGATCCAGTTTAAGAAAATAATCAGCTTGTAAATAGTTTCAATAACTATAATAATAATACCATATTTTGTAATATATATATATAAATTTATAAATAAATATTTGAAAATACAGTACTTAAAAGTTTATAAAAAATATATGTATAACCGTCACTTAGAAGCGCTTTCAATTAACTTGTAGCTTTGTCAACTAACAAAGCTACAAGTTAGTTGAAAGCGCTTCTAAGTGACAGTTATACATATATTTTTTATAAACTTTTAAGTACTGTATTTTCAAATATTTATTTATAAATTTACGTATATTATTTTGAAGAAATACAGACATCAATTTGTAATATATATATATATATTACTTTAGTAACAGTATATTGGATAAGTTATAAAGCTATGCTTTGTAACTCAGAAAAAATAAAAAAGATAATAAACTTAAAAATAGAAACATATTATAGGTTTAAAAGCAAATGTGAATAATAATATCAGAAATGCTTAATAGATTTTAAATATAGAAAAGGCTGGTATTGTTTAGATCAGAACATTAAGCTATTAAAACTAATCAAACTAAAGAATAAATATTTGAAGGATTAATTGCAGAGGAAAGGATGTGCACGTTTGCAATTAAAGGCCTGATGATAATCGGTGAAAAAACACATTAGCCTAATGGATATCGCTATTACCCTATTGTAATAAGTAACCTAATGGATATTGCTATTGCCCTATTGTAATAATTAGCCTAAGGGTTATTGCTGTTACCCTATTGTAATCATTAATAATAATAATAATAATAATAACGGATATTAAGCTGCAAAAAAAGTATAAATAGTGTGTGCTGAAAACAGCAAGTGTCTTTTCAACTTTTCCTTATGCTTCGTGTAATGGTGCTGTTATAGTTGCTCTATGGAAGACATCATGAGAAAAGGACCCAGAGAAAAGCTGTGGGAAAAGTGTACCAAATTTTCTACCATGAGGAACATCTTTCCAGAATCCGAGCCTCTGTGTAAACAGCCAGATAGGGAATTTAACCAGACTGCACCATCTTATTTTTATTTGTGTATACTTGATAGAGCTCCATTAGTATTATGCAGCAAAGACTGTGAGTATAAAGCTTTTAATTATTCACTAAGGTCTGCCACTAATAGAGTGGATGTGTTAGTTTAGTATTTTAGGAATATTAGCATTTATTGAAGTAGAATTTAAAATCAAAGACTAAATTGATTACATTTGCAAATATTGCATTGGCAGTCCAAGATATAAGTGTACAGAATTATTTGTTAGTCTATTTGGTCAGTGTTTTCTATAAATCACCATAGACCAAACACAAGGGGGTCAGAAGAATAAAGTTAGCAAATCTGGAACCGGGACTGAAGCTGATTTGGTCAATAATGTGTATATAATGTGTTATATATATAATTGTAAATAAAAAACTTTTATTCTTTATTTAACGAAGTTTTTCTTTAGTCAATAAGTTTTGTTAATTGTTGGCATTCAGCATCATAGTTGAATACACAACACATAGTAATGTTTATACTCTTGAGATTAAACATTTTGAGAATTACAATTCACATTTATAATGATCTTCAGTATAAAAAAACAAATGAATGTGAATGACTTCCATCCATTTTAATTTGTTACTTTGATAGTTTTGATACATGAGGGTACTGAACTAATTTAACCATCACTTTGAAGCTATGAATTTATTTCTCTGATTATGAAATATATTATTAGATAATGTTTGATTTGACTTTATTTATGTGTAATATCAAAATGTCAAAAGCTAAATTAATCAATGTCATATTAAAAATTGCTAATATTAGACAGCTATATGGACATTCTTCATAACCAGCTTTATTTTTAATATTATTGATTAATTAGTTTAATGCTGCCAATGAATAAAACATTTGGTAATGATATAACTTTTAAAATATTGCCTTTTTATGATGGTGTTACCAAAGTTATTTAAAATCTTTTACACAATAAACTGCATATTGAAGATGTTATAGACGTTTTTACAAGATTGTGAAAAAAAGTTCTAGATGATTCTGTCTCAACACACAATAACTATAAGTGGTATATCATAACACAAATTTTTCCTATGCCTTGATTCTTTAGAATTTTATGAATTGAAAAGGTGTCCATTTTAGTCACTTTGTATGCGTATCTGTGTTTTGCAAATGCATTAGTTTAAAAGTTCTAGTCTAAACATAAGTAATTTTATGTCTTTATATTTTGCAATCTATGGTTATATTTGTCATTTTTTATGATCAGATCAGCAGCATCTAAGAAAGAGAGGAAGTGTATTCCATACTAATCTGCATGTTATTAGTAATATAGAATATATTTAGAAATATATAATGTTTGAATTTTTTTAAAAACATTTAATAATTTCAACTACATGATGAAAATTAGTCTAATATATAAATACAAATAAATGAATATTGGTGGAATATTTTGACAAATTACATAGATAGATATATAGATAGATGGATGGAAAAATGGATGTATGGATAGTTGAATAGATAGATAGATAGATAGATAGATAGATAGATAGATAGATAGACAGACAGACAGACAGACAGACAGACAGACAGATAGATAGATAGATAGATAGATAGATAGATAGATAGATAGGTAGGTAGATAGATAGATAGATAGATAGATAGATAGATAGATAGATAGATAGATAGACAGATAGATAGACAGATAGATAGATAGATAGATAGATAGATAGATAGATAGATAGATAGATAGATAGATAGACAGATAGACAGATAGATAGATAGATAGATAGATAGATAGATAGATAGATAGATAGATAGATAGATAGATAGATAGATAGATAGATAGATAGATAGATAGATAGATAGATAGATAGATAGATAGATAGATAGATAGATAGATAGATAGATAGATAGATAGATAGATAGATAGATAGATAGATAGATAGATAGATAGATAGATAGATAGATAGATAGATAGATAGATAGATAGATAGATAGATAGATAGATAGATAGATAGATAGATAGATAGATAGATAGATAGATAGATAGATAGATAGATAGATAGATAGATAGATAGATAGATAGATAGATAGATAGATAGATAGATAGATAGATAGATAGATAGATAGATAGATAGATAGATAGATAGATAGATAGATAGATAGATAGATAGATAGATAGATAGATAGATCTATATACACCCAAAAGCAGTCAACACTTGAACAATACCAATATTAATATCAATATTAACAATAATCAACAATCTCAATTTATACATTGAATGCTTTTATGTATTTACATTATTTATTTATCTAGTCTTAAACATTGTTAGGTTTATTCTTGAAGTAATATATATATATATATATATATATATATATATATATATATATATATATATATATATATATATATATATATATATATATATATATATATATATGGGATAATCTTATAATTAAATATTAGTGAATACAATAATCAAAAATTTTTGAAAAAGACAAAATATAATCATCACTTAGGAGGGTTTTTGACTACCCTCATAGTCTTTATTAGCTAGTTCTTTGAAAGGTCAACCTTCCCATAATTCCATGATTTTAACATTTGCTGACTGCTTATCGATTAAGTCTTGCTTGTATTTATATAATAAAGGAAGTTATGCTAATATATAAATACAGGCAAGATTTAATCAATAGGCAGTCAGCAAATGTTAAGTCACAGAATTATGGGAAGGTTGACCTTTCAAAGAACTAGTTGATAAAGACTATGAGGATAGTTGAAAGTGCTCCTAAGTGATGATTATGTTTTGTCTTTTTTAAAAATTTTTGATTGCTGTATTCACTAATATTTAATTATAAGATTACATATAATGCTTTATTGCTTCAAAGAAATAGACATCAATTTATAATATTATTACATATATATGTGTGGTGTAAAAATCAAGATTAATACCCCTACATTGGCTTATTAAGTAAATAAAATACTTTCATTTCAAAGCAGATGATAAATGTTTTTGAGAAAAAAAAATGATATTGGATTAATTATTCCATGTATTTGTGTTTAATTAAAATATAGATATGTTAATCTTTTAGTGGGTTTTAAGTATATATCTTCATATATTTATTTCAAAGAAATGGAGTTAGAGTTGTGAGTGAAGAAAGCTTGATACTGGTAAACCAAATTTATGTCTATATAAAAATTATGATGATTATATTAAATAGAATATTAAACAGTGCATTAGGAATTGGGTGAAAAATTAATAAGTAAATTAGAAAAAATGTGAGGAACAAACTAATTAACCTGATACTAAACTATTTCAATGCAAAAGCTAAAATATTTAATAAATATGTAGAAAAAATTATAAAGTTTTTAAATTTGACATATGATTTACATGATAATGAGAATAAAATGTTGATTACTTAAGATTAAAATTTAATACAGTTGGAGAAAAAAATAATGAGATTGTAAAACACGTATGCTTTGTATGGTTAATGAAAAGGAAAGTGTTGATCACTTCAGATAAGAATTTAGTAATTTTGATGAGGAAAAAATTATGAAATTCCTCAGATATACTCTCAAAAAAATTGATGAATTTCTTTTTAGAATGAGTGGAAAACCACTGAAATTAAATTATATAAATTAAATCTTTGGTGGCCTAGTGGTTAGCATAGCTGCCTTGTAAGCAGCTGGTCTGGGTTCACTTCCTGGTCAATGCATTTGACATGTGAAAAAAAAAACAACAGAAATTATGTCACCAAGTTGCTTTAGATTACAGAATGGTTATCAAGTCAATTCACATTCATGGCTTCATTCATCCTGATTCACACCATCTATGTTCTCATAAACTTTCTGGTCTTAAGACCTTGCATTGTAACCAATACTTATACAAGTATGAATCAGACAGGAAAGACAATGTCAGTGCCTATCTTTCAGAACTGCATAGTGTCGGTTATAAGAACTCATTGCTCCTGCAAATTGTCAGAAATTTTTATAATAAAATATGACATGCCTTCCCTTCACTTGATGCAAAACTTTGGATTTCCATTCCCTATATACCTATAACTGATAGCATCATTAAAATTATTAACAATATCCATCAAATAGCTCTGCATAATGTGCCCTTCCTTCAACACCTTCTTAACAATTTTAAGAATGCCTTGCCTTCCAGCCTTCATCCCCAAATTGCCATGATACCACTTGCTCCATAATCTATTATACTGAATATCAGGCAAACTTATTCACACACATAGCTCAACATATCTATACAATAAAGCTGGTATAAATACAAAAACACCCTCTATACCTTTGAACATTACTCTGCAATTGGCCATCCTTTTGTTTCCACTTTCATTGATATTGTCTGCATGAAATGCAATGATACAAAATAAAAGATTAAGGAGCTGTGCATATATCAAGTGACAATCATGCCATCAATAGGAAAGAACCTTGTGTTCCCATCTCAGTAAAATGGCCTATTCATAATATGTCACATCTCTCTCTCTCTCTCTACATCTCTCTCTCTCTCTATATATATATATATATATATATATATATATATATATATATATATATATATATATATATATATATATATATATATATATATATATATATATACCATTCTCTCTTTACATCTGTAACTAAGTCTATGACTTGTATTAGTCGAAAGCTAGCTAAGTCTAGATGTTTAAAATTACATTTTGTTAAAGCTTTTCTCTATATGTGCACGTATATGCATTTACATTAATCGATATAAAACTCTCTACTATATCATTAAATAAAATAATAATAATAAAAATGAATTCTTAAAAAATGGGTTAGAAATAAATAATGAGAATTATACATAAATTATAAAAAATCATACTTATGTTGAACTTTAAACAAAGAGTAGTTACATTATTCCAAATTAACAAATCAATACTAGTACATTGTAAATACCAAACATTAAAATATACTTAAAGAAGATTTGAACTCAGACATTCAAGCTTTCTTCAGCTATCCACTCCATCCTATATAACTGATACACATGACCACACACATGTGAAAAGGATGATCTCCAATAAAAGTTTAATGCTGAAGCAGCACTCATCAATAGGTCCAGATCATCACCTCTCTCACACATATATATATAAAATCAGTGCTAAGTTTGTATTGATAACAAATCCTCCAACTTTAATGAACAAGCTTTAATCTTCTTCATCTTCCAACTCTTCAGCCATCCATATCATTGTAAATCTGATGATGGAATGCAATATTAACATCAACAAGGATTTGAGCATTCCATCATCAGATTTTCAGTAGTGTGGATGAGTGAAGAGTTGGGGAGAGGAGAAGACTGAAGCCTATCCATTAAAATTTGATTTGTTATCTTAATATAAACTGAGCATTGATTATATATGTGTGGGACAGTTGATGGTCTGGGTCAACTGATGAGTACTGGTTCAGCATGAAATATGTATATTGGAGATCATTTGTATTACATGTATGTGGACATATGTATCAGTTATATAGAATGGAATAGATAGCTGAAGAAAACTTTAAAATCTGAGTTCAAATCCCTTTAATTATTTCACATTTCATATTTTAAGTTACAGCTCTTTAATAAATTATATTTGAATTTATTATTTATGATTATACTTTTTAATTACTGATTATCACCAGTCACTTTCAAATGAGTATGGACATTTCAATTCCAAAAAAGAAAAAAAACACAACAGTAATACAGTAGAGATCAATTCTGAGATGATTATACAAACCAAATCTATAAAACTAAAAAAACTAATCTTTTGTCTCAAAAAGTTTTATCTTGTGCTTTGAGATGAGAGTATTTCATTTACTTAATAAACCAATGTCTGAGTATTAATCTTGATTGTTACATAATACTAACCGCTGGGAAAGTTTATATTTACATATGTATGTGACAACATGGACAGAAAGAATAGATGAAAAAACCATCAAATTAATAAATTTATAAATTGAGTATTAAATATATGAATCATATGAGGTGAAATTAGAAAACATATATATATATATATATAAGTATGCACATTTCTAATTTCAAAATTGAATATTTTATCATTTTATTACCATTACTTTTTACCTTAAAATATACACCAATTTAAATGTTCTATCTAAACTTGTCGGCACTGACACATAATATTAATTAATAATTTATATATTTGTTAATCCCGCAATGACTAAATAAAATTTATAAATGCTTTTGACACATTACAAATAAGTGGCATGTATTTTTTTTAGAAGATGAAATTTTGTAAATATTCTTAACTATCAAATTTTAATTAAAATAGCTGTGACAACTAGCATATTTAAATAATATATATGTAAACTAAACTGCATAAAAATTAAAGCACTCTATAGCAATAGAGAAACATTAAAATTCTATAAAACACTATTAAGGCAAAGTTAACCAGTTTTTCGATTAGTTGTTCCTGGCCGATACAATGAAATATTCGAGTTTATCGTTTAGTAAAGTACAGTATAATGATTTTTATACAGCCTTGATCAGGACTCAAACGAGTTGAAAGTGCTTGGCAAAAGTGAATTATATTATTTTAATGTTTCTGTTTTACACAATGGTTATATTGTTATATTGTAATTTATATTTTATATAATAAAAGTATTGGATTTATTATATAAAAATAAAGTATCAAAGTAAATTAATATGTATACATTTATAAATGGAGGACATAAAAAATGAAAAATGCAAGATATTTTTAAAATGTAATTATTTTTTCTTGTAATGTTCATTCGATGAATAAATTTTTACAGTTAAGACAGTATAATCTAAATCATAATTATATGGAGCATTTTTGGAAAAAAAGATTTGTTATACATTGGCATGGGTGTTTTGTCTGCTGTGCACATGTCTCAGTAAAAGCAAATATTTCTAAGAGTAGATGTATTATAGTATACACATATACATGCAATAATCAAATTAATTTGCAGAGCTTTTGAATTGTGCAATCAGTAAAAAAATAAGGAACTAACCAAGGATAAGATGTTTAATGATGAGAGTATCTGAGGTATTAGAAGTTCTCAATCATCCAGTTGATTGAAGTATTTCTTTTAAAAAGTAGATTAGTTTCATGTGTATCCTCCCCAAAGCAATAGAAACTCTGAAAACCATCCAGAGACACTGTTTCTGTATCATGCATCTGATTATTCATAATCCTCACAAACAATGGATGAACATGGAAGAAACTAACCAAGAGCTTACATGTTTAATGACGCAAGTTTCTGAGTTGTTGGTAGTTCTGAACCATCTGATTGATTAAAATATTTCTTTTAAAAAGTAAGCTGAAAGGAATCTGAGAACACATTTTTGAAAGATACCAAAATCATTAAGTATACTATTAGGGAAATTTCAAAAATAAAGCAGATAAATCATATCAAGTTATGGCAGCTATATTCTTTTAAGGATATTTCATGTTTAAGATGAAAGTTCAAATAATTTTCATGGAAAAATTTCAAAACCTTCAAGGATATTAAAAAGCCTTTACAAAAATTTACTTTAATCCAATAAACATCACATGATCACCATTTCTTATGCTTGCTTATAACTGTTATTAAAACAGGCAATACACATATAGTGAGTTTTGCCTGTTTTAAAAATTTACTTTACCAACTATAATTAATAATTATAAAAGTAAACATTAAAAAGTATACTTAAGGAATTCTCAAGATTTTATGTAAATATAAAATTTCTAAAAATGTTTAAAAAAAGTCAAGTCAACTGAAAAAGAGTGCAGCACACTTACTGGTGATGAACCAATTAGTTAATGTTTTATATCGGTGAGGATGAATTGTTATGATCAATAAACAAACAATTGTACTGTTTAATTTGTTCATATCAAAAAAAAACAAACAAAGTGTTTCAAAGAATTATCAGTTTTAAATATATAAAAAACTATTTTTAATTAAAGGGGATTTAAACCCAGACTTTCAAGCTCCCTAGAGTCACTACTCTATCTAATATAACTGATACATATGATCACATACATGTGAAAAAGATAAATGATCTCCAATATACATATTTCATTCTGAAACAGCACTCATCAATTGGTCCAGGTCATCATCTCCCACACACACACACACACACATATATATATATAATCAGTGCTCAGTTTATATTAAGATAGCAAATCTACATATTTTAATAGACAGGCTTCAATCTTCTACACTCTTCAACTCTTCAGCCATCCATATTACTGAAAATTTATGCAAAGCCTTTGGTAAATGTAATAGGAAAATCAAATGAAAATTCATTGTCGATTTCAAATAATAATGATAAAATAAAATTATAAAATCAGAATTTACAATAAATTAGATTATATAGGATATATGAGTACAGACTTTCACATGACCCACCGCTCACCACTCTATCTCATATTACTGCTGCACTTGAACACATATATGTTGAAAAGATAAATAATTGTATATATATTAAATGGATTATGTCCTGTACATAAGGGATCAGACTGACTTTAGGTCAACATGAGTGCAACAAGAATCTCGGCCTCAGGTTGGACTTTGAGCATTCCACCATCAGATTTTCAATTGGATGGATGGTTGAAGAGTTGGGGTGTAAAGTGGATTGAAGCCTGTATATTAAAATATGAAGATTGGCTATCTTAATATATATCTAAGCACTTTTGCATATATGTGTGGAGATGATAATCTGGACCAACTGATGATTGTTGTTTTAGCATGAAATATGTATATTGGTGATTATTTATCTTTTCAACATATATGTGTTCAAGTGTAGCAGTGATAAGAGATAGAGTGGTGAGTGGTGGGTCATGTGAAAGTTTGTGCTCATATACCCTCTATATTACATGTATTGATACAGGTATATAATAAGCCTGTATTTCAGTTAATAAATTGGATTATAAAAGTAATAAAATGAATGTAATTTTGGATAAATCTTCATTTGAAAGAAATAGAATTTAATGTGTATATACATAAAACATAAAGTAAAGGCGAACTATGCTTTAAATAATCGATGAAGAAGTAAATGATAATTATTTGCTATTATTAATTTCTAGTTGTCAGTTGTTGGAATTGTTTCTCTGATGTTGCTTTTTATAAAAAGATAACTTAGATATACAGAATAATTCAATCTATCCAAAACTTCTTACAGCAGTTTTACATGAAATGATTTTCAATTGGATGGACGGTTGAAGAGTTGGAGTGTGGAGTAGATTGAAGTCTGTCCATTAAAGTAATAGGATTAGCTATCTTAATATATATCTGAGCACTTATAGCATATATGTATAGAGATGGTAATCTGGACCAACTGATGATTGCTGGTTTAGCATGAAATACGTATATTGGTGATTATTTATCTTTTCAACATATGTGTTCAGGTGTATCAATGTTATGAGATAGTATGGAGAGTGGTGGGTGGTGTGAAAGTCTGTGCACATATACCCTATATATGAAAAGATTTGTAAAATTAAGGAATAAAGATAAATTTAATTTTAAATGATCTCGATTCTGATGATGATGTGAACTGATTTGTCAAATAATGTTCAGAGCTTTAAAAAATATTATAATAGTTTTCTAATAAAAACCAAAATAATAATAATAATAATAATAATAATAATAATAATAATAATAATAATAATAATAATAATAATAATAATAATAATAATAATAATAATAATAATAATAATAATAATAATAATAATAATAATAATAATAATAATAATAATAATAATAATAATAATAATAATAATAATAATAATAATAATAATAATAATAATAATAATAATAATAATATTTAATGATTTGTGATGCAAGGAAATAAAAAGAAAACTACTATAAACAACATTAATTATATTGGTAATATAGATGTAAACATAATTGATTAAATTGGTTCATATAATTGAATTTGGATAGAGTTGTTGAAAAAGATTACTATTCAAAAAACTTATGTCTATGTGCCTGAAAAAAATTTTAATGACTGTGCTAAAATATATATTAACTTATAAATTAGCATTTATATGAAAGTATGCAATGATTATGAATTAATACATTGCAAAGGCTTAAACCTGCATTTATATATGTAATATATGCGGGATTCGAAGGACTTTGAACGTTCCATCATCAGATTTTCAGTGAAATGGAAGGCTGAAGAGTTGTGAGTTGGAATAGTTTGAAGCCTATCCATTAAAGTATGAAGATTGGGTATCTTAATATAAAGCTGAGCACTAATTATATATATATGTGAGGATAATAATCTGGACCAACTGATGATTGCTGGTTTAGCATGAAATATGTATATTGTTGATTATTTATCTTTTCACATGTGTGTGATCAGGTGGGTCAGCAACATGAGATGGCACTGAGAGTACTGGATTGTGTGAAAGTCTGAGTTCGAATCCTGCAATGATTATGAATTATAAAATCAAATGTTGACTGTAATAGAGAGTTACAAGTTTTATTGTGTTTCTGTATTTCCTTATAGCAATCATATATTTCTCAGCTTTCTCTTACAGTCATCTGGTCTTGATATTCATTTCTTGGAAATGTTATATTGCAGTGAGTGAAATTAATTTTTATTTTTTATATATAATTATGTAATTTTCTGATTTTAATAGGCTTCCAATAATAGACTTTCTATCGTTTTACTGTTGTTAAAGTATATATTTGGGCATGGAATGCTATGATAATATTTGTTTCAATAAGTGATTAATAATAATCATCCCTATAATTATTTCAAAAGAATGGAGTTAAAGTTAGGAATGAAGTAAGTTTGACACTTGTAAACCAAAATTGTGTCTATATAAAAATTGTGATGAATATACTAAACATCAAACAATGTATTAGGAATTGGAATAAAAAAATAAGTAAAACAAAAACCATGTGAAAAAAAAATTAATTAACCTGGTACTGAACTATTTCAATACTAAAGCTAAAACTATTTAATATAAAAATATAGGAGGAGATTAGAGTTTTTAAATTTGTCATAATGGTAATGAGAAAGAAAATATTTATCACTTAAGATTAGAATTTAATAAAGTTGAAGAGGACAAATGATTAGATTGTGTTATACATATGACTTGTATGGGTGATAAAAAATATAATTTTGATCACTGAAGATTAGAATTTAGTAATTTTAATGAAATTGAAGAACGAATTATCAAATTGTGAGATACATACATATACTCTCACATATAGAAGAAAATGTTTATGGTAATATATATATATATATATATATATATATATATATATATATTTCTTTTCAGAATGGGTGAAAACCAACAGAAATTAGAATTAAAATAAGTGAGTTCTTAAAAAATGCGATATAAATAAATGATAAGAATCTTAGGACTGCAGTATGCATAAATTGTAAGAGTTCATACTTCTGTTTAACTTTAGCCAAAGAGTAGTTATATTATTCCATATATATATATGAAAAACAAAAAACAAGTTAAAAACTTGCTAACGCTTGTATTTATGTCAACAGATGTCATTCTACCAAAAACACCATCAAGCATATGTTTACATAAACGTCAGAGCAAGCATTCACTATCTCTAACTTTAATTCTACTTTCAGATCATGATTTCAAGCTATTTTCTATCATCAGTGAAAGACAGGAATAAGAAACCAGATCTAAACACAAACTCTGAGCGTTTATGAAACAGTTTCTATTCAGCTTGCAAGCATGAATCTTTTAGACACGTAATGTCTTCAAACTCAGCATAGCAAGCCAGATAGCTATATGGGTCTGATATCAGTTCAGCATCACCACATAGTAGAAGCCTCTGTAATATATATCATTGCTAGAAAGACCTCAAAGGTACATTTATGAAAAACAAAAAACAAGTTAAAAACTTGCTAATGCTTGTATTTATGTCAACAGATGACGTTCTATCAAAAACACTGTCAAGCATACGTTTACATAAACATCAGAGCAAGCATTCACTATCTCTAACTTTAATTCCACTTTCCGATCATAATTTCAAGCTATTTGCTATCATCAGTGAAAGACAGGAATAAGAAACTAGATCTAAGCACAGACTCTGAGCGTTTATTTGAGGTCTTTCTAGCAATGATATATATTGCCAAGGCTTCTACTATGTGGTGATGCTGAACTGATATCAGACCATATAGATATCTGACTTGCTATGCTGAGTTTGAAGACATTATGTGTCTAAAAGATTCACACTTGCAAGCTGAATAGAAACTGTTTCATAAACACTCAGAGTTTGTGTTTAGATCTAGTTTCTTATTCCTGTCTTTCATTGATGATAGCAAATAGCTTGAAATCATGATCTGAAAATGGAATTAAAGTTAGAAATAGTGAATGCTTGCTCTGACGTTTATGTAAACATACGATTGACGGTGTTTTTGGTAGAACGCCATCTGTTGACATAAATACAAGCATTACCAAGTTTTTAACTTTTTTTTGTTTTTCATAAATGTACCTTTGAGGTCTTTCTTGTAATGATATATATTGCAGAGGCTTCTACTATGTGGTGATGCTGAACTGATATCAGACCCATATAGCTATCTGGCTTGCTATGCTGAGTTTGAAGACACTACATGTCTAAAAGATTCATGCTTGCAAGCTGAATAGAAACTGTTTCATAAATGCTCAGAGTTTGTGTTTAGATCTAGTTTCTTATTCCTGTCTTTCACTGATGATAGCAAATAGCTTGAAATCGTGATCTGAAAGTGGAATTAAAGTTAGAGATAGTGAATGCTTGCTCTGACGTTTATGTAAATATACACTTGATGGTGTTTTTGGTAGAACAACATCTGTTGACTATATATATATATATTGTACCCTTTTCTATAGCTCAGAATCAGCTCATCACAGCAAATTATTAAAAAAATTTAAATTTAGAATATGTTCTCTTGATGTGATAGTTATATTGTATTAATAATATCTTTAAAAGTACAATTTGAAGCTAAATAAAATATTTAATGCATAAAATTATAATGAATAACCTTAAAATAGTTAAGTAAAGCTAAAAATATTAATTACATATGGTTGCAAAAGCTGGCCATAATAAATAATGCAGCTATAAATATTTAAAAGTATGTTTAAAAAGTTCAATTTTAATAGTTTAAACTTATAGTTAAATAAAACGTATATTTATTTTTATAAATTATATTTAATAATTATAATTAATATCATATATTTTAAAAGTAAGCTTTATGGTAGTGAAAGTTGTATTTAATTCCATATTTTCCAAATTATTCTTCCAAATTTTGTATTATTGTATTATTTTATTTAATACAACAAGTGTTGCAATTTATTATTTATTCCCAGACAGAAAATCGGATACAGTCTGTCTTAGTTATATCAGTCATGTGACTTGTATAATATATGGTTATACACACATGCTTGCTAGTATTTAGATTAGTAAAGTTCAAAATATTTTTAAAATTGCATTATAGAATTGGATATAATTATTTACCTATCACAAAAGCAAATATTAAATTAGTCATTATAAAATGTTTTAAATAATGTTATAAAATGAAGATAGCTATTAAAAGTTAAATATTTTGTTTTAAAATAAAATAGATAAATTAAATATTAAAGGTAGGATAAACTTATTAAATATTGTTTTAAAAGTCATTTAAAATGTTTAATTTATTTTAGTAAGGTATAATAATTTATTTAAAATTGGTATTTTAAATAATATTTTGAAATTATAATGCATCATATTTATTTTTTTTGAAATTTAATTGTGTAAGATTGTAACAATATGCAAATTTGGTATCAAATAAAAAGTAAAAATCCACCAATAGGATGAGGTATTTTATAGGATATAAATACCATTGCATGGGGGTGTCAGAAGTGATCGAATGTGTCAGTGATCGGTATCAGTAGCTATTGAGGTGATAGTAATTTTAAAATTTTATTATTTTAGTCAATTTTTTAGTGCTCTCATACAATTTATTTGCAAAACTAATAGGACATTTATTTTTAAAGTAGTTGCAAGAGAGTGTAAAATAAATATATTTTAATAACTTCATTTTAAATATGCATTGCTAATTTTAAAGTTCTTTTACCAGGAGTATTCATCAGAAACTTAATATAACTTCGCAATAAAAATATGGAAATGCCAATAATTAAAATGTATTTAATGGAAATTTTAAAAATAAATATAATAATTGTGAATATAATATTAATAATATTAACCAAGAGGACTATTCCAGTAAGTAAATTATTATTATGGACATTGTACAGGAAGCTTAATAGAAAAGCTATTTGTCGATTAAAAGTGAAGTACACATTATTTTTTATGTAACAGCAAGATAGTCTTGCCCGAGATTAATAAGTAATATGACAAGTATATTTTATAATAATTTTATGGAAACAATGCTATAGAAATAAATGTTATATCCTTTTTGAAGCAAAACATTATAAACATTTTAAGAAATTGTCTTAAGTAAAGAATAATGGAAAATATTTATAAAAGCATATGCTATAAAACCTGAGGTATATAGGGTTATATGTGTTTATAAAAATTGTTTTAAAAAACTGAATTTTAAGATGAGAATGAAACTGCTGAAAATAGATAATAAATAGCAATAAATTTTCCTAAAGAAGAAACCTACAAAGAAAAGGAAAACATGAGTAAATAACAATATGGAATTTATAGAAATATTTTATATTGTGCAAAAAGTTTATCTGGATAGTTCGAGATAAACCAACGGGACATGATGCATCATTACACCAAAACAGAATATTCTAGAATAGAAGCTTCATGGAATTGTTTTAAATGTTATTATTTTATTATAATTTTAATAATCATTGTTCTGGACAATAGAAAACATAAACTATTATTCTATAAACTTTTCCAGGATGGATCGATGATTATTTTATTTAATTTTTCAAGATTTTTAAGATGGCACTTTTTTTTTTTATTATTCATTTTTTAAAACTGAGATTTTCATACTGGAAGGAATACAGTGCATGTGCAAAGTCAGGGACAATTGTTCATTGTCAAGCAAGTGAAAACTTAGCAACAGGGGAGTTGTAAAAAAATGCTCTTAGGAGAATATTTAAAAAAAAAAACTCCCGAGAAAGGAAATAAAAAAATATTTGAACTTTCTAAAGAACATTCATCTCAGCTGAAGGTTTACGTAAATATGATTTTTGACTTATTTATTATTTTTTAAAATGTAATTATTTTTTTGGTTTATATGAATAGGAATAGGAATATTAATTTATTGATAATATTATAATCTTATAGTAGAATAATTTAATAATTTAAATAAAAACATTTAAATAAAAGTATGGATGTATTTCATGTATGCAATGTTGTATTTAGTTGATGGAAATGAAGACTGCATAAGTGATGACAAGTCGATATCACTTGGTAATAGTTAATGAATATTGATATATTTTATGATGTATATTTTGTTTTTTCTTTTTATTTTGCAGATTGCCTTTGAATTATAATGTATGGAAGTATAAATGTTGAATTATATGCAAACACATTTGTACAACACATTTAAATTATGAGATTAGGATTTATTTTGGGAATATGCATACTTTAATTTTATATTAGTAATATAACATAACATGATGATGAATATTTATGTGATTCTTTTAAAACTTTCATATTATTGGATGTTCAAAGTATTTATATGACTAGTTTGTATATGTTTAGAATATAGAATAAGAAAGTAAAGCAGACTTTTCTTGTGGATTAGTGAGATCACTCTAATTATAATTGAATTTTGTTTATTATTTTGAATATGTAAGTTAGTTATTTGTCGATGTAAGATTTGATAAATCTTTTAGGAAATAATGATAAGATAGTGACTTGGTTGTAATATTATAAACATGAACCCAAGATATGATATTAAGGTAGGATGTAATAAGGGAATATGAATAGTATTTTGTAATCTTAGTAGATATACAGTACAGTTAACAAAGTCCTGTAGGTGTATATTTATTTGTGGGCAGTGTCTATTTTTAGGTATTGATGTTTCAATAAAGCTGAATGAATAGCTTTGACATCATTGATAGTATTGGAGGCCATTAGACAGAATAGGTCATGCCTCTATTTCTTAGAGATACACTGTGCCATGGTATTTTTCTCTGATATGTACTATGAGTTATACTCTCATTTTTCTTCCCTAGGCCTACACATATATTCGCTATCTAGATTTCCAAAGTAACTATATTGCAAAGTATGGTATATTTCAAAAAGAAATAATAGATAATTTAAAGTTTAAGATATGCTATTGTCTGAATAAGATAAGTTCATTTACTTGTAAGAAGAAGTATAGTTTGTGCAAATTGTAATTGAAAAACCAATGGATCCAAAAGGAAAAAGAATCATAAAATATGTTTTAGATTTTATTTTGGAAATAAAATAAATTTCAGGAATAAAATATGTAAAGCAAAGTTGCTTTTGAAATATTAAATAACTTTTAAATATTTTATTTCATTTTTAATGAGTATTGCATATTTTTAAGATATAATGTTATAAAGTAAAATGATATAAACAATAAGCATAGGTACAATTTTGTATTTATTAAATAATAGGGAATATATCAGTAATTACAACTATATAGTATTAGAGTAATATTAAATGGGATATGTTATATTTAATAATCATAGTGTAGTGAACAACGATATCCACAAAATCTAGTAATAAATTATCAGTAGATATTTTATATGATATCTTTTAACATTGCAAAATGAAATTGTCTAGTGAAAAATATCCATGCTTGATATTATTATTTGTATTTTCTATACTATGTTTCAATAGATGTTTTTTTTTAAAAAAAGAAGCATAATTAAATAATAGTTAAAGATATGATATGTTTTAAATAAGTATAAATAAATGTAATTTTGTCATAAGATTGATCACAAAAAGATAAATAAAATTGTATTGTTTTATTATTATTACTTTAAGTCAGAGTGAAGACTTAACTAGGCTCTAATAAAAAAATGTATAACGGTGCAAATTTAGGATGTCAAAATGTAAATATTGTAAATAAATTGTTATTTTGTTTAGTGTTATAATAAAATTTTGTTAAATTTGTTTTCAAAAATTTGTGTGTTCAGACTGTTTCTTTTTCCCATCACAATGCATGAGATAGACAGAATAATTGAATCAAACATAATATTTTGCACAGAAATAAATAAAGAATTATTTTAAGAATTTGAATATTTTCTTGGTATTTATTTATTTAAGTAATCACATTTTACATTGTCTTATGATCATAAATTTATTATTATAATGGTACATTTAATTATAATGCTGTCCATTGCCACATGTATATTTTTCAGATTATCTAATACTACCATATATTTACTATATTATTATATGAAGATAAAAGATTATATTATAGTATTTTATTATTTTATTATGGTAATAAAATTATAGTGAAGAGAAAAGATATGCAGAATTAGACCATCCAATGAAAATATTATTATTACTTAAGTGTAGTAGAGTATGACATAAAAATCCTTTATCATGTTTTACTACAGTGATTTGATTATCTTAGAATAATTTTATGAACCTGAAATTTTATTGATCTAAATTATAATAAATAAAAGATTAAGATTTAATTATTAGTTTAATCTTAATGAGTAGGAGTTATTAAAGTCATAAGAATACTATAAGTTTATTTATTTGAGATAGTAATAGGGGGATAGTATTCTTATGCCATTGAGGTAGTATCCTGTGGGATAGTAGCTCAATGTAATCTATCTTGTCATCTGTATTTTCACTTCCAAGTCTCATGATATAATAAATCTTTTATTTTCTTTATTTTATAAACTGAACCTTATTCTTATTTTTGAATTTGAGCTAGTGGAACATTTAATATTAATGAAGAATATTTTATTTATTAATTATTTGCATTTTAACAAATGTAATTATTACTGAGCTAGACCCATTTATTTTATATTATACTGCCCAGAAGTAACTATACAAATGGCATGGTTAGAATATATATATATTAAGTACACCTCTTTAGTAAATTATATATTTATTTTGAATTTATTATTCATGATTGTGCTGTTCAATTATTAAATTCAATTCCAAAAGATAAAGAAAAAACAATATAATGGCAATACATTAGAGATTCATTTTGAGATGACTATACAAACCAATCTCTGAAACACCAAAATATGATCTCTTTTCTCAAAAAGTTTTATCTTGGGATTGAAAGTATTTAATTTATTAATAAACCCATTTTGAAGTATTAATCTTGATTATTACATAATATTAACCACTAGAAAAGATGGTGTATATATATATATGTGTGTGTGTGTGTGTAGGCAAAACTCTCATTACAGTAGTGCCACTCAGTGCAAGCCAGAGTAATCAATGAATGCCAGAAGGCTTGTGCATAAAATCCCTATCTAATGCCAACTCATCCAATATCCCCAGACTAGTTTCTAGCTTGTGGCTTTCATCAGTGAGGAGCCTTTGATCTGAGAGTATTTCACCTAGATCTTAGAAACTAGTTTGGGGATACTGGATGAGTTGGCACTAGATATGGATTTTATGCACAAGCCTTCTGGCATCCAGTGATTACTCTGGCTTGCACTGAGTGGCACTATTGTATGAAAAGTTTCACCTGTTTTAATATCAGTTATGAGAAAGCATAAGAAATGGTGATCATGCGATGTTTAGTGGTTTAATAATAATAAAAATAATAAATGCAATGATAATTAACTATTATATACAGTCTTTCAATCTGCAGAAGTACTTGTTAATTCCTTAGCCTGCCTCAACTGCTGTTAAATTAAATATTAATAAATTAGTGAGTAATTCTAAAAATGTTATACCTGTCAAACAGAAAAGTAATATTGTATCTCAAATTTTTTGTAGGTGTATGTTATTATATATAGATGAATCAAGGTGCAATATTGAAAAAAGATTAAGGGAGCATGAGTTGTTATGCAAAAGCATGTGAAAAGTAAAAATAATGATTTAATGAGTGCTTTAGTTTTTTTGGATCATGAAACGACATGTAAATATAAAATTAAGTTTGATATTGAAAGTGTTCAATTCTTCATCAAAAAATAAACCATAATAAAAGAAAAATTAAGGAGGCAATTTTAATAAATAGAAATAAAATGAATATAATAAATAGACAAGCTGCTAACATTAAAATTCGGGATTCATGGGATTTGAGTTGATGACTTTGCTTCCGTTTTGTTTTTTGAATTTAATGGCAAGTGAGGCGGGTTAAGAAATTAAACAAAAATATTTCTGCAAATTGAAAGGCTGTAAACAATAATTAATTACTATTATATTTATTATTTTTATTGTTATTACAATAGTTTTTTTAATTAACAGACATTTTATTTGTGCTCTATCTCTCTCTCTCTCTATATATATATATATATATATATATATATATGATAACAGATGGCGTTCTACCAAAAACACCATCAAGCGTAGTTTTCTGTTTACATAAACGTCAGAGCGAGCATTCACTATCTCTAACTTTAATTCCACTGATCATGATCTGAAAGTGGAATTAAAGTTAGAGATAGTGAATGCTTGCTCTGACGTTTATGTAAACAGAAAACTACGCTTGACAGTGTTTTTGGTAGAACGCCATCTGTTATCATAAATACAAGCATTAGCAAGTTTTTTAACTTGTGTTTTTTTGTTTTTCATATATATATATGACAACATGGATACATGAAATATATGGAAAATAACCAAATTTATAAATTTAGTGTAAAATATATGAATCAAATTGAAGTGAGAATAGAAAAAATATATATGAAAAAAAAAGTAGGTACATTAATAATTTAAAAAACTGGATTTTTGAATATTTTATTATCACAACTTTTTCACCTTAAAATATAAGTCGGTTTAAATTTTCTGTCTGAACTTTTCTGTGCTGACACATAACTTTAATTAGTAATGTATATACCTGTTAATCCAGCAATGGCTAAATAAGATTTATAAATGCTTTTGACACATTACAAAATCTTGTCAAAAATGTCAATATTTGAATCTAATAAATATATTTTAAGTCGCATAATTTTTTTTTAAAAGTTAAGATTTTGTGGAAGTATTCTTACCTGTCAATTTTTAATTAAAATAACTATGACAACTTGCATTTTAAAGCTATATATATATATATAAACTAAACAACATATCAAAATAAATCTTAAACTAAACTAATACATACATACATTTACAATTAGAATTGATATTTAAAAAAAATAAAAATTGAAGGTATTTTTTTAAAATGCAATTACTTTTGCTTATAACATTCAAAGAATGAATTTTTATACTTAAGACAATTATACGGAGCTTCTTGGGAAAAAAAAAGATTTGAAATAAATTTGTTCACCATTAGCATATGCGTTATATCTGCTGGGTATATGTTGCCTCAGTAAAACAAAACAAATACTTCTCTCTATATAGACAATAATCAAGTTAATTTGCAGAGCTCTTGAATTACATTCCGTAATTCTATACACGGCATTATGAAGTGCAATTTAGAAATAATGTGGAGTGATTTGATTGATTATATACTTGTTTCCAGCATAAAGCTTAAAAATCACGCACACACATATACATATATCTTGAATACTGAATTCAGATTACTTTGAATTCCATAATTAAAAAATAGAGGAATGACACCTTTATATAAGGATTAACTGCAAAGAATCATAAGCAGTGATTAAACAAGATTACCATCCGGATGTCTTGCCTTGGTTATAAAAAATTAAGAATTGTCTTCAATGCAGGCAGTCTTTTGTAACCCCTATTTTTGCCTTTTATATTATTGTTGTTTTCTTTTTTTATTTTACTGAACTCAGTAATTTAGTTTGTTAAAGAGATTAGTCAATAGTGAGTTACTCATACCATGAGTCATATTTTCTTTTACAATTGCGAGGAACAGAAGTGCATCTTTTGACAATACTTTATTTATATCTGAATTATATGTTAACTCTAAAGCATTATTCTTCAGCAGCAAATATATATGCACAGCAGAATCCAGAATCAGTAATTAATAGAACAACGGAAATACTAAAAACTATTTATTAGAATTAAAATATTTTTAGAAAATATGCTATCTTACAAAATTGTATGTGTAGTTATAAATAAATTATTTATATTTTCTTAAGGAGGTTAGAAATAAACAATTCATACCTTCTTACATAAGAGATGCAAAATATAGATATATAAGTAAAGATTGTATAAAGTTCAATTTTTAAGATTGCATAGTTTTTGACAGATATTTTAATTTTAAAACAGGCAAAACTCTCTATATAGTAGTGCCACCCTGTGCCAACTAGAGTAATCAATGGATGTCAGAAGGCTTGTGCAAAAAAATCCCCATCTAATGCCTACTCATCCAATATCCCCAGACTAGTTTAGTAAATATTTTATAAATAAATACCTCTATGGTTACACTATTTTATTTTATTTAAATTACATACTCAGTTTTAATTAAATGTAAATCATCAAACCAAGAAAATCTCGTTTCTTTACCTTTATTTTGTTTTTTAATATTTATCTTTCTATTTGGGTGTTAGGTAGCTTGCAATATAAAATGACATCATACTTAGCTAAATCCATATATTAATACTGTATTTCTATAAAAGTTTATCAATCATCAGACAACTCTGACTCGATAAAGTGCATATCATATAAGAGCTGCTGCATATCATGTAAGAGTTGATGACGGTCAATAAACTTTTAATGGGTAGTACCTTGTATAACATAAATTGTATATTAGACATATTTAATAAAGTAATTGATTAAACCAATTGTGCTAATAGCTAAACTAACCATTATATAATCAAATCACACAATCACCAAACAACTTTTTAGTATCTAGCCAAATCTCTTCAACTATGATCAAAAGTAATTTTCTATATTAACATAATTTGTTTTGATAATATTTGGTATACGATTGCTGAGTACTATAAATATGATCAATGGAGTATGTGATTTGAAATATATATTACACAAATTTATCTTATTAGTGCTTATTTTTAATGCAGTTACTGAATAGCTTAATTAAAGTTAAATCCAATGATCAAAAAACAGCGGGCAATTGATAATTACTGAATTGACTTAGAGTTAGAACAAAAGAAGTAAAACAACTGATTAGTTATAACTATCAGATAAAGTAAAGCAAAAAAAGAAAAATGGGGGTGAGGGAGTGAGTGACTTTTATATGAAGATATATTTTTATTTTGCATTATCAATAGCTACATATATTGGCTAAGAATAAAGGAAAAGGAGATGATGTGGACTGAGATTGAAAGGGAATATTGATAGTATTGTGTAAATGTTATAAATAATGAACCTGTCAAAATATAAATTCTACATTGTAATAATTGTCCCTCATCACCCTAAGCCCAATGGGATACTTATTTATTTTCAAAGACTAGGGCTGTTAAAATATTTTTCATTACTAATATAAACACAGTTATATATTGGTAAATTTCTGTATGGTGGAAATAATTAAAACTATGTGCTAATTCAAACAAAGTGTACCAGCTGAAGTTCAAACAATATAAGTCTATAACTAGTAAAAAAAATGCCTGTAATGAGTCCAGAAATGGTAATAATGTAAGTAGTTTTTCCCCATCCACAGTAGAACTATTTTCTCACTGCTCACAATTACATAACCTACCTTTTGAAGGAGAAGATTACTGATACTGAGGAATCAATTCAAATCATTCAGCAGATATGAACTTAATCTTAAATATACTGAATACACAAACTATTTAATTTTTTTTTAGTTACTGATGTGGGCATTATATTATATCTATTATAGTAAACTTACTGAATTATTAAGAGAAGTTATAAAATTGCTTAGAAACTCTTTAGTTGCATAGAAAAAGTAATCTAGCTCACCACAGATTTAATAACAGAATAAATACACTAGATATTATACCATCACAGAAATGATAAGTTTAAATACTGTGGAGATTTTTACAATAATCATTTATTGCGTGATAATAAATACAACAAAAAATATATTGTATTCTTATTTAATAAAATGTATTTTTTAAAAATTAATAAATATACAAAAAAAAAGATAAATATTTTCTAAGTCAGTTTAAAAATTTCATGTGAAAATAAAATTATTTTCAACTCATATTATAAAAATCTTTTTATTTTTTATTGCATAGAAATATAATTCTACTATTTATCAATCATTAGTTGATAATTGCTGAGAACAAACTATCGTGCAAGGTAACTTTTCTTCTGCTTTTTCTGCATGCTGTCAATAATTAACCGTATAGAAATAGACAAAATACATATCATTTATTTAATATTCATAGAAATGAAACTTTGTCCGTTGTTAAGCACATATTTTCTATTTAAATGTTATTTCATTCATAAAGTCAAATGCACTTTAAGGATGTAATGGGTTTCATTATTTTATAGTAATATTCATAATTTTATGATAATGCTTGTTAAATTATATGTTAATATAAAAATAAATTGTCATTTAATATGCAGCTGAATTAAGAATAACTTTAAAATCAAATAGGAAAGCAGAGACTAAAAGCTAAAATCCTCTTATAAATTTATAAATTAAAAATTGTATACTAAAAGAAAGGTTTTAAAAAATTCAATAATGATTAATACTCTCCCCTCTTTTTTTTTTAAAAAAAAAAGTTGTTTTTTTATATTCGCATACAAATTGTTTATCCAATAAAAATATAATTGAAAAATAATAATTTTTGTTGTATTTTTTTTATTTTCTGATTTGAATCAAAGTTTTTCAACGTTTTTCTTACCTATATATAAATCTAGATTATAACCTAAGTTCAAACCCAAGCACAACAAAATATGGCAAATTTAGATTATATAAAACGTTGTAAATGCGGGATTACAACGAGAAGTCGTTATTAGTGTATAGACATCTTATTACTCATTGAAGATTGAACTAAGATCAAAGAAAATTGATTTGATCAGACGACTGACCAAATAAAATCATACAAAATGTTATCGTAACTACTATGCAGTGATGTCATATATTGGTGTTGATTCAGTGATTTACCAATTACTATTTTACAATGTTATTACGATGGCTTATAAATATATACGATTTAAAAAATAATACAGTAACAAATCAATTTTTTTTCCTTATCATATAACAATCTATCACTCTATTGCAGAATCATTTATGAAAACATGAATAACTAGTGTATATCAGATACTAGGGTTGCCCAAATCCCCATATATCTATTTACCACTTTCACTTTGTGTCTATTAGTTATTTATGCCTGAATAAAATAACATAGGAAATTGCTAATGGTAATATAAATATTAAATATAAGCTAGAAGCTTTCTATTATATTTTGCTTAATATAAGAAATATAATAACTAAAGTTATTTGAAAATAAAATATGTAAAGTTTCTGCATAAATATTATTCTTTTTTTTTTATTTTCAAAAAGATAATAATCCAAATACATTTATGATTTTGTCAATAATCAATTTAAAGTTAATTAGTCCAATAAACTGGTATCTATACATTGTTATCTAAGAAGTTATGATAAATCTATTATAGCTTGGATTAAGCAATAACCATAAAATAAATATAATTATATTATTTGTAGTTGTATATTAGGCTATTTCTATCACCAAGTTGAAACTGTTAATGTTGTTTTGTTGTTGTTGTTTTTGTTGTTGTTTTAAATTAAATTTCATGTATATTTTTCTAAATACAATCAAAAAATTAATAACAATGTACAGGTTAGTATGAAATATTATTTTAATTAATATTTTCTGTTCTTTTCTTCAGATATTGTTGATCTGCTTAATAACAATTAGTATGGGAATTGAACCATATACTTTTCAGTATCAAATTTAAAATGATCCTGAAACTAACTAACAATTTTATAGACAGAATCCAATATTCATAAAAGTAAAATGTCACCAGGTTCAGTTTTTGTGATAATTATTATTGGTTGGACCAGAAACATCCAAAGAAGGAAGAAGAATACTTAAAATATGTTCTACTTTAAAATGAGTTATTAGTAATTTATTAAAAGTATTTTGAAAAATATGAATATATTGAAATAAGTGAATCATACCATCAACAGAAAAGACACATGCTACAACATATCCAGGAAATGAAATACATAAATTAATTTGCATAAATTTGCATCACAGTTAACCACTTTCTTTAGTTATAATATGGCTATGATTATGAGGACTGTGTCCCTTGAAAGCACTCAGCCATACTTATGTATCATTGTAATGTATAAAGAATTTTAAAAAATTCAGCTTTGTGTGTGTATGTGTCATTAGAGCAAATCATATTTATATGAATATATTTTGAATTTTTATAAAAATTGTCAATTTTATTTAGTTGATGGAAATAATCCAATATATATTTAGATTATTCTGTATTCTGTTGATAAAATTATCTAGTTGAGTAGAGAATCTTCTTAAAAATTCAGTATTTATGTTTTAACATTTGATAAAATCATATGTGGAAAAGGTTTTTAATACATAATTATTAATACATATTTTTTTATAAAATATTTTTATTATACACCTGGATCTCGTTTTAGGCAGTAGATAGGTTCCACAAAAAAGCCCGCATTAAAAAAAATCGCACAAAAAAGCAAAGCAACAAGGAAAAATTACTCTAAAATTCACATTTAAAAAATAAGGAAATAAAGTAGGACTAATAAAAAATATCAAATATTTGAAAAAAATTGGTACAAGACAAACTTTTTTTACTTTTTTTTATTTACTACAGTATTTAATTTGACATTTTTTCATACTATTTTAATCATTATCGCTATTTTCGAATGTGCGGTTTGTTTGTAAACTGGTAAGGAATCAGACTCATTGATGTGATGAGATGTAGCTTCTTCTTGAAAGAAGTCAAGAATCTCTCAGCAATTATGCCCAGAGAAACTTGTTAGCCACTTTATTTTCCATTCCCCACTCTAATTTTTATTATATTCTGCTCCATCCCATTTACACAACTAGTGCCAATTTTAGTCTTATACTGTGCTAATGGTTTTCTGTTGACAACTGATTTTTAATACTGAAATAAATTTTAAATGTTCACATTTTGTTTCTATATTTAAAAAATGAGGATCGCAATCAAAACAAAAAGATTATACATTATCATTAAAAATATTATTTTCAGTTTATAAAATCTTTGTTGTTTATGTTTAAAAAATCTACATTATTTATTTCTGTTATACCTAACAAAATACATTTTAAAAGTTTAAAATTTTTGAATATTTATTGCGATATTTTTATATGTAAGTATAAATCTATTATTATTATTTACTCATTAGTATAAGTAGGTTATTTATTCTAAATATAGCTTCAGGACATGTTCACGTTGGCTGCTGCTAATATAATGTTATATTTTTGGAAAAAAAAAAGTATTTCATGTCAAAATAAGTTATTAATAATTTAAATTTCTTGATATCTAATAAATATAGTGAAATATGAAAAATATTAAGAAGAAACATGAATCGCATATCTTCAAAATCACATTAAAATAATCTGCATAAAACGAGACCCAGGTGTAATTTATATTTAAAAAACAGCATAATGGAACTTCTTTATTTATATTTTTGATAATATTAATAATATTTATTATTTCACTTATAATCTGTATATAGCCTACATTGAATATTAAATATCAATATAGGTTAATAATTAAACAGCTGTTTAATATTTGATAAGGGTATAAAATTATGTGCCAAAAGACTTTTTAATGACATTAATATATTGTACCAGATGAAAGCTTTTAGTTTCGCATATACTGACCACAAGAGCACCACTAGTCTGAAAATTGGAAGTAGGCATTTATTTTAAGGATGGACAGGACATACTAACCTGAATGCACTGGACTAGCTCAACTAAGCAAACGAGATCTTTGTTTTGTTCTGACAGTTGGAAAGGTAACAACAGAAAACAAAATCAGCCAAGTAAAATGAATAAATATTTTATTAGCAGTATAATTAAATAAACATAAACCTAGATAAACTTTAAAATCCACTTAAAATGCACTACTCATACATTTGTCAAAATTAAAATATTTTAACATTGCTTAAAAACAATTTCTGCGCATTGTATAATTATAGAAAAAAGAGTACAAAAAAAAATACTGACAGTAGGAAAACTGCTAGTAAGCATACAGTGATTTCATGCAAGAAAAATAGGGGTTAGCTTCTTGCTTATAATCCATAGTTATAAAAAGAATAAATCTCTGTATTTGAGATTTCTGGGAGCTTATGCCAAAACAGGAGAAATGCGAAGGTAGCTTCCAAAACATTAACTAAAAAAAAAAACTTTGAAAGTTATTACTTTCAATCAATTGACCTCCCTCTGAGTGAGACAGGCTAGGAGCTCATGATCTACCTATTTAGAGGGTTAAAATGATCATACATGCCCCTACTAAATGATTGGGAAGCTTGAAGGAATAAAACTAACTATTATATTAATAATCTATTATAAATAATTATAGTTTCACAACATAAGTAGGACTAATAACAAATTGGGTTATGAGCCAGAAACTAATTAAAATAGTCTGTAATATACAGACTGCTCTCTATAACAAAAAGGAATATAAAAAAAAAAAACTAATCTTAGTCTTTTTTTTTTCAAAAGCAAAAACTAAATAAAGCTATGGTATTAAAATATAATTCCCACGTACATACATATATATTTGTACAAACATAAAAAAAAAATCTTTTAATCAAGTTTTACAAACAACCGAACTTATAAAAAAATAAAATTTATTTTCTTTTCTTTACCCCTATAAAACTTCAATTTTGTAATGGTGTTTCAAGCATCCATTTTCTATAACAGTTGTTAAATGTAATATTTTTTATTATTTTTTATTTATTTGTAAAGTATAAAAAATTTTAAATTTTCTTTAAAATATTTAACAATTTCAATTAGATATTAGAAACAGTACAACATATAAATGCATCACAATTCTTCATTAATTAAGATATGTTATATACTTTATTAGATTACATAATGATAGTAGTAAAATCAACATTGAAAAGGATGTAAGACAAGGTGACTCTATATCTCCAAAGCTTTTTACAGCAGTGCTGCTAGAAGTATTTTGTGGATTAAAATGGGAAGTTAAAGGAGTGAAAGTAAATGGAGATTACTTAAGTCATTTAGATTTTGCAGATGATGTAGTTGTTTTTTGCAAATAATGCTTTGGAGTTACAGGAAATGTTGCAGGAGTTATCAGATGAAAGTAGAAAAGTAGGACTAAAAATAAATGTTAAAAAGACTAAAGTAATGTTTAATAAATTTTCTCAAAATATGAAAATAAAGATTGATTATGAATTAAAGGAAGTTAACAGCTACAAATATCTTGGTCAGATTATTAATACAGCTGGAAACATAATGGGTGAAATTAATCATAGAATTAAACTTGGTTGGAGTGCTTTTGGTAGAAATAACTTGATACTAAAAGGAAATATGCCTATGTATTTGAAAAGGATGGTTTTTAATAAATGTGTTTTACCAGTTCTTACTTATGGACCTGAGCCTTGGACACTTAATAGAAGAGCAATACAGAGACTTCAAACCACTCAAAAAAGTATGGAGAGATGCATGTTGGAAGTAACAAGAAGAGATCGAAAACACAATGTATGGGTAAGAGAACAAACAGGTGTTAGTGACCTCATTAAAAAAGTTAAAAGACTAAAGTGGAGTTGGGCTGGACATATTGCTAGAAGAGATGATAATAGATGGACAATTGAAATATTAAACTGGATTCCAAGAGATTGTAAAAGACCCAGAAAGAGACCACATGTGAGATGGGTGGATGAAATAAGAAAGTGTGCAGGGGTGATGTGGAGAAAAGAAGCTAAAGATAGGAAAAGATGGATTGAACTTGGAGAGACATTCATCCTGCAGTGGATTGATAATGTTTGATGATGATGATGATATACTTTATTATTGGTTTATTTTTCATTTAAATTCTATACTGATTTAATACAAAAGCAATCAATAAAGTATTGTTTAAATAAAAGCAAAATCAATAAGTTTTAAAATGTTGGTTTGTTAATCTAATTCATTATCCACACTTTATTTATTTAATAAGGCTTTAATCTGTACATTTAAGCTTGCTTTACACTAGTTTTGTAAAAAAAAGATTTGACAACATTGTCAAAAATAAAGAAATATTATTTTTTTATTATTACTATTAAGTGTTTGCTAAATTGCATCAACTTTTGATAACCATATGAGTAATTATTTTTTGATTATTCATAGATTTTAACCCAATATTTGGAATTAGTTTGTGATTTCTTTCTCCCATATATTTTGAAATTGTATTTCACTATGAACAGAAATGTAATTGATTAGTGCTATACACCCTGGATCATGCCTGCCTACTATAGAAGTTACTAATAAGTCATTAACAAAAAGTAAAATAAATAAATGAAGTCAAAATAAAGTAGAAGTACGATTAAAAACAAATAAGAAAAATACAAGTTGTTTTTGTGGGGGGTGGGAGGTGACTATGGAAGTGAAAGAGGAAAACAAAGATGTCAGTAGAAGAGGTACCACTGATAGATTATATATTGCTAAAATCAATTAATTTGATACTAACTAGTTTAACCTATGAAACAAAAATAAACTAAAATTGTCACATGATCAGTCAGTGACATTTGAACAACAATGAAAATAAATTAACTCTCAACTGACTAAACCAAAAGATTTTTTTTTTCCCCAATTGAATTAGGAAGTTTTTTTCCCCATGTGTCATAGCATCGGCCGGGAGGTGAACCCATAACCGTCTGCAACCAACTACTTGCTTGCAAGGCAGCTGCAATGACCTCTCAGCTAACAACGCTTGAATTAGGAAGTTAATTTTATTAATATACTGATTAATTAGAGCATCAGCATCTTATAATAAATAATTGGCCACTCAAAAATAAATCTAGACAATTTAAATGATAAAAATCAACCCTTAAGGCTATCAACAATCTCAACCTATAGTCAAGACAACATCCTTCAACAATAAAGGTGGTACCATATTTATCTATGGTCAGATAATTTAATTGATTAAACTCCATGATTTCACTATTATTAATATTAGTCCTTCAATTCATTATGATTGAAGAAATAAAGCAATGGGATGATAAATGATGGAATGTGTATATGTAATAAAGTTATTTATTTATTATGTGTTTTATGGTGCTCAATATGTATGGAAAAATATATTAGATCCATGCCATTAGTTACTTTTTTTTACTAGATAAATGTTAGTTATATTTTTAAATTGTTTAAATACAGAAGCGTTAGTGGTCTAGCGGTTAGCATAGCTGCCTTTCAAGCAGCCGACCCGGGTTCACTTCCCCGTCAATTTTTAGACATATAAATGCTTTAAGCATATACAATTCTTTCTGATTAATAAGTCATCTATTTAAAACTCTTGCAATAATTTGCTATTTAAATATATGGATGATGAAAACTTTAATTTTGGCTACATAAATAATTAAGTTCTAAATATTTTGGAAGCAATAAACCATGCATGCAAAATCATTTCTAATCCATTCCATTATGATATATAAGTATATATTATAAATACACAAAAATTTCAATATGTTATTCAGTTTAAAATTCTCATAATTTAAACTTTGAAAATAATGTAATCATATAATAAACACCTATCAAAAACTCATATAAAAATATTCATCAGCTACAGTTCAGAGATCATGTAAAGTGTATTTGAAATTCTAACAGAGGAATTGCCAACCCATGCACCATTTGACGATTAACTTCTGATTATAAAAATAAACAGGAAAGCTACATCTTGTCAAGTAATAATACTGTATTCAAAAACAATTTTTATTAAAACTTAGAAAAAAAATTATTACAAAAAAAATTATTACAAAAATTCAAATTTATTGACCCACATCAAAAAAAAAACTGTTCTATGTTCATTCTGTATGTATTTATTTCGTACTTAACTAATTTGAGGAACAATCCTGAGTAAATCTATATTTGTGTTTAACTTTTATATTATAACTGTTTGTCTCTGTATAATCATTACAGTTTTTTCTTGATAAAAATTATTTAAATCAATGAAATTGCAAAAATTTCAGATTTGGAAAATGGATTCATAAGTTTCATTAAAGTAATATTTATATGATTTTTTATAATTCATTATTCTGTCATATCTGACCTTGCCTTTAGAAGTGGACTATTCCAGATTCCTTGCCTAAATGGCTAGCACCTGGTCACAATCTAATTGGGATAAATCCTCCATTGGGGTTCATATATATAATCTGAGTGTTTCCAGTAAGGTAGGAGATCTGCCATTAAACAGTCAGCCTTTTTAGAGGCAAGGCAGAGAGGGCAATTACTTCTGTCAACACAAATGTACTCTTCAATAATAGCCTGGCTCACAAGTTCAAGTACAACTCTTCCAACTGTACTGGACAGCTTGCCTGGAGTTGGCTCTAGTTCAGAATCTTCCAGCTGCACTTAGACAGATTGCCTCAAGTTGATTGCAGATGTAGAGTTACCAGTCCTTATGTGGACTTACCTCACTGTGTGGACATCACAATAATGCCTAAAGAAAATATCTTTTCTGATGGCAAAGGGTACTTAAACTCATGAAGCAGGCTGTCTAAGCATAGCTGGAAGGTCTAAACTAAAGCCAACTCGAGGCAAGCTGTCCAGTACAGCCAAAAGAGTCATACTTGAACTTACAAGGCAGGCTATTATTGGAGAGCACATTCAGTCATTCAGGTTGACAGAAATAATTGCTCTCTCTCTCTCTCTCTCTCCCTGCCTCTAAAAAGGCTGACTATTTAATGGCAGATCTCCTACCGTACTGGAAATATTCAGATTGTGTGTGAACCCCAATGAAGCATTTATCCCTATTGGATAGTGACCAGATGCTAGCCAATCAGACAAGGAATCTGAAATATTCCACTTCTAAAGGCAAGATTAGATATGACAATATCATTAAAAATGATAAATACTACTTTTTATAGTGCATAAACATATTTTATACAAAAATTAAATAGGCACCCAAAAGTTATATGGTGAATGTGAACTAGTAGGTAAAGAAAGTTTGCACATGTATTGAAAATAGTCATTCCTGCTTTAAATCACTGAATGAACTTTGGATAAATAGAAAATGATTTAGACGTGGTTTCTCCAAAAAAAAAGTTCAATAGCATTAGATTAAATGCCTGAGCTGGATCGATGAGATGCTTTTTTTTAAAGACCAGTCAGCCTATCTGGAAAATTCACAAAATGACAATAATTATGGTTCTAAATAATATTTATTACAGTTTTAGGAACCTTTTATAAATAAATTATATTTTACAGCAATAAAAGTTTAAAGATATCAATAGAATATAAACAATCTATTATTAGGGCAATCTTAATAGATAAAAGATGAATTACACCTTTAATTCTGATCAAAAACCTTTAAACAAACAATTAATGAATAACATGACTTAAAGAAATTAAAATTAAATCTTTTACTGCTGAATGGGGTTTAATTAAAACTTCTAGGTAGATTTAATCTTAATCTGTTTTAGTCATGTGCTTCACTCATTGTTTATTGAAAGATCTTAAACCTGTATAAAAAGTCAATTTATTTTTTATCTATGGAGGTTGCCTTGACAACCGATTGTTGATATTCTATTGGTTTGTCTAAGCCTGGTTTTTTATGAAATAATTTAATCATAAAAACCAGTCAATTAGTGGTATTTTATGATTTATATATATATATCAAAATCGATCAATCAAATTACACACAAGCATGTAAATGAATAAAAAGCCAATCACCCACAGCATGAATAAAGATAATCAACAACTATCTCATCACTATATGACCACAAAAATTTAAAGTATGTGAAATGAAAGTAATAACACAATTTATAAATTATTAATTTCTAAAGAGAGCAAACTAAAATAAAAGCTGTCTCTCTTTCTCTTTGTTATTTTTTCATGTGATAATATTTTAAATAATGCTTGTTTACAAGATTAAACATCAGCTATTGTGATTAATATTTTAATAGCAAAACATGAATATTATTGTGAATCTATGTAAAAACAATTATAAACAGATTTGAATTTTATTAAATTTCCTATTTAAAATTAGATAAAGTGTAATAATTGTAACCTAATAATCATAATCAGTCAAGCGTTGTTAGCTGAGAGATCAGCACAACTGCCTTTCAAGCAAGCAGTTGGTTGCAGACGTTTGTTGTGGGTTCACTTCCCAGCCGATGCTATGACATATGAAAAAAAAAATCATAATCAAGTGAAAGCCATGATTATGGTACACTACATTAAAAATGGATTCAAATTGAATCAGTTAAAATAAAAAATATCTACAGTATGGAGAAAATCGGCTAATTTTGAAAGCACATTAATGATAGTGTATGATCTGCTATCTATGAAAAGAACACAGGACAATCGATTATATATATTGTGCCAAGGCCAATTTGGCACATGTATATAAAATAATTTTGTCTAAAAAAATTATTAAAATAAAAAAAAATCTTCTGTAAAAGAGTTGAAATAAAAGTTGAAAAATAATGGATTAAAAGTGGGAAGGGTTTTTTTATTAAAGTTAAACTAAAGGTTTTATAAAAAGGAAGTAAAGAGTTTATTATTATTAGTTGAAATACAATTTAAAAGGTTTAAAGAAAATATATAAATCTCTTCATTTAAATTAAAGAAGAAAAATAATCTTAAAACTATTTTTGATTTTAGAATAGTAAAATATATATGTGCGTGCGAATGTAAATAAATGTAAGCTGTTAAAAAGAGAGATAATAAATGCATGTTAAAATCGTATTGAAAAACACATGAAAATAAATATTGAAATGAAATATATTTAAAAACACAGCGGTGGGCTACTAAAGATAAAAAAAACAATATGTTTATGAAAGCTACTACTAATTAAACAATCAATCAAAAACACATTGTCATAGGATTAATTACCAATGGAATTCGACAACAGATATTTGCCGGAGGATATTACATGGACAACATGTCGCAGGTATAAATAGACTTTTTTTTTATTATCGGGAATTAATTGAGAGAGTTTTTTCAGTCTAGTTTGCAGTGACAGTCTTGTTCCAGTTCAGACAACAGTGCAATTTCTATTATGTATACAGAAACAAAAATGCATTGTTGAGCAGCTTTTGGAAATATACGCTCGTGCTTCAGCCGTTTTAGTCCAACAAGATCATCAAAACCTGCCTGTGAAATAATGTCTGCATAACAACTCAGAAATCCTCTGTCAAACTTTCAACTGTCTTCAAGAATAAAACCAACGGATTAGCATAAAATCTCTTCAATAAATGTCAAAATCTAACTGGTTAGAGATAATCCATCAGAAGCAGCAGAAGCAACCAACAACAAGCAATATCCACATTCAAAAAATTCTAGGTAAACATTTATTTATTATTATTTATATGTAGTAGCCACTACTGTAATTTGTAAAAATTCAAGATTCAAATTATATAAACTATAAGCATGCATAAAATGAACTATTGATGTGCATGTTTGTGAATGTTAGATAATTTAAATGTCAAAGATTATTTTTGCTCTTTCATAAAATATATCATAGTATGTTAACTTAAAATGTGTGTGTTATTTATAGATTTATAAAAATGTTTATCATTAGTAAATGTTAGTTAATAAATTGTCTTTAAAATTAAACTTTATTCGTCGGTCAATTCTTTTTATCAATACTTTTTCTATATTTTATTACTGATTAAAACTAGACTGGGCTAGTTTATGGGATGGTTTCGAGTGCTGTATTATGAGCCTACTGCCCGAATACGTTAGTCATCAAGACTAGCTGGCGCCCCGGGGTTTACTCTGAAACAAATAAAGTATTTGGATAGTAGGGGTTTGAATCTAGCAGCCGAGGTGGGCCATTGTTGATAGTTAAAGCTATCAATAAGATCTCCCATTTTGCTCGAACATGCCAGTTCGTTCACATAACATTTATAAGATTATAAATGTATTATGAAGGAGTTTGAAACAAGCCAAAACTTATATACGGGTAAGTAAGTGGTTTCAGCGGTTCGACCCGGTACAATATATATATAATTGATCACTTATTATATATTTATATTGCAAATTTGAAAAAATTGATTGATTACAAATATTTATCAGAAACATTATTCAATTTATTTTTAAATGAGAGGGGGTCTCTTTTTACGTGGACTTATTTAACACGATTTGGAATTTACGTGATTTATGTTTCACCGAAAGTCAAACTCTGATAATGCGCTATTACTTTAAATAATAAATTTCACGCATTTACATTATATTGAAAGTAATAGCACATTATTGGAATTCAACTTTCATCTTAGTAATTTCAATATTTTCAGTGCTTTATAATAATAAGATTTTATGCAATAATGAAATTAAAATCATGATTTCCACATTTTATGTATACACACATTAAATTTTACAAGATTATAATGTAAATTTGTTCAAACATTGTGTGTGTTAATTTTGCATTTTAAATCACATTCGTTTTTTCTTTTTTAAAAAAAACGTAATCAATTATTAATCATTTAGTGTCCACACATTTATTTTTAAAAGATGAGTATGTTTCACCGAAAGTCGAACTCTGATAATGCGCTATTACTTTAAATAATAAATTTCACGCACTTACATTATATTGAAAGTAATAGCACATTATTGGAATTATACTTTCATCTTAGTAATTTCAATATTTTCAGTGCTTTATAATAATAAGATTTTATGCAATAATGAAATTAAAATCATGATTTCCACATTTTATGTATACACACATTAAATTTTACAAGATTATAATGTAAATTTGTTCAAACATTGTGTGTGTTAATTTTGCATTTTAAATCACATTCGTTTTTTCTTTTTTAAAAAAAACGTAATCAATTATTAATCATTTAGTGTCCACACATTTATTTTTAAAAGATGAGTAATAGCAGTGAAATGAAATTTGATTTTTAAACAGAATTGAAAATTAAAGGCAAAAATAAGAATTTAATTTTTAGTTGTTAGTTTTAATTAAATTTTTCCCAGCAGTAGTGAATAAATGTCTTTTTATTATCATAAGTCTAAGTTCATAAACAATTAATAAAATCATCATCTCAAAGATTAATTACTAATTACGTTGTCAACAGAAAACCATTAACACAACATGAGATGAACTTGGTGCTAGTTGTATTTCCTCTTGTGAGAATCGGATTTTTTACCAGTTTGCAAACGAACATGTATTTTGGCAAATAGCGATAATAATTAAAACGTGTATAAAAAATGTAAATTACTGTACTTATGCATAAAAATATATTATTTTGAATAAAATTAAATATTATAGTTAAAAAAAGTTTGTCTTGTATCAATTTTTTTCAAATTTGAAATTTTTTATTAGTCATATTTTATTTCCTTATTTTTTTTTTTGCACGAGTTTTAAAGTAATTTTACATTGGTGCTTTGCTTTTATGCGAAATTTGAAAAATCACAGACTGCATCCCCCCTTTTTCAAGGTAAGTTACATCTATTTTTGTGCAATTTTGTTTGTGCATGTTTTCTGAGGAACCTATCTATCACATAAAACGAGACCCAGGTGTATTCAGTTTAAACAGTGTTCCATCTGTAAAGCACATGTGCCGTGGTTTAAGTTACATTATTATTTATAATTTTATATACTTAAGTGAAACAAATATCATGATTATTTCAAATTCGAAATTAGTAATCATTTTAAAATCAGGATTAAAATAAAAATTTATAGATGGATCTATAACCATTTAAAAAAAATCTAAATAGACAATCGTTGACTTTAAAACATGTATTTTAATAATTTAAACTTAGTTTAATCTTTAGAAATTTAAGATTACTTTTTCAGTTAAAGGCTCAACACTTTCTTTCTTTTTGAAAAACTTTTCGTGTCGATTTTAGTATTAATAATAATTTTTTTCAAATATAATATTTGTGATCATATTTTAAAAAATTGAATTTTTTAAATTATAATTGATTTATTTCCCATAAATTAATGTATAATTTAATTTTTTTTCTATATGTCATAGCATCAACCGGGAGGCGAACCTGCAACAACTGTCTGCAACCAACTGCTTGCTTGCAAGGTTGCTGTGCTGATCTCTCGGCTTAACAACGCTTGACAATAATTTAATATTTTGTTGGTGCATTTTAAACTCTTACATATAAGACACTAAAAATAGTCATATAATATTCTAAAACAGTATTTCTAAAACATAATTTAAATCATTGAAAAGATATTTTAAAAACTTACCCTAATAGAGTCTGCGAAAAATGTTTTAGGGTGTTAGCAATGTCAATGCCAGAAGGTAAAGGTGGGATGTTATTACTAGTCCGCAGGTAATAGTCATTAAGATTTCGAATCTTGGCATTAACTAAAAAAAAAAAAAGAAAATTTTATACATTTAAAAAATTAAAAATTATGTTATATAAGTTTTTTTAAAAAAAACTAATTTAAAGAAAAAATGTAAACATGGAATCATAGCTTTGATCAAGTAAATTTCTGAATGATTTCATTAAGCATTAATCAAGTTTAAAGGTAGTAATCAAACACAGCGGGTTCTACCTTAACAATAGTACTTGGCAATTAATAATAATAAAATGTAGAATACAAGTAAAAATACATGCATTAAAAAAAATATCAATCAACAAAAAAAAAACGCACAAATTTAAAATAATTTTGTCTTAGAAACTGAGTGCAAATAATAATTATCTCAAAGCAAGAATAAAGTATATAAATTGGTAATATTTTGAATTATTACTAGTACTGTTGCAAGAGAAAAAATATATTTTTCAATGCTTGACAGAATAAATAACAAATACAGCTTTGTAACTCTTCCTGTTAAATTATATATATATATACTTTTCAATCTGTTCCCCCTTTTTTTTCATATGTCATAGCATCAGCCAGGACGCAAAAGCATTGGCTGGGAGGCGAACCCGCAACAACCGTCTGCAACCAACTGCATGCTTGCAAGGTAACTGCACTGACCTCTCGGCTAACAACGCTTAACTATTTTTTTTATCAGTGGATTTTTCATTTTAACTCCATTACATCCCAGTTAACTACTACTACAGAAAATTAATCTACCTTCTCTCACTAAACATTCATTTTATAAACAACTTTTTATTTTAAGGTAAATTATATTTGCATCTTATACCCATAATAATTTTGCTTAACATATATTTGTATGTAGACATAGTTTGTAGTTAAGCATTGGACTATTTCCATCATGTAATTAAATTATTAAATGTTTTTAAAAATATTAAAACTTTGTTTATATTTTTTTAAATATATTTAACTTTTAATACATAGGTTAATGCCCCCCTTCCTCTAGCTAACATGTGTGTTATTATTAATAATCAACTCTATTTGAAAAAAGTAGGCATGAAAATAATAATTTTTTTTCCTTCATTGTTGTTTCTCTAATGAGAAGTATTATAAAGGCCTTTCCTCTAAAGTGAGCTGTTTTTGCTTCCTCATAGTTATTTCCAATTTGCAATAGAATTCTTTCACAACACCCATATCATAAGTTATTTTATCATGAGTCAAATCCAAACAAAATGCCAATATTAAAGTTATATATCTCTTATTGTTTATTATAAATTATTAATATCAAAATTTGCATATGATGTAAAAATATGTGTATTTTTTTAAATTGTTGCTAAAATCTTTTTATTAAATGCACATATTGAAGTTGGAACATCAGTTTGTTTGTTGGTGTGTTTATTTGTAAACTTTTGAACCTTTTTAAGTTAGAATAAAATTTAAAAATTGAAGTTTTATAGATATAAAATTGCTTGAAAATTGATATATAACTATGTAATGCAGGCTAATCTACATGGTCTACTAATGACTTCAATAGGTCACCGAGTTTCTTAGATGTAGAACACATAGGGGGGGAAGTGAGAATATTTTGTAATTTCAAATTTAAAAATTATTTTTGAAATTTTCATTTGTTTTAAGAAAGTATTGTGAGATGGTGATATAGAGATTTTTTTTTCAATTTAATAACATTCTAATAACATTTTAAAATCAAGATTTAATAAAGTTAGGTTCAATATAATTTGTTGAAATTTATACATTTTTAAAAAAATCTCAATGAAAATGATAGACTATATTATTATTTTAAAGAGGTAAATTAATTTCTTAGATATGAAAGAGAGGAAAGCTTTAATGTTTTAAGTAATGCTCATGATGTTCTTTATTGCAATTGTAAGCTTCATTTAAATAAATCATAAGAATATTTGTTTATAATATAATTGTGTTAAACTTTTTTTTAAAAAAAAATTTTTTCCAAATAAAAAGAAAAAAAGGTGAATCAATTTTAAAGAGGAAAGTTATTTGCTGATTTTTTATACATATATAATGAAGTTCACATAATAAATATGACCTTTATATAAAGAATAGACATATTAACTTGCTGCAATATATATATATATATTGCATATATATATATATATATGTAGCAATTTATATATATATATATATATATATATATATATACACTATAAATGAAAAATTGTACATACTAAATAAAGTTTATTTACAATATAGTTTTTTACAAAAAACAGCAAAAATGTCAAACACTTTTCACTTAAAAGAATATTTCATATTTTTAATCACTTATATATTCATATATTATGTACACATACTAAATATGATATATACATAAGGGGCACACATTTTACCTTATAACAGAAATCACTTTAAAGAGTAATATAGTTTTACATTTTTATTTACTGTACCAATATTAAGAAGTTAAAAATAATAGAAATAAAAATCTTTTTTTCATTAAATGTTTTTATTTATCATGCACTAAAAAATATTTTTTCTTCAGCCACAATTGGAATTTTTAAATTTAACTCAAAATAAAAGCATGAAGGAGGAGATCCAGAAATTAATTAAGTGAATCACTATTTTTTATAACAAGGAATTGATTTAATTTCTGGACCTCCCTTCCAATGATTTTATTTCAAGTTAAATCTAAAAATCCCAATTGTGATTGAAGAAGCAGTTTTTTAGTGCACAAGAAATAAAAGCATTTAATATCAAAAATTATATTATTCTTCTTTTGAAAATTATACTTTTAAAACCAGATCACTGTAACTTAAGTAGTAACTCAAAAGATTTGTTTCTCTTACTCTACTTCACTCTCAATTTTTAGCTAAAATGTGAAACAAAAATGAAAACTCTCAAACTATTGCCACACAGCAATTGGTAAGACTGTTAAGAAATATTTTCTTCATTTTTAGTTCTCTATGAGGAGTATTTTAATAAAATTTTGTCCTAAAGTAGGCATTTGAAAATTTTCTATTAAACTTTATCTATATAAATAATGTGTTCCAATAAAAAGATAATATTTTTTTCTCCAATCTACCTGCAGTTCAATCTCTAAATCAACACATTAATTAATTAGCAATGTGGTTTAGCTATTCACCACAAAAGTTTTAAAATACTAGTATGTCTGAATCATAAGTTATGGCATTAAAAATGTCAGTGTATTTTGTATTTTTATAGCAAACTTATGATGGAAAAATTCACTGGCATTAAATTTTGTTTTAAATTGAAATGTTTAAAATGATTCAAGCTCTATATAGCATTGAAGTCATAATTTTTAAAAACATTTTCAAATGATAGATAATAGTTCATGATAGGAAGAAAAGTACTGAAAATAATTCACACAATGGTATATAAAAAACAACTGGAAAAAAGATGTGCAAAAGTTGGTGAAATTCTTTGAAGACTCACAGAGGTATTGATGGGTATTTTTTAAAACCACTGCCTTTTGCATTTCAGTAAACAAATTTAAAAAGAGAAAGTAGTGTGAATGTATTGACAGAGGATAGCATTGCATAGCCATGCAAAAGCCCATGATTAAAAATCCAAATTTCTGAACATCACAATAAATAATGAGATATAGTGTTTTCATTATGAGCTCTCAAACAAATGCCATAGTATAGATAGAGATTTCCAGGTAAAAAAATACAAAAAACATTGTAAATTTAACTCACTCATTTTATTCACTATAACATATTTCTGAAGATCAGCCAATAATTGCTAACTAGTATTTGAATGTTTTAAATCATCTATGAGCTAAAATTTTGCCTGGGTGATGTAATTGATAAACAAGCTTGTAATCATTGTTATTCAAAAACATACTGTCCATAGTGCCAAGATTTTTCACAATGTTTGGTCTAAAAAAAGCATGTGTGCATGGTCAGCCACCCAATTATCAATTTAGCACCAAATAACTTTTGACTATTTCCAAAATTAAAGTTAGGCATGGAGAAGCATACTATGATTCAAATCAAGACATCCAGAACTTTGTAATAAAGTTGCCATAGCACATTCCAATAAAAAAATTTAAATACTACTTCACAAGTTTTACAAGTATTTCTAGAAATATAGTTACCCATTAGAAAACTATTTTGAATGGATAATAGAAATACAACATAAATAACATTTTGCATTTTATTTCATTCAATTTTTTACTGGAATATGGTGTATACACTCACACACACACACACACACACACACACATATATATATACAGTGATGATATCCCAAATTTCCAAGAACCGGTTCTCTAAAATTAGATTGTATTTAAGAACCTATTCTGTTTATTTTTCTTTTTTCTAAGCATGGAAGCAAATCACTTCTTGGTTTCATACCTAAAATTTTTTGGTGACTTCTCAAAAATTTTGTATGACACCCTCCCCTCCCTTCATACAAAAAAAAGTGCTGCAGTGCACATGCACACTATGAGGTACTTTGTAATCTCACTTATGGAATTAAAAAAAATTAAACCCTTTTTATAATTGGAAAAATATATTTATTTGGAAAGATATTTCCATATTGACATTCTAGTCACATCATATGTCTCTTCAGGTTGATGATGCTTTTTGACTATAATATCATCAGCTATATTGTGATTTCTTAGCCAAACTTGAACTGAGTCACTGCAATCCCAGTGATCTAATGGAAGACATATCCAATTTATTACTAGAAGAATTTGCCACATTTTTCACTTCAAGGTGATTTCTTTTATCTGAATAAATTGTGTTCACCACAGAAAACTTTCATTCAGCCTTGGTTTTAATTATATCTTTAGCTCTTTGGATAGTTTCATGTACAACATGTTTCTGATGATTTCTCAAAACATTTTCAACATAATCACGGAAATCATTAACTGAAATCTCATGGTGAAATGCTTTGTAAAAATCTGATAATTTCTCTTCAAATTCTTTCCAGAGAACTACAGCTTTGTCCAGATTCCAAGCATCTGGGTTCACAATTTTAACTAGTTGATGGATTTTATGATTTCTATCTTGGATATTATTACTTATGCTATTACAATCCATTAATCTTAATTCCATGTTTGTTATCACTATATTCAGTAATTTTTGATGGTGAAGACTCACTCATTTGTTGTCTTCAAAAAAATTAATATGCAGGAATTCCTTAGAAGAGATAGTTTCATTTATTATTTTTTCATAATTACCACTCTTCTCTCAGATATTCAAATGCTTTAATTGTTTTCTTAATCAATTATTCAGCATGCGATATATTTACACATCTTCTTTGAATAGCATCCGCCAACAAAGCAATTTCTTCTAGAATATCGATTCTTAAATTAGCTAGATCTCATAAAATATTTGTTGGCAAGATGTTTAGCCATTCCAGAAAATTTTTTATTAGTAGAAAAAAAATCATATAGTGCTGGATAGGCTCACCATGTTGCAACTGCTGTTCTATGATGGCATGCTGCCCATCTTGGGTAAAACTCTACAATTTTTAGAATTTCTAATTTCCAAATTGGTTGAAATTTTATTCATTGCTATTTGGTTTTTATTAGACTGATGGAAGATTTTACATATTTCATTAATAAATGCTGTAAAGTGATTCATTTGCTTTATGTCTTTGATAAAATCCTTCAGCACAAGCTGAAGGTGATGACTCAAACAATGCCAAATAATAATCACAGGATAGTGGTTTTTTTATTTTAACATTCACTTCTGACCACCTTTCCAGAATCAAAATTACTCCATCTGAACAAAATCCATTCAAATTATTCTTTAAATATGGATTATCAAATCCTACTGATTGCAGACTTTGTAATAGAGCAGTGTAAATGGTTTCAGCATCTTTGTTTTGTAATTCCATTAAATCTACAAAAATTGTTGGTGAGAAATCTGCATCTTTAACCTTAATAAAAATGATAAGGACTGGTTTGCATGATATTGTTGATGCTTCATTAATTATAAACATATCTTTAAATTCTGATCTATTATTTTTCTAAACACTTTCTTTTTAATGTATTTTTCAATGTGCTCGACAATTTTGACAGACAGTAATTGAGAATGAAGTCCCACTCCCATATCAAATCCAATCTTTTTTTATAATTCTATCAAATGTTCAATATCAGAAAACGGTCAGTTTCATTTTGCTAAAGTGCAAACCGTACTGAAAATTTTACAGATGGAGCTCATAAACTGTTCATGAACTTTGTCTATAAATTTGAAAATTGCATTTTTTGCACTTTCTTTCAATTGCATCACACAAATCTGGTGTGCTTTTGATGAAAAGTGTCCCTTTATTTTTTTTAAGAGAGGCTTGTTGAACCATTTTATTTTTTCCACTTGGAACAATATTACTTCTCCATTCTTTTGACACATGAGATGCCTTCACTTTTATTGACTTGATTTTGATATAGTTACCACACTCAAGTTTTTTTTCCAATAATAAGTAAACCACAATATTTTTTTTCGAATTCATTGGCTTATTTCATATTCCAGAAGCCAGGAAGGTCACTATTTACATTTATTTTATATGCATCTTTTGTACTTTTGGAACTGGACACCTTATTTGTGTTGTCAACATTATTTTCTGTTGCATCAGAAGAAACAGAAAACAAAACTTGATTCAAAATATCATCCTTTACTATCGTTTTCGATTCTGTATCAGTTTTTGGATCTTTTATGAAGGAATCTGATATTGTTTGGCATTTTCGTTTCATTTCTTGAGAAGGGTTTATTTTTATTATATTCTCGTATTACATTCACCTTAGGAAAAAAATCTAATTAATTGATTTTTAATACAAATCATAAAACTGAAATAAAATATTAAAATTAAAAAAAGAAAACTAAAAAAATTTGAAAACGAGTCATGCCACTTGATGAGCCAAAGTTATTGTTATATTTATCATCTTGACAAGTTATTCTAGAAAAAATATGTTGAACTTATTGTTAAAAAAAAGACGCACTGTTACATCAGATATAGCAAACTAAATGAAAATAATGTACTATAAACTTACTACAGCTGATCATCCATTAAATTTATTAATCAAATAAAAACAAATCTTGCATGATAAATATGTAAGTGAAGAAATAAAGTATTTAAATAAAAAATAAAAGTTAAATAAATATTTAAAACAACGTCGGCATAACAAAATCATTTGAACAATGTTTTTATGTTATTGTTTGTTTTCGCAATGATAGGTCCTTTTGAATGAAGTTATTTTATCTTTAAAGTAAAATAATTTCAGCAAGAGTAAATTTCATTAAAAAAATTATGGTAATACAAAAATACATTTGTGCCGAATTTATTTCTAATTTTTAATTTTAATAACGCTTCTGTTAAATGTAAGTAAACTAATAGTTAATTAATTTCTTACTTACTTTGTGTAAAAATTAAGTATGGGTTCCTTTATCACTAATAAAATAACACTTTTTATTTGTATACTTTTAAAAAAACTAATTTGAAATGCGATAAATAATGGATTTAATTACTTAAAACAAAACTGTTGTGAATTATTTCTTGCAGAATAATTCTTAATCACTCAAATTTCATCGCGCATATCACACGTTCCAAGTGCAATATCATATGGTCGAATTATTCTGGGGAAAGCATTTTGAACCCAATCTGTTCAAAAAGAATCATTGTTACATAAGATATAACAACAAAAAAAAATACAAATAATGTTCTAGATTATTGTTGGAAATAATTAAGTAATTTGTTAATTCAACTATTTTTTAGGATAAGAATAAAATTTATTTTTGGATAATTTAACTACCGTTCACTAATTTTTTTTAACTTTAAGACCCGGTTCGCACGAACCGGTGCGAACCGGTTGGATATCATCACTGTATATATATACCAAACTAGTCAAGAAATTAAATTTTAAAACACCACCAATGATTTCACTCCTACACACATACTTCTCTGATGTAGAGAACTATAAAAAATAACATATTTAAACTAAACATTACCCACAATTTTACTTTCCATGAACCCTTAATATTAAAAAAACTTTTAAATAAGTTAACTGCTTCAAAATCATAATTATTTTTAATAATAAAGATTCTTTAATTCTTCTTTTTATTTATTTATTATTAAAAATTTATGATTCTGAAGCAGTTAACATATTTAAAAGTTATTTTAATATTAAGGGAGTATGGGAGATAAATGGAAATGTGGGTAATGCTTAGTTTCAATATGTTATTATATTGTAGTTCTTTACACTTGAAAAGACTGCTTGTAGCAGTGAAACCATTTATAGTCTTTTAGAGTTTATTTTCATGGCTAATCTGTTTGAATTGTAAAACTGGGTAATTTTAATTATATATATATTGTACCAGGGTTCGAATATGACAATTGAAACACCGGTCTCTTAGGCAGAGAAGAACATACTCGGAGAGTATGTATGCCCAAACCATAGCTATAAAATATATAACTAGCATTACATTTCCAGGACATAGCTTCTTCTTGGCTATTGAGTTCAACACCACATTCAAAGCACTTTTTTTTGTTTGTGTATAAACACGGGCACCAGTTAATTATCCAAGAATGAATAATGTGCTTTGAGCAATGGCCACTAACTCAATGCCTAAATATCCATGACTAGCTCAATTGTTTGTCATCACTACTAGATTGTACATAATTAATGGTGAAAAGAATTGATAAAGATTTGTAAAAGAATTGATAAAAAGAATTGACCAACAAATAGAGTTTAAATTTTAAGACAATTTATTAACTAACATTAATTTACTAAATTTAAACATCCTTATAATTTTTTAACTAATATAACACATGCACATTTTAAATTAACACACTATAATATATATCTTATGAAAAGCATAAATAATTTTTGACGTTTATAAAATCATATAGCATTCACAAACACGCACATCAATAGTTCATTTTATGCATGATTATAGAGTTCAAATTACTTGTCTCTGGAGGCTTTACGAATTTTAATGCAATGACTATTATGGTATAAACGAAAATAAGCAAATGTTTTACCTAGGATTCTGAACGTAGATTTAGAACTTTATTTCTTCTTGTTTGCTGCTTCTTCCAGCTGGCTGAGACATTTCCTTGATGAGTTTCCTTATTATTCATGATTATTACTATTGGAGACAATTAGATACTGACAGAGATTTTCTAAAATGTTACGCTGACATTATTTCACAGGCAGATATTGCTGATCTTATTTGACTAAGGCTGGACAAAGACGTATGTTCCCAAAAGCTGCTCAGCACTGCATTTTGTTTCTGGATACAATTAACTCAACTGATTGTCCTCTCTTGACATAACTAACTCAATCAATTGTCCAATAAAAAAAGGTCTATTTATAACCTGTGATGTGTTGTCCATGTAATATCCTCTGGCAATATCTGTTGTCAAAATTCCTTTGATAATTCTTTGACAATGTGTTTTGAAAGATTGTTTAATTAGTAATAGCCAGCAGATGTGTTGTTTTATATTTTTAATTAATAGCCATTGCCGTGTTTTTTAATGATAATCTTCTTTTATTTCATTTTAATATTTAATATGAATACATTTTTATTTATTTACAATCGCACATATATACGCACATATATAACTTGTTTTAAGATTACCTTTTCTTTAATTCGAATGAAAAAAGATTTGTATTTTCAAAACTTTAAATTATATTTCGACTAATAATAATAAACTCTACTTCCTTTTATAAAACTTTTAGTTTATCTTTTCAAACCAAAGCTCCCCTCCCCCATTTTAATCAATTATTTTTTAATTTTTATTTCAAAAACTAATGATAGAAAACTATTTGACTCTCATCTTTTCAAAAACAAACTGTAATAAACTCTTCAACATTTAATTTTACATTTTTCTTTTACAAAATATTATTTTAGTAATGTTGATTTAGATAAATTATCATGTGCCAATATCAATATTGGTACATTACACTGTCCCCATTTGAGAGTAAAATGCGTTTATTTTTGACCATTTTATCTCTGACAACTCTAAGTCTTAATTCAGAACTATTTTTATTTTATTACGGATGTGTTATTTATTTATTTTATTTATTTAACTCGGTCACTTTAATTAAACCTTTTATTTTATTCATTTATTTAATCCTACAAATATTACTCTTAAATCATTCATTTGACCTACTTAGTTAACTTGATTTTATTGTTTTTTTTTAACTGTTTATTTACGAGCATTTTTTCTTAATTAATGTGTGTGTGAAAAAAAATCTTTTATTCAATGAAGCCTCCTTGTCATTATTATTATTCCCAAACATTTCATTTAGTATTATTACCACTTGTCCGGTGGCTGTTTTTCTCTTTTCACTAACCTCAATGACGGGGCATTATATGTTCCCTTTTCCTCCAACCCCTGTGCTATAACGAATGTATTATTACCGTATTGCCACTTGATGATATAGGGGCCATCGTATATTGGCTGGAATTTCTTGTATATATGTTTTTCAGGATGACTCACCGGATGAACTCTCACCATGACCTCATCTCCTCTCCTGAATATGGCCTTAGGTCTTCTCTGCCTCTTCTGCCATAGCCTTCCCATTTTTCTTAACTGGTTAAGTGCTTGCTTAGCATCTCTTCTCTGGTTGATTGGATTTATCTCCACTGGCAATTTAATCTCAAACGGATCCGGAATATCTCATCCGAAATGTAGCTGAACAGGTTCGAATCCTGTAGACTCATTTCTTGACCAGCTTATCATGTTGACTATTTATGAGGTTTCTTTAACCCATTTGCGATGATCATCCTGTATATAAACCCGAAATAATTGCCCCATCTCCCTCATAATCCGTTCACATGGATTAGACTGAGGGTTACAAATCGACATAAGTATATGTCTTAGCCCATGTCTGTCCATTCAAATCTTCCATTCGCTAGATATAAAGGGTGTTCCATGATCTGACAGAAATTTATCTGGAATTCCTACAGTCTTAAAGTATTGTTGCTCCAAAACTCGAATAGTTTGTGTTGCGTTAGCTTGAGCTACTGGATATGCTGCTACCAGCTTCGAAAACACATCGTATGTCTAATGAGATACTTTATTGAATGGAGGCAGAGGTTCATGGAAATCTATCGCTAATAAGCTGTTCAGGTGTTGAGCATATATAGGTTGCAGTGGCCCCACTCCTGCTGTGTTAGCAGGCTTGGTTGCTGAACATATGGTGCATCTACCAATCATGTCCACAATATTGGCATTCATTCCCGGCCAGTAAAACCAATGACTCAGCCATTCTTCCACTTTATTTGCCCCATAATGTCCATAAGTGTTATGCGCATAATTAATTATTTGCTTTCTCATGGTGACTGGAAAAATAATGTGTATTTTTTTTTCATAACACATGCTGTAAGAGTCCTCCTTTTAAACAACAGTGATTTCAGTCCCTCCACAGTAGATTATTGGCTGTTTTCATTACAGGCTGATTGCACAAATACTCCATTATTTGTCTGCAGACATTATCTTCCTCTTGCTGCTTCTTTAATCTGTGAAAATTGTCTTCTATCCTATTTACTTTAAATATTTTGGCGGCAGCTATATACGCTTTGTCACAACTCAAGTGTTGTTCCTGAGCCATCGGATATTGGCTTAAAGTGTCTGCCACAATATTCTCTTTGCCACAGCAGTAAGCCACTTTGTAATTAAATTCTTGCAGGAACAAGCTCCACCTTATTAGCCTGCTATTATTCAAGAAACTGTGATTAATAAAATCGAGGCTCTTATGGTCAGTGATTATTACCACTTTAGAGCCTACTAAATACTGCCGGAATTTCTTGAATGCCCACACAATAGCCAGGGGTTCCTTCTCAGTTACAGTGTAATTCATTTCCAGTCCCTTTAGTAAATGGCTAATGAAACAAAGAACTATGTGCTGTCTCTTTTTCTGTATCTGAAATAGCATAGCCCCCAATCCAAACCCACTGCAGTCCATTTGTACAAATAATGGTTTGTCGAAATCGGGATATGACAGCATAACTTTATTTAAAATCTTGCCTTCATGCTCTGAAAACTATGCTTATGCTCTTCATTCCACATCCACAATTTTTCTTTTCTTAGTAACTGTGGTAATGGCTCCAGGTCAAGTGAAAAATTTCTATAAAATCAATTATAGAAATTACATAGTCCGAGAAAGATTTAATATGTTTTTTATTCTGGGGTGTGGGAAATTCCTGTACTGCTCAGATTTTTTCAGGGTTAGATAATATTCCTTTTTCTGTAATTATATGACCTAAAAATTTGACCTCATCAGTCATTATCTTTTTTAGTCTTATTTAAATTAATTCGAATCCCCTTTTTCTCACCCTCCCCCAGCAACATTTCTAAATGAGCAAAGTGCTCATCTATACTTTCCGATGCCACCACGATGTCGTCCACATACATTACAATTAAATTCTTAATATCATCTGACAATACCTGATCCAGACATTGTATAAGCCCCGCCCCACTATTTTTTAGTCTGAAGGGAATCCAGTTAAAATTATATTCACATCCATTATATTTAAATGCTGTATATTTCTGATCCTCTGGATGAAGTTTGATTTGCCAGTAGCTGGCAGTTAGGTCGAATGTCGAAAATATTTTCTTATTTTAAAATTTCAATAACAATTCACTCATAGGTGGCAGAGCATTAGTATCAGCTATTGTTATCTTATTTAACTGCTGTGTGTCCAAACACAACCGAATTGATCCATCCTTTTTTTACAGTTACGATGGGGTTATTGAAAGGAGACAAACATTTAAATATAATTCCCCATTTAAGCATTTTGTCTATCTGTTTCTCTACTTCACATCTATATTGATGAGGTATAGGATATGCATGGGCTTGATATGGTTGGTCTTTTATAAGCCTTATCCTGTGTTCATACCCTTGGATTACCCCAGGAACCTTGTAAAATATGCTTTCATTTCTATTGAATAGTTTCTTCAGTTGGTTTCTTTGATTATCATTTATGCATCTTGACTCATCCACATTTTCCCCTATCTCTATTTCCATTACTGCACTTTGTGCATCACTCTGTTTATTTACCTCATCCTTTTGGTGTTTTGTAAATGGAATTATTACATTGTTTATTTCTGCCTGACTTTGTTTATAATCCAATACACAGCCTGTTTTGTACATAAAATCCGAGCCTAATATGATCTCATGAATTAGACCCTCCAAAATCAACAGCACATGCATATATTCTCCCTCTGCCATGTGTAATTTCACCCATGCTTGTTTGGATGCCAACTTTGCCTTCTTACCATTATCCAACAAAACATATAATGGTTTTTAATGGCAATATTTTAATTTCTGGGTCAATGTCATTTATTTTATTAAACATTTCCTGTGACATTACCAATACCTGACTTCCCAAATCAAACAATGCACTAGTTGCAATCCCCCCTACTTTTATCTCTATCTTTGGACAGCTCTGAGGTGCCATTATGGGCATGCTTTCTTCTCCACTACATACCAGAATTGCTACTTGCATACAATCAACTTCTGCATTTTATCCTCATCCTGACTGTTGTCCAATGCCATTAGTATTTCAGCCATCTGCTCTACCATTTGCTTGCCGATCATTATTTGTTGAACATTCTCAGGTAAACCATGCCTAGAGATATGCATAATATATTGCTCCAATAATTTGTATGCTGTGATTGATCTCAATTTCACTACTTGTCTACAAAAAAATGTAATAAATAATACCCATCTGCCACCTGTCTGCCTCCTCTTGAAACTGAACCTTTTCCTGTAGCTCCTTCCCCCAATAGTTTGCCAACAACAAACACTTATATTCACCGAATGTTACCGGTTTTACACGTAATAAATTCCACCAGAGCTGAGCTTCTCCCTGTATGTGACTGCAAGCTAAGGCAATTCTTGCTCCCTCACTTAAACTATTCAAGATGCAATAATGTTCCAAGCTCTAAGTAGTCATTTGGATTCTCCCCTCTGTTCCCTGAGAATGCTTTTATTTTTAGCAGCTGATTTACTGCCTCCATTTTATGTATGTGCCCCCATGTTTCATATTTTCATGTTCCCTTTCTAGTGCCTCTACTCTTTTCATTACTTTTTCTGGCTCTATATCTTTTCCCATTTTGAGACCATATTTTTTTTTGTATATATATATATTTTTCACACTAGTGCTTATATTAAACTAAATTTAATATACGACTTATTTATTTATTTTTCTTACTAAGATGGCAACACATGCTAACTCCACCCCTTTGTCCATTTTTCTACCCGATCTTAATGCTTCAGCTCCACCCATAATACCCAATCATCTCTGATTTAACATAATGATTTGTTTTAAATAATGTAGATAGCATAAATCTCTTTTCATTAAAAAAAAAAAATTTCTGTCAATTCTTTTTTAAAAAATTAAACAACTTTAACATACATAATTTAGCTTTTGTATAAAAAAAATTTTAAACAAGAAACAAAGTATTTAGTTACTATGGTTTCTTAGGTCCAGCCCAAGTTGGATATAGTCATTTGTACCAGATTCAAATATGTGACGATCAAAACACCAGTCTCTTAGGCAGAGAAGAACATACTCAGAGAGTATGTGTGCCCAAATGATAGCTATAAAATATATAACTAGCATTACATTTCCAGGACATAGCTTCTTCTTGGCTGTTGAGTTCAACACCACGTTTAAAGCACTTGTTTTTGTTTGTGTCTAAACATGGGTGCCAGTTAATTATCCAAGAATGAATAAATAACATGCTTTGAGCAATGGCCACTAACTCAATGCCTATATATCCATGACTAGTTCAGTTGTTTGTCATCACTAATAGATTATACATAATTAGTGGTAAAAAGAATTGATAAAGATTTGTAAAAGAATTGATTATAGAATTGATTGACAAATAGAGTTTAAAGTTTAAGACAATTTATTAACTGACATTAATTTACTAAATTTAAACATCTCTATAATTTTTTTAACTAATATAACACATGCACATTTTAAATTAACACACTATAATATATATCTTATGAAAAGCATAAATAATGTTTGACATTTATAAAATCATATAGCATTCACAAACATGCACATCAATAGTTCATTTTATGCAAGATTATAGAGTTCAAATTACTTGTCTCTGGAGGCTTTATGAATTTTAATGCAATGGCTATTATGGTATAAACAAAAATAAGCAAATGTTTTACCTAGGATTTTGAACGTAGATTTAGAACTTTGTTTTCTTCTTGTTTGCTGCTTCTTCCAGTGAGCTGGGACATTTCCTTGATGAGTTTCTTTATTATTCACAATTATTACTATTGGAGATAATTAGATACTAACGGAGATTTTCTAAGATGTTACGCTGACATTATTTCATGGGCAGATATTGCTGATCTTATTTGACTAAGGCAAGAGAAAGATGTGTGTTCCCAAAAGCTGCTCAGTGCTGCATTTTGTTTCTGGATACAATTAACCCAACTGATTGTCCTCTCTTGACTTAACTGACTCAATCAATTGTCCGATAAAAAAAGGGTCTATTTATACCTGCAACGTGTTGTCCATGTAATATCCTCCGGCAATATATGTTGTCAAAATTCCATTGATAAGTCTTTGACAACATGTTTTGGAAGATTGTTTAATTAGTAATAGCCATGCAGATGTGTTGTTTTATATTTTTAATTAATAGCCATTGCTGTGTTTTTAATGATAATCTTCTTTTATTTCATTTGAATATTTATTACGCATACATTTTTTATTTATTTACAATCGCACATATATACGCACATATATAACTAGTTTTAAGATTACCTTTTCTTTAATTCAAATGAAAAGAGATTTATATTTTTAAAACTCAAATTATATTTTGACTAATAATAATAAACTCTACTTCCTTTTATAAAACTTTTAGTTTATCTTTTCTAACCAAAACTTCCCCTCCCCCCTTTTAATCAATTATTTTCTAACTTTTATTTCAAAAACTAATGATAGAAAACTATTTGACTCTCATCTTTTCGAAAACAAACTGTAATAAACTCTTCAACATTTAATTTTACATTTTTCTTTTACGAAAGATTATTTTAATAATGTTGATTTAGATAAATTATCATGTGCCAATATATATATATAATGTAGTATCTGATAGCACTAATGCCTAGTTACAAGGCTGACAAAAATGGTTTCCATTCTAGACCAACCAACCGTAAGAATCAAATTCAATATATCATAAATATTAATAATCTTATAAAAAATTCAATTCTTCATTAATATGTAATATTTGAAACTTTACAACATATAATAGATAAATATATTTGGAGAGAAGACATCTCTGATCATCATAATAATATAATGCAAAAAAGTCTTGCAATAATAAAATATAATTGCTATACTGATAAAAATGGATTTAATTCTTGCATCTAAACTAATTTCTTATATAAGAAACCATATAGACAATGTCAGTTATAATATATATATATATTTTTTAAGATTGTAATGTTCTTAAAAAATTCAACTTAGGAACTGGATCATCAATTAGTGAAATGTAAAACACATGGTAATGCAAAACTAGAGAGAGAAAAATTATTAAAAAAAAACAATATTGACAGTTGACATTCCTAATCTTCAGAAACATTCTGATGAATTTAAATTAGAATTTGCAAATTATTTTCATATATTGACAGATTTTGAACATGATGCAGATTTGAAAAAAAATCAATAGGAAGATAACTGATATACATTTAAAAAGCATAATAAGGATAATTGGTCCAAAAAAGCAGCAATTGACCAGTACAATTTATATTAAGAAAAGACAATTTACTAAAAAAAAATTAATATAAAAACTAACAACTGACCAATACAATTTCTACTAAAAAAGACTAAATTGTTAGAAAAGAAGGAATATGAAAATGCATAAAAAGGATACATTAAGAAGAATTGAATATCTCAAATTTTATAAAAGAGTACATAAAAAGATTGGCAATGATATAAAAAACTTTATATGTGAATTAACAATGAAGGCTATAGAATGGAATAACAAACTCAAAAATATAAAACAACAACTTGAGATTAATAGGAAAAGGATTTCTGCAATAAGAAAAAAAGATGAAGCTATTATTAAAAAAAGAAATGACACCATAAAATATGTAGAAGAGTTTTATCAAGAATTATATAGTAATATAAACAAAGAAAAATATTTCCTATACGGCCATGTATTCTGAATTGTCCAGGATTTTAAATTAAGAAGTGCAACACGCAATTCATTTTATGAAAAAAGGAAAAACCCCACCTAATGATGGAATTATAATCAATATCTTAAAAGAAATAGGTGAAGAAATAGAATTTTTTGGCAAAGTTATATACCAAATATCTAAGTAATAAAGATGGACCAGATGATTGAAAGAATGCAATATTGATATTTAAAATAAATGGTAAAGAAGATATCACAAATATATAGGCTTACATCAGTTCTATATAAAAAAAATTACCAAGATAATTACAACTCATCTACAGAAAACTTTGGATTTTACCCAACTAAAAGCACCAACTGAATTAAAAAGTGGTTTAGTATCATGGATCATATCCAAGTATTAAAAGAAGTCATAGGAAGGATCAATGAGATATTGTACTTTGGTATTTTAGATTATGAAAAGACATTTGATTGTATAAGCATTTCTTCATTGATTAAAGAATGGATCATCAGAGTATAGACCCAGAATATTGTCATATTTTGAAGAATATTTATAAAAATCCAATAGCAACAATTATACTACATAATGATATAATGAAGATTAACATTGAAATGGATATATGATGACTCTATAACTCCAGAACTTTTGCAAGAAGTATTGTATGGATTAAAATAGGAAGCTAAAAGTAAAAGTAGATGGAGATTATTTAAGTCATCTAGATTTTTCCAATGATGTAGGTTTTGCAAGTAATGCGTTAGAGCTTCAGAAAATGTTGCAAGAGTTGTCAGGTAAAAAAAAGAAAATAGGACTAAAGTAATGTTCAATAGATTTAAGAAAAAAAAAGAAATTAACAACTGAAAATATCCAGGATATTACTAAACAAAATGTATGAAATTAATCATAGTATTAAACTTGGTTGGAATGTTTTTTTTAAGAACTAATAATATTAAAATGATATATGCCTATGTGTTTGAAAATGAATGTATTTAATAAATGTGTTTTACTAGTTTTGATTTATGGATCTGATACTTGGATACTTAACAGAAGAACAATACAGAGACTTCCCATCATCCAATGTAGTTAGGAGAGATGTTTGGAGTGATAAAAAAAGATCAACAATGAAATATATGGGTGAGAAAATAAACAGGTGTTACTGACATCATTGAAAGAATTAAGAGACTCAAATGAAGTTGGGATAGACTCATATTTTTAGAAGAGATAATAATAGGTGGATAGTTGAAACCTTAAACTGGATAATAAGATATTGTAAAAGACCTGGACAGAGACAACATGTGAGTTGGATGGACAAAATAAGAAAGTGTGCTGGGGTGAAGTGGAGGAGAGGCTAGAGATCATAGAAAATGGATTAATCTTGGAAAGATCTTTATCATGAAGTGTATCAATAATGGTTGACAATGATGATGATGGGTCGACTAATATATATAAAATGCTATGCAAATTTAAATGAATGAATTTCACTCTCAAACTTGTCAAATATAATGAATGAAAATAATAATTTTCATGCTCAAGCCAAATATTATCATAAGCATATGTGTTGAAGAAGGTATTGTTGCCTCACAAAAACTGTGCTATAATCCAATTTACAAAGGCAGAGCTAATTGCTATTTATTTTTAATCTTTCATCATTTTATGTTTTTGATAGCTCTTAGCGGCCATTTGAATGAAATTTCCAACTTTTTATTTTAATAAATTAACTTTTATTCTTCATCATATTTCCAAAAATTTCAAATTATTTTTTTTAAATATAAATTTAGAAATGAAAGTTATTTTTTAAAATAATATTTTAACTTTAAAATAATATATAAAAAAAATAAATAGAAATATGTAATGAGTGTAATTGACATGATTACTGATAAAAGGGTTTATAAAAGAAAGAATATTTGTTTCAAATCCACTTTCAAAAATCTAAACAAATTATTATTAACAGTTTCCCAAAAATTTCTGTTCCAAAATGGGCCAGAAGGGTCCTGGTTTCAAGTCACTCAAAATTGGTCAATTTTTGAGCTACAGTAAAGATTTTACAGTCTTTTTGAAGCTTAGAAAAGGCTCCATAAGATTCTAGCCTCTCTTGAATTATTTTACAAGTAAAAAATCAATATATTTAAATTTTAGTTTAACAGTGGAAGAGAGCAGTCCATTATTGTCATTGATTGTCTATTAATCATAGAGGGCAAAGAAAAATGCTTATCAATAATTTTTACCTCTATGATTTCTTTTGTTTCATTTTCAAAGTGATAAACTAATATTTTAGATCATTTTAAAGATATTTTTGCCATATTATAAATTATTTAGATAAAATATGCTAAAAATAAAATTATTTTAGAAAAATATTTAAGATTTTAGTAAAAATTATTTAATTTTCCACAACATAAAATTGAGAAAGAAATTACTGTCATCAGCAACAGTTTTTAGTTGGTTACTCATGTTTGTTTTAGATGTTTCAGATTTGCCACTATTGAATATTTTTATAATTATAAATAAAAATTTATTTTTGAAAACAACTTTCATTCACTTTCATAACCTGACAAATTATTAATATACTTTTTACAAATGAAACTAAAGTGAATAAAATATTAAAAGATGAATATATTTTTACAGCCAAGTTTGTGAATTGACTAATTAAAAGTTTAGAGTTTTACTTCACTCAGCCAATAAAATTATTTTTCAGCGAAAGAAAAAAGTTGAGACATATTAAAGCTATGAAATTTTTGTTTCAATTTCACTTAAAATTTTTAACAAAATGACACAAAATAAATGCTACAATGATTATAAAAAAAAATTTTCTTAGCCAATCACAACTAATTCCCACTCTAAATTATAATTATTTTTTCTAAAAGCTAATATTTTAAAATATAATCTGAGTATAATCATAAATAATCATGTAAACAAATAAATGTTTTACAAATGTTTTGCAAAAATAATGATAAATATATAAACAAACTATGAAGAATATGTGCTTTTACTTTTGAAGTCCAAACAAAAAAATGAGAACTTCCAAAACTTCTTGCAAGTGTCTTGGCTTCTTATATTAAGTTTTTAAGTTTAATCTTGAAGGATTTTGTTTTTAATTAATAAATTAAAGTTATTTTAGTTTGTCATTAAATAAATTCAAAAGCAACAAACACTAAATATAGTGACAAGAAAATCAATTAAAATCATAGCAAATGAAATGCCTTCAATATCATTGCAATATCATATCAAGAACTTAGAAAGGATTAATAATCTTGTAAATAAACAACAAATGATTTTATAAGAACCTGAAAAGTGAATAAAAATGGTTCATTTTCATTTATGTTTTGATGCTGAAAGGTGTCACATTAATTTTGCATAGTGCTGGGCTATTGGGAGATTATTTCTACAACTCTTTTTAATATTAATATGTGCTGTTTAATTAGCATTTTACATATCTATGCATATAAAATGATAATTTATAATAAATAATATTCATTAAGGCTGTAGCCTCAAGCACATGCGTATAAATTGCGATAGAAGAGGTCCCTACTATCGCAATTTATACGCATGTGCTTGAGGCTATAGCCTTAATGAATATTATTTACGTAATCAATGTGCGTTTAAATAAATTTATAATATATAATAAAATAAAACACTGGAATTAGCTGTACAATTTTCAATATAGTAATATATAAATGAATAAATTTTGACTATAGCCAGCTTATGACATGATTGTCATCTCCAATAGCATAAGCAATTCAAATTTAAAAATCAACTCATTAAAATAACACAATGTAACTGTTTAAGATGAATGCACAATTTTCCATAATTTGTGTGTGCTTATGTAATTATATTTACATTTAATAAATTGTCCATCATATTTATAAAAGATGACATTTTTATTTTACTTAAAATCATTTTTTCCTGCAAAACAAAAGTATCATCAAATCAAAAGCTTCCATTTCAAATGATTGAATGTCCTGTAAACACAGATTTGCACTAACCATAGTATGATGTAATTTTTTGTATAATAGTTCATGGTTAACATTTTCTTCTTTTAATATTTCAATTCATCAATGTAACTTGATGTATACTTACACAAAACTTGATAGATAGATAGATAGATAGGTAGGTAGGTAGGTAGATAGGCAGGCGGGCGGGCAAGCAGGCAGGCAGGCCGGTAGGTAGGTAGGTAGGTAGGTAGGTAGGTAGATAGATAGATAGATAGATAGATAGATAGATAGATAGATAGATAGATAGATAGATAGATAGATAGATAGATAGATAGATAGATAGATAGACAGACAGACAGACAGACAGACAGACAGACAGACAGACAGATAGATAGATAGATAGATAGATAGATAGATAGATAGATAGATAGATAGACAAACAGATAGATAGATAGATAGATGGGTGAGTGGGTGGATGGGTATGTAGGTAGGTAGGTAGGTAGGTATAACATCGTGTTCATTGACTTTATCAATAGCATTATTACATTCATAATTTAACCTATTTATGTTAACTTCAATATTAAACTGAAATGAAACAACTGTTATCATACTATTTATATATGTTAATGAAATCTATGTTTTCTCAACAATTCTTTTCTTTTTCCATCTTTATAAAAACATACGAATTTAAAATATTATGTTTTTTATATCCTAAGTTTAACCATTCATTAATATATATCTTTGTGTTGAATATCTAGTCACTTTAAAATTTACATAACTTTTTTTTTCTAAATAAAAATGATCTAATAGGAACTTTTGACTAGCGATGTACAAATCCTCTAGTTTATAAGAGTTTCCAAAACATTTTGTAATTGGCATCATAAGCTAAATCCGATTCAAACCATCAATTTAATTTAATTTAGCTAAAATTATGTAACTGGGAATGAAAAGGATGGCTTATTTACCCTGGATGCGAGAGAATTAAAGGAGTCTACTAAAAAAATCTACCCAAGTGATTAATCATATTCAATAAAATTATTTTCATTTATCGATTAAAATTTAATAGCAACTTTTAAAATAACATTTATAAAATGTAAAAAGACTGGCTCAGATTTGCTTGTTTCAGCAAAAGGATGTATTTATATGTTAAAATATAAGAATATTTTGAGACAATTTTCTTAAGTAGGTATTAAAGAGTTATTTTACTTTCAAAAATCAAACTTTATTTACACATTAGAGTGGATACAAAAGCAATCAATGATAGGATAACATTGTTCTATAAAAAAGTTTCAATGTGTACATATAAATGAGGTATGCAAGCCATGTATACACAAATATCAAAAGTTGTATTAGACCAACAATTTAGTCTTAAGAGCAGTATAAGAAACTCATGATGGTTAATTAATGCAAGTATGAAAGAAACATAAATAACTATAAATAAGATCAAAGATTATATTAATGCCTTAAGGCAGCGTCTCATGAGCTTAATTAGTTAGGAATATAAAGTAATTCAAACCTATGTATAAGGTTTGGAAATCCCATTGGTTAATAATTATCCTGGCCCAAGGATAGTAAGTTAATTGTATAGTATGCAATCAATACAAAGTTTGTGTATTAAATATATATAGGGTGTATGAAAGATCTTCAGAGTTAAATTTAGATTATTCTTAAGTGAAAGATGTAATATATTATTTGTTTAGTGGATGGGAGAAAGTTCTAGTTTTGGGCCTAATAAACACATAAATTAGAATTCTAGCCTCATCTGGCTCCAGGTTTGGTCCATTAGCCTAGGTTGACAAGATTGTTTATCCTCTTCTTTTATCTTGTAGAGGGATTTAAAAAAACAATTACTCATCGAGTCATCACAGCCATGATCAAATATCATGGTACATCTGGCAGTTCAAATTGAGAAGTTAATGAAAGTGGCCAGTCTTATTGTTCCAAATTGACTGTTTTTAATTGCTGCATTAAGAGAAAGGTTAGCTTAGTCACTGCATTTATCCAGTCCAACACTATTCCACGAATCACATTGATCCAGAATGTAGCCAATTGACTCCTCCTGTTTGTTACATAAAAGGCAAAGGGGGTTGATGTTGTAATCCCTTTGGTAGTGAAAAAATGCCCCAGTGGGGAGTGCTCCAAAGATGATTTTTATTAAAAAATCAAATTTTGGACTCAGTTTGATGAATTTTGTTAATTTGGAAAATTGATCGATTCCTATTGAAAGTATATTAACGGATTTAGTTTTCCCAGGAAACATTAATCGATAAACCTCCCAATATGTTAATTTCCCCTGAATAAGGGAACTCAATGATTGGAAGTTTTGAAAAATTACTGCAACTTGCTTCTGTAGCCAAATGCTTCTTAATCTAAGCAGAGGTCGATCGGTAGGCTCTATCTTTTCCTTGGGGAAGGGGCATTCCATATCGGGATTATCCTTAAAAATCTTGAATAGTATATTATGAGTTCGTTGGAGGTAAAAAATCTTCAGTGAGTGAAGGCTAAGGCCATTAAGAAGTTTGGGTTTTTGTAATATGTTGAGGCTGATGATGGGAGTCCTGCCTCCCCAGCAAAGTTTTCTGCATAAGGTTTCAATATTTTGGATAAACTTGCATGTAGGAGAAAATCCTGCTAGATAATATGTTATTTTGGGCAATACTATAGCATTAAGTAGTGCTACTTTCCCCAATAAGGACAGGTAAACCTTAGATAGTGATGTTACTGTAGAATTGACCTTAGCTAATAAGAAGCTTGGAGTTCTCTTCTCATAATGGATGGGGGGAGGCTAGGGGAATCCGAAAAATTTCTGAGGGGGCACTTCAAATCTCCTGGTATTTGTTTGCCTGATAGAATTTCATCAAATGGCTGATTTCATTCTGTTTACTCTGAGACCAGATTTGTGAGAAAATTGGTCAAGGAGTTCCTCAAGCCTAGTGAACTCAACCTGAGATGAGAAGAACACCACCACATCATCCATATAGGAAATATGGCAAATGTTCTCCCTCAGCATAGGAATGGCTATCCCAGGAAAGACAGCCTCAATGCTTAGCAGTAATGGGTTCAGATAGGTCATGAAGAGAAAAGTACTTAGTGGTGAGCCATGAGGAATGGAAATAAAGAGCCAAAATCCTGGAGCCACTCTACCATCGAGAGAGAGAAATACCTCTCAATTGTGAAGTAGGTTCTCTATCATCTGGAGATATGCTGAGGGCACTCAGAGTTCCTCCAGCACACTAAGCAATACTTTGACCCTGATGCAGTCAAAAGCCCCAGAAAAGTTGAGTTGGACTGCAATTGGTCAGGACATCCTTTTTCTACGAACATGATCTATGAGAAGGTGAAAGTGGCTGATGGCATCAGCAGTTGAGCTCCTCTTATTGGCAAATTGATATGAGGACAATTGATTTATGCTGTTGTCTTGGATATCCTTTTTAATTAGGCCTTCAATTGTCTTTGTCATTAAGGGCAACATCGAGATAGGCCAGAGGTTGTCCAACTGATGTGGGGCTTCCCATTTTTAATAAGGAGAACCATGCCAATTAGGCATATTCCAACAATTTTCTGGGTGCCTTCGGCCAGAAGGTCAATCATTCCTTTGATTATCGGGATGGTAAAGGCACGAAGGTGCATAAGTACAAACTTGGGTATGCCATGTAGGCCAGGATGAGTTCTATCCAGGAACGATCTTAATTTTGATAGGATCGTAGTTTCAGTGATCTTATGCAGAGTTGATTCCCTGTTGACCAGAGTCCTACGTGAGTTAGTTACTCGAAAGGTTGGAATTTTCTGTAGTAAAACTCCTGAACTCTGACCAACATGGAGGCACCAGAATATTCGTTGCCCCATATCTCTATTGATCTAGGGGCCCTAGACCTTTTTCCAGAGCCCAGGGCCTACCTTAGATAGCTTCTGGTCTAGAAATGTTGGTGATGAAGGTATTGGCAGGCCCTCATAATTGATAGATACTCATCAATGGCTCCTAGAGTGTGCTTATATTTTATCCTTAGAGCCAGAATATTTGAGACAGTTAGGGCTTCATAAGGAAGTGAGCTGAGATCTCTGGCAATGGAGTCCAGCTCATTAAGCATACAAACTGGACCCTTGGATTTAGTTGTGCATCTATTGATAAGTTGTTGGAGTGTGTCAACAAATGCCCTCCAAGCAACCTGTGCCGGAAGAGCAATTAGCTGTAACCGATTAAAGGCAAAATAAGCTTCTGATATCAACTGGATAGTAATATTGCCACTAGTAAGTGTATGAATGGTTTGTGATAGTTCAAGAAATGAACGATTTGTGAGACCTTCCTCAGGTCGACTATAACCTCGAAGGCAAAGTGGTCAGAAAATACTGCAGGCCATAGGTGAGCTTTGATAATTGGTGAAAAAGAAGAAGAGAAGAGGATGAGATCAATGAGTGATTTATACTTTTGAGTGTAAAATGAAAACGCAGTTTGTGGGAAGAATCTTCTTCCACTTTCTATTTGTTGATTTAGAAATTGCATAAAATTTGCTTTGACATTGTTCATAAATAAGATTAAAATCTCCAATGATTAAAGTGGGAAGAGGATTGATTCTGAGGATGTAATTTATATTATGAATAGTCCTGAGAACTGTATCTGAATCCTTGGATAAATATAAATTTATCAGATTAAAAAAAACTATTGATTTGATTGGTGACTATTAAGCAGTTAGAATCAATGTGTAGAATTTTTAAAGAAGGAAATAGGGGAATTTTTATTGATGATTATTGCAACTACTCCTGAAGCAGAGAAGTAAGAGTAATGGAAGTAGCTTAGGTGATGAATAAGATCAAGAGTGCAGGGGTCAGATCCAATATGGAGCTTAGTCTCAGATAGGCAAAGAACATCAGGGGCTTGGTGGTGAAACTGATGTAATAAGGCATAAGCTCTGTCATGAGAGTTTAGACCTCTAACATTAACTGATACGACACTAAACATAATAGATAGTATTTTTAGTCTTGTGATTCAAAGATGTGATGTGCTCTGAGGAGGATCCAAAAGGATTCAGATCAATGACTGGAGGAAAATCAGAGGATCCAGATCAATGACTGGAGGAAAATCAGCTTCAAGTTCAGGAACAGTCTCAGTAATGTCCTCAGCAAGCAAGGAGGAATAGTAAATATCATTCGGCAGTGTAATGTGTTCAGAACTGTATGAGGAAGAAACAGCAGAAATGGGTTCGAGATTTGGGTCTATTTGCTGAGGATTTTGAGAGGCTTCAGGTATCACAGGAGAAGTGTATCTAATTTTTTTATTACTAGGGCTGGGAGGGCCAGCTGACTTGTCAGGGAGATCAAGCCCCCCAAGGGAGGTAAGACTGTTAGCACTGGAATGAGATTCAGCTGGATTAGACCAAGATTTGAGATTACAGTTTTCCTCTTACGTCAGGGAGGGGAAGAAGGACCACAGGAATCAATCTCTGGGGGGCATCCTCCTCAGCCAAAGAAGAGTTTTCTGCAGATAGTTCATCAACCGTTATGTAGTGACTTCCAGTTGATAAGTCATTGGTAAATTATTGGGTGCTGGCACCAGGAATTGCAGCTGTGTAGGGAAAATGTGATTTGAGCCTAAGATTTTGGTGATTATTAATTCTATTATAATTATAATTAGAAGTGGGCCTGTTAGCATGAGATTGGGTTGAGGGCAGTGAGTTCTTGTATGCACATTTATGATATTTGTGGTGTATATCTCCACATTGGATGCATATGCGGTCTTGGCATTCATTCATGATATGCCCTCTTTGTCGGCAATGAAAACATTAAAGAGGGACACTGCAGAGAGTGATTGTAAGGGGACATTCCTGATACTCAATCAATCTTGGAATAGATAAGGGAGAAATGCCCTTATTAAGTACAATTTTGAATAATGCCATATTGGTGAGTACATGGGTTTGAGCATGAGGTATGAGTTTGTAGTCAAAAGAGATGATTTTTCCATAAGGATCCAGAGCCTTTTGTAGGTCAGTTCTATCAAAATCAGCTAGGCAGTTCCGCACTGTTCAATCTAAATATAGAGGGTGATTAGCATCTATGGTGACTAGATAATGATTAGCAAGTGATTTGAAGTTGTTTCTGAAGGCTTCTTTTGCAACAACAATATGGAATTGCACAATGAGATATCGTTTATTAGGATGGAATAAGATCTTATATATTGATCCCCATAGATTGTGATCTTTGAATAAGTCTTACAGTGATTTGACAGGAAAATTAAACAAATTAAGATCATTATCAGAAGTTGAGAGAATGATTGCATTTTCATTCTTGTAATTTTTAAAGGGTTTATGGAGTAGAGCAGGGATAGTTCTATTGAATTGTTCATTGATAAAAGCTTGTATAGCAGGATCACAATGAAAATTGTGAGTGGCTCCGAGTGTTCTTTCTTCATCGATAATTTGTATGGCCTTATTGAAGGGATCTGGTTTAGGAGTGAGATGTAGATTCTGAGTGATAAATAATTTAGACTGAATATTTGTGTTAGGAATCATAGCTGCTTTTTCAGCATTGGATAATGGTTTGGGAGCCGATTGATAGGTATTATGATTGGGAGCAGCATTTAGTAAAGGGAAGTTGTTGTAATTGTTAGTAGCAGGTGGTTTAGGTTCTGTCACTTTATTTTTGTTGAAATAGTTTGGTGGTTTGGATTTGGATGTGGGACTTAGAAAAAGGAGAATCAGCTTCCAAATCCATTCTAGTATCAATTTGAGAATGTGATAGATAGTCAAAGTTTGTTGGACTGGAGGTCTGAAGATTTACTTTTTGGTGCATCTCGATTGGAGATGTTATTGCAGTCCTTGTTGGTGAATCTTGCATCATTATGGGCTTTTTAATGGCATCTGAAACTTTAGTTTTGGGGTTGGGAATATTCAGAGTAAATTCTTGTATGTGTTGCATATTTATGTTGAAAACAGGTTTTTCTTTCATCGACAATAAAGTAGATTAATGGTATACTTTTGTTGCTGTTGCTTGCAATCAGACTTAGAAAGTTTAGTCATGTTCTTGGAGGAATAATCTATTGAGTTATCACTTTTTAAATGTGCCCAAAATGCAATTTTTATCACTCTTGGTCATTGATCTGACATTTTCTGATATGGAGAAATCTCCATTATAATTATTTTTATTTTTTTGAAAATTTTGTTTGCTTAATGGCGCTACTGTTTCATCGTTTTTTTCTATATTATTTTTTATAGGAACATTTAAAAAACTGATTTATCCACTGAGTTGTAGCTTGAGTCCAAATCTATATTGATTGTATTTAAATTTGAATTCGAATTATGTGTTGGGTTAATTTTTGGTGACTGATAAGTTTTTCCGCCTTTCGTTAATTCCGGTTGAAGCTGATCATAGAGCAAGTTTAGTGTTTGATTAGACTTTGCCGGAGGACTTATTTGTAACAAGGGTAATTGATTTGTTTTTCCCATAGTTTTTAAAAATTGGTTAATTTTAACTGTGTTTGAATTGAAATTGGCTTGGGAACTGGGTTTAACTTTATTTCTGGGTATTTTTAAATCTATGTTACAAATTTTCTCTTTCGCGAGTATTTTTTTTTTTTGAAGATTTGGTAGGAATCAATTTCATAAGTGGTATATCTTTAGTAATATTTATGGAAGTAGGTTTTCTACTAGCTCTGCTTTTTCCTGTAGATCTATTGACAATGATAAAGTCATCATTTGAATATTCATTAGTATTTAAGCAACTTTGAGAGTTTGGCATGTTTGAGGCTTCTTTGCTGTCAGCCATTAGACCCATTCATTAAAACGGTTGTTTTATACGATATGTGGTCAGAATTATTTTATTTTTGAGCAAAATTAGCTTATAATAATAAATATGGTACTTACCTGTAATTTTAGCTGTTTAAATATATGACCTCCAATGTGTAAATAGGACTGTAATAGGCATGTCTTATAACAAAATTAGTTGAAATTGATGGTTTGAAATGGACTTCTATTTCGAAAGACAATTTAATATAAAATATCTTGAATTAAATTTGAAGAAGGAAAATAACAGGGTTAATGAGATTTATAAAATCCTTATCAATGAGAGGCTTTATACACCTCATACCAAAGGTTTCTCTTATATACAATTAGTTGCATTTAAACATTTTTAGTTACAAATAAAAAATTTGAAATATCTGGCATTCGTATACATGTAGTTCTCTTCTGTCTATTTAAATGGATACTTTTCTATACATGAGGGATCAGAGTGACTTGAGGTCAACATGGATATAACAATAATATTGGCATCAGCATAGGATATGGGAATTCTATCATCAGATTTTCAATGATATGGATGGCTGAAGAGTTGGAGGTTGGAATGGGTTGAATCCTGTCCATTAAAGTGTAAGGATTTACTATCTTAATATATACTGAGCACTGATTTATATATATATATATATGGAATATGGTAGTCTGGACCAACTCACGAGTGCTGGCTTAGCCCAAAATACATATATTAATAATTATTTATCTTTTCTGTATGTGTGTGGTCATATGTATCAGTGTATGAGATAGTGTGGATAGTGAAGAGTCTTGAAAATCTGAGTTCAAATTCCCTATATTTATAAATTAAAAAATTACATAAATTTCAAAATGATTAGTTATCTAGTATTGAAATACATGCTTATAAATGTTGGATATAAAAAAAAATATTATAAACATATTACAGTAATTTATACATAAATAGAATGGATTTCATTACTGCGTATTAATATGATTAAATCAACAGTTTTTCCTCACTTTAATGATACATATAATTTAGGATCAAATACTGCAGATTAATTATTAATAAAAAAAGATGTTGCTTATAAAATCAATAAATATAATATTGTATTCAAAGTGGTGCACAAGTGTAGAGTAATTTTATTTTGAAGAGTTAAAATGTGCATTAGGGGAAGAGAATTTATAAATATGAAGTATTGTATACAAAATTAATTATTCTGTAGATAGATTTAAATCTACATTTGCAGAACATTCAATTATTTGGTTTTTTTCTTCTTTTGTATGTAGAAAATGATTTGAGAAAAAGAAAAATCAAACTGACATATTTTATAAATATAATAAATATTTTATTTAATAGCAGTATCATTGCATAAATATAGGCAAAATACGGCAAAATGGTCTTTCATCTTAATATATGGATATTATGTGATTTTAATGATATTATGATTTTTAAATTTAACTATAAATACTGTATTAGAGAGGGCTATCAGTTGTGCTACAAGCTAATTATAACCATAAAAAATAAATAATAATGGCATTTTGTTCAGGGGTATTCAGCACCATAAATACAGAAATCAATATAAAAACCATAGACACAAGAATCTGACACTTGCATTAAACCATGCAAGACATTGTAGCTGTTATTTATTTATTTATATGTTTGCACTCAAAGAAGTACGGAGAGATGCATGTTGTGAGTAACAAGAAGAGATCGAAAATGCAATGTATGGTTAAGAGAACAAACAGGTGTTACTGACCTCATTGATAAAATTTAAAAGACTGAAGTGGAGTTGGGCTGGACATATTGCTAGAAGAGATGATAATAGATGGACAATTAGATTGGAAAAGACCCAGAAAGAGACCACATGTGAGATGGATGGATGAAATAAGAATGTGTGCAGGGGTGATGTGGAAAAGAGAAGCTAAAGATAGGAAAAGATGGATTAAACTTGAGAGACCTTCATCCTGCAGTGGATTGATAATGATTGATGATGATATACAAAATTGTAAAGTAAATTTTATTGTCTGTTTTATTATATATTGTACCATTCTGGATTAGATTTAAAATAGGCATTGTCGTATTTTTAAAAAAATTATTGTCATAATTTTATGTTATTAATTGTTTAAGATCATGAAGATGATGTTTATAGTGATTACAGAACTATGGTAGATACATCTGAATACAAAAGAATACTCAGATGTATCTAGAATAAGTAGAGTTATACAATTTATACTGTTATAGATTTCACTTGTTTAAAAACATAAAGCCATGTAAAAGAAAGTTATGTGGGGCAATCAATAAACAATTTGTTCAATTTATATCATTACATATTTGGTACATCCAATTCATAGCGCCTGAATAAAAACCATTTTACCTGAGTTTGTTATTGTACATGTAATTCAGGTATAAAATAAAATAAAATATTAATTATAAGTACATCCATGATAAGTTTAAATAGAACACATATAATCAATGATTTTATTAAATAAGAATAAGTTAAATATTTTAATAATAATTATACATATAAAGTCTTTAATAGAGATTTTATAGTTTTACTATATATAGAATGTAAAATTTGTTACCATTAGTATGACCATAGATATAATTATATTTTTTTAAGAATGTTTTTTAAGAATGTTTTGGAATAATATTTATTTCATAGGTCCTCAATTGATTAAGATTGTCTAAAAAGTCAATGTAAATAAAACGTTCTTTACTAATGCAAATAACTTAACTATTATTAATAGTAGTGGTCATAAATCATCATCATCATCAACAACAACCATTATCAATCCCCTGCAGATGAAGGTCTCTTCAAGTTCAATCCATCTTCTTCAATCTTTAGCTTCTCTTCTGCACATCACCCCTGCACACTTTCTTATTTCACCCATCCATCTCACATGTGGTCTCTTTCTGGGTCTTTTACAATCTCTTGAAATCCAGTTTGATTTCAATTGTCCATCTATTATCATCTCTTCTAGCAATATGTTCAGCCCAACTCCACTTCAGTCTTATAATTTTTTCAATGAGGTCAGTAACACATGTTTATTAACTCACCCATATATTGGCATAAATAAATTTGTGTATATATATATATATATATTGTATATCTTTGATAAAAGGTATATATTGGCATAAATAAATTTGTGTATATATATATATATATATTGTATATCTTTGATAAAAGGTAAATGCCAAGTCAAATTATGTACCAAAACATATAAAAAAATGTAGTTCGGTTCTGTCATTAATAGATTATTGTTAGTGCTTTTTGATACAACAATTTTGTATAGAAACACTACATCAGATTTTTATAGATTGCACAACTATAAATTAAATGTACATAGTTTAAATGTTTATCATGCTAAAGTCTTTAAATCTTTAAATAACTGGTAATTTAAATGATAAATAATGCATTTTAACTTAATAATTCTAATTTAGTCATGATTTAATCATTTAAAATGTTTCAAAAAGCTTATATTATTTTTTAAAGATAAAAAAACAAAGTTTAAACTTTATATGTTGGGTTGCTGGTACTTAAATTAAATCTATAATATTTTAATTTTCTTTAATTTTAACACATAATATTCTAGTTGAATATTTTAAATTTATATGTATAGAAAAAGTTTTATAAAGCTAATGATAAAAGATAGGATTTTCAAAGTAACAGATGAATTTCTTAATAAATAAATAAATATATTTAATTTTAACATTATTTATTTTTAAAATATTATCAAATGTCTAATTTTAAAAACAATTTACAATGTATATTATGAGAAACTTGTCTAGAATTAAACAATGATGAATAAATGTATTAAATATTATCTGTAATATTTGTTTGACATTTTTAATGCAATGTCAATTTCATTATATAATGTTTTTATTTATCCTGGTATAAATAATTTTAAGTAATTATTTTATTTATACCAGGAAATGTTTTTAATTATTTTTAATTGTTTAGAAAAAAGTTTACTTATCTTAAAAATTGAATATTAATTTTTTTTTTACCTGACAACTTTTCCTAGTTACATTAAGTCGTGGATTCAACCCAATCTTATAGGTTAAAAGATCAATCAAAAGTCTTGTAAAGTCATCACATGACTATTACTATAAGTACATGAGATTGTCACCTGCTGCACAAGGTCCTCAATCAGTTTTAATTTTATTTTATTTGTAAGCAGTTGAATTTTAAAAACTCCAGTTAAATTTTTAAAAGTGTAATTTTCTTTACATTTTATTATTTTTTAACTCATGTATGATAGAGTAAATTATAATATCTTGGTACAATTATCTCAATGAAAACACCAAAGGAACTGAAATCTTCATTTCTCAGTCAGCTTTATTGGTAATATCATTTAATTGTTACAATGTTTCAAATGTTATCTTTTAAATTTCTGCACGTAGAGAACTTCCACAGTTACATTATTATTGCCATTATAATGATGCAAGAGAAATTGTTACTTTCAAAGTATATTCGAACATCTGCATTATTATTAAAATTACCACAAAATATTTCAATTTCTTATTGGCAAGAATGTCACAGAGAATATTAATAATTTATTGATATTTTATTTAAAACATTCATTCATATTTAACATTATCTAGAATTTATTTACCTTAAGTAAAAGACTTTTAATTTAAGATAAAAACTATATTTATATATGATGAATGTATATTTCAGATGGTTAGAAATTATGTTAAAGTCTACAAAAGATAATATTTAATTTTATAGTGATAATATTTACTTCAGTTAACAATTTATTTGTCCTTTATTTTAATAAAAGACAATGTATTATTAAGTGAAAAATGACATGAAAGAATTTATTTATTGTAACTGTTTTTTCTTTCCTGGAAAGTAAGAAATTATTTTCTTAAGGTGGAGGTAATAAAAAAATCAACTTGCAACAAACTGTCTAATAAACATTATGAAGAATTAAAAGTTATTCATTTTATAAAAATGAAATATAATATATACTTGCAAAATGATCTTATTTTTGAATGGATTTAAATGATTTTTCTGCATTTTAATTATAATGCCTGTAATAATATTTTAAACCTGAAAGCTCTCTTCTCTCTCTGAGTGTTACTATGGAGACTGTTGTCATCATAAATATGGCATTTAAATTTTAAGTATTTTTTCCTCATGTAAACATTAGATAATGTTGGATAAATATAATTTATCAATACTCTACTATAAAATATTCACATAATTATTAAAAATTAAAATAATTTGTATGATGGATTAATTTGAAAACTTAAATTTAAATACTAGTGAATTATTTATTGCAACTTAATAAACATATATCATTTTTAAATTCATAGATACTTGTTTGAATGGCCATAAATTTATCTTATTATTTGCCTAGCATATCTTTTTAAAATTTCATAGAGCATATTATATTAAATATATGTACTGTCCACAAGAATTTATTTTCCAAATATACTTACCTATTCACATTCATGTGTAATGGTCATTGGAAATAGAAATCTGAAGATCTTTTATTTAATTTAATGGCAAAAAGATTAAATTTACTTGTATTTATTATTTTTCATACCATGTTTTTATTTTAGATACCATATTATTTCCATATTATATGTTATATTTTGAAATATTTTAAGATAAAGTTCTCAAATTGGCAATTTATTATATTTCCACATTTTGTAACAATATTTATTTCCCTTCTTATATAAGAATTATTTATTTATAAAGGTATATTGTTATGCTGTAAGCTGCATAAGTAGATGTGTATGTTTATTATTTATTTTCTGCTTATTTATTGCATAATTTTAATGAAGCCATATTTGGATTACTTATTATTATTTATTATTTTTCACATTAGTTAGCTATAGTATTGTTTAGAGATAGTTACTTAGTCACTCTCTATTTATGAATGTTTATTTATGCTTGTTGATTAGAGATTGAAGAATTGGCTCTCTCTTATCATTTTGTTACTTTTTTTGAAAAAAGATCATAGAATTTGTCTCTCTCTTATTGTCTTGCTGATACCTATTTTAAAAAAGATGTTAGCATTTTTTGTCTATTATTATTTATTGTCTTATGTATACTCACATGCATATATTTTGGATATAGTAGCTTAGATTCTTTCTATTCTAATGCAGTTCCTATTAATATTTTTGTCTCTAATGTGTATCCTCATTACTTTTCCTCATAAATAACAAAGTCCTAGATTTTTTACTAGCCCTCAAAAGTAGGTGCAATTTTATGAGTGATGCCATCATAAATTTACTTTGTCTTACTTATTTGAAGATGTATTTTATTTATAGGATGTAATATGTTTAGTAAAGAATATGTAATATTTTATCATTGAATTACCTGGCATTTTAGTGATTTTTATTAAGGTATTGAGGAATTCTATCATACTTCTGGTTGGTTAGTTATATTTTGCTAATAATGGGGACAAAATATGATCAGGTGAGTCAGCAATATAAGATGGCACTGAGAGTTGTAGGTTGTGTGAAAGTCTGAGTTCGAATCCTGCATATATTACATATATAAATGCAGGTGTAAGCCTGTACAATGTATTAAAATAGATTATGCAGAATATGCATGTGCAAACACACACTCAATTTGATTTAAACACGCATTTTAACTATTTTTTTATATTAATGCTTTTCGTATTTTTTTTTTGTTAAATTGTTTTTTTTTTTTAAGTAGATTTTAAAATATGTTTTTGATTTAATAACCTAATTAATTTAATGATTAAATGATTATAATTCTTCATATCGCAGCTCTAATACCACAGTACCATACCTATTTTTCTTATTATAAATGTACTGCTTTTATAAAGACCTTGATTTTTTCCTTAGATTCATTCAATTTTATTTCTTATTGCAATTATATCTATGCTATTTTTTTAAATGTTAGTCGTTTTATATCGCTGCTTTTACAAATACATTTAACCTATTCATTCTTCACTCAATTTGTCAAATTATATATTCTTTTTTATATTTCGTACATCACTTAGTTTTCATGTTAAAAATTTTACATTTATTCCAAAGCAGGCTGTATGTATTTGTTGTATATTTTTCACTATTATATATATTCTGAAAACTGAAATTTAAATAAAAGTCTGCCAACTATATAAATCGTTCCGATGTGTGTTAATGCTTACATATGAAAAAATACAAATATTTCTGCATTCATCAATTTCATTATATTACACTTTGCAATAATTTAGTATTATTTTTCAAATGTTCTGCCTGATTTAAAGCGACAATTTGAAAGATAAAGTTTCCTGAATTGAAACTTCATTAGTCACTTATTGCTGGATTTCCCACGCAACTAATTATTCAGTTATATGTAATTTTATATTTCTCATTAAACTGCTATCATTGAATAAATAAAAATTAGTTCTATACTATTAGTAATAAAGTCTCTGTTATATTAACTTTATATAGCTGACTATTTGAAAAAATCCCAAAATTATTAGTGAATTTTTTAGCCACCTGGAAATTTTCAAATCATAACAATGCCAGAAAAATATAATCGCAAAAATGGATCGGAGAACTTCTGAATGTGTATATGTAGAATATACAAAAGCTTATTAAAAATTATAAAGTAAATCCACGTGTATATTAAATGCCCTAAAGTGTTTAATTATGGTGTTGCCTTGACAACAGATTGCTAATTCCAGTTAGTTTGTTTAGCATAAGGATTGTGATAATGTAATTACGTACACATATGTAGTTGAGTTTACATTTTCATTTAATTTCTAATTAAAACAGGAAAACAATACCGTCATTTTTTTTAAAAAAACTGTTTAAACTTTTTCTCAGTATCAAAAATGCGTATGTTTTTAATTAATTTTTGGAATCAGTTATGACTAGAAGTCATACAGATTTTTTGAAACATCAGTTTTGATGTAATAATGATTAGTATTATATTTAAGAAAAAATGTTCTAACAATGAAACTTAAGCTTATGAAGAAAATATATTCATAAAAAAAATTCTCTCTATGTATGTGTGTGCATTATTATTTCTCTATAATACAAAAAAGTAAGTTAGATTTAAAATGAGAATGCATATGAGAAAAAAGATTTGGCTACTAGCCAGTTACAATAGTAATAGTTAATCTAAAGGCATAATGTTTTATTTTATGAAGAGTTTTATTTCCCAAAATGTTCAATTAAAATGGAAAAGATTACTTTTTTAAAAAAACAAAAGAAAGGATACAATAAAATTAAAATAACATATTGATAAAAATATATTTTATTAATTTTGATAATAAAAACTGTTTATAGTTGAAGAATATATTAATCTGGCATTTAAGACAAAATTTATAGTTATTCTGTTATTTTTTTTCTTAATTTATATAAATACGTGGCTGCAGAAAGGAGTTTTCTCTTGACTGAAAGAAGATTATTTGATTCTTCTTTGAGATATAATGTCCACTATATATGTTCTTAATATTATAGCTGTTATTACTATATGATTACTCATATAATAAAAAACATGGATGGGATGTTCAACAAAATATATCAATCTGTTTGGTTAGTTTGTGGCTTTTTACTTTTCTGTTTAACATAAGAAATACCATGATCTTTCTTCTCAATTGCCCAATAGTTCTTAAGTTAAATATTAGTCGAGTTTTTTTTTAAGGTAGAATAAATGTGCATGTAAGAATTAACATTTTAAATAAATTTAACAGTAATGGCAGATAAAACAAAATTACAATCAATATTTCCAAGGGATTATAAATTTACCAAGTCAAAACAATGGTTGATAACTTAAAACAGAGGATTCTAAGATGTCTTGGTTGCAGACCAAGACCATCAATTAATGATAATCTATTATTTATATGCTTAACGATAGAAGATTTTTTTCCAAATAAAAAAAGATTACATGAATTAAAAGAAGAATTATCTTATATTGAATGGAACATTGTTGGACTTTGCAAAGTTAGAAGAAAAGGTGAAGAGATGGTTGATTTAAAAAGTCAATATATACTTTACTACAACATTATAAATAAAAAAATAGATAACATTGTGAAGATTAATGGGGTATCAGACAAAGTGGCAAGCTTAATTATTTAATTTAATGAGAGATGCCTATTGCAAATAATTCAGAATTATGAGCCAACAAGTTTTCATTATGATGAAAAAATAGAGGATTTGTATTTTTTAAAAAATGTACAAAATGCTTTTCATCACACTATACAACATTTTAAAACATCATGGGAGACTTTAATGTTAAAATTAGTAAATGACTGAAAAATAAAATTACTGTGGATATATTTGATTATAATGACAGAAATAAAAGAGAACACAGATTTGTGCAGTTTGCAGGGGGGGGGGGATGAAATGGAAATCCAAATGAAAGTGCAGCTGAATTCAATTATGTTTTGATTAGCAAAAAATACATGCTTCAAGATTTTAATGTTCTTAATAGATTTAACACAGAGAGTTACCTTGATTTGTAAGAAATTGTTTTTACAAAACTAGAGAGACAATAATTAAGAAAAACAGTAATCACATTTGATAATTCTAACTTTCAAAAATATTTGAATAAATTTAAATAAGAATTTGAAAATCATTTTAAAATATTAATAGAATTTGAAAATGGTTCAGATTCCAATGAAGTCAATAATAAGATAACTGATATTCTATTCAGAATTACAACAAAGATAATTGGTATATAAAAGCAACACGATAAGTCAATATGTGAAAAAAAGAGAAATTATATAAAAATGATTCATTAAGGAGAAATGAATATCTAGAATTTTGTAAAGTCACATAAAATGAATTAATAATGATATAAGAAAAATACAGCTGTGAATTACCAGAAAGAAATCTCAAAAGTGTAAAACAATATCTTGGTGTTGATAGGAAATATTTCTGCAGTTAGTGAAAATGATGGGTCTGTTATTAGGAAGAGTGATCACATCATGAACAGCCAATACAAAGATATATATATAAGCATTTATTTTATACAGCATATGTTCACAATTGTATACATTCAAATATCCGCCTTTTAAGCTAATTGTGCACGCGCTTTGCGAGTGTTAATAATAAATTAATACTTTCTCACCAATACAAGATATAGTATTTATGCAGGAATAAAAGGAATCCTCTTATTCCTATGACTCAATTAGCTTAAAAGGCTGATATTTGAATGTATACAATTGCAAACATATGCTATATAAAATAAATGCTTATTTACATATGATTAAGTTTCGGTTGGAATGACGTTTAGTAAATTCTAGACAATTTCACCCACGTCATTCATTCAGACATCGTATATAGTAATTTAAAGTGACGGTTCCATCCTCACACTTTACTTACCAGTACTTCAGATTTGCTCATATATAAGCATTTGAGTCATAGGAATAAGAGGATTCCTTTTATTCCTGCATAAATACTATATCTTGTATTGGTGAGAAAGTATTCATTTATTATTAACAAAAAGCGTATGCACAATTAGCTTAAAAGGCTGATATTTGAAAAGATTTATATAGTAATAAAGAACAAGAAAACAAAGTATATCTCCTACAATTACTATTTTTTCTGAATTGTCCAGCAGTTTAAATAAAGAAGTGAGATGTGCAATTTAATCTACGAAGAAGGAAAAAGCTGTAGGATATGATGGAAACGTAATCAAATTTTTTTAAAATGCAGGTGAAAAAATACAAATATTGTTCACAACATTATATACCAAATGTCTAAATGATAATATCTGAGAATTTCAAAAATATAATATTGGTATTTAATAAAGCTAATAAAAAAGATGTTAGAAATTATAGATCTATCAGTCTTTTATCAGTTTTATATAATTTTTTACTAAATTAATTACAACACTTTTACAGTAAACATTTGATTTTAACAACCCCCCCCCCCCAAAAAAAAAAAACTACCTGCATTACATCCAAGTATTAAGATGAGCTAAAGAAATAAAAATAGATAACTTTTTGTATCATCTAGATTTTTCAGTTTATATGGTTATTTTTCAAATAATGCTTCAAAGCTGCAGCAATGTTGCAAGAATTATTAGATTAAAATAAGAAAGGAGGACTAAAGATGAATGTTAAAAAGACTTCAATGGATTTTTTATAAACAGGAAATAGATTGATAATTATGAATTAGAAGAAGTGAATAAATATAAATATCTTTGTCTGGGTATTATTACAGATCGAATCATAATTGGTTGAAATTAATTATAGAATTAAAGTTGGATAGAGTGTTTTTGATAGAAATATTAAGGAAATATGTCTGTGTTTTTAAAATATTTAATAAATGTATTTTATCAGTTCTTACTTATTGATCTGAAATTTGGACACTTAACAGAAGAGCAATATAGAGAATTCAGATCGTTCAATGAAATATGGTGTGATGCATGTTTAAGATTAATGAAAAGAGATCAAAGTGAAATACATAAGTAAGAAAACAAATAGATATCATTGACATCATAGAAACAGTTAAGAGAATGAAATGAAGATGATATGGACATAATGCTAAAAGGGATGATGATACATTAACAGTTGAAGTCTTAAACTGGCTCCCAAGAAGTTGCAAATGATTTAGAAAGATTCCACATGTGAAATCAGTGGAGGAAATAAGGACATACTAGCTTGATGTGGAAAAGAGAAGTTAGATTGGAAAAACTGCGTTAAACTTGGATAGATATTCACTCTATAGTGGTCTAACATTTTTAGAAAATGATGAAATGATGATAATGATGTAATATAATCATGCTTTAATGTTAAAAACATTTGAACATATTAAAAGAATTTAAATCCTATATGTTTAATATAAGATATTTTATCTTAATATATAGTTTGACTGGACATACACGATACTAATTTTTTGCACAGTCTTATTACTTATTCTGAAACAATATGATCTGAAATAGAGATAGATGGCCAAAAGAAACATAATCTAAATTAAGAAAACTTATATCAATGATCAGTTTTCCGATATTGTAAAAGTCTTATCAGTAATAAAAAATGTTATTATAACTTTTATAATTATATATTAATATGTAAGATTAATATAGACTGTATGGCTTTTTTACTATAAATTTCCAAAACAATGAGAAATTATAAAAAGAAAAAAACTATTTCATCAAGATTTATTTTTTAAAAGATAATTAATTAATAATAATAACTCGATTTATTCCAAATAGTAGTACATTTAGAAGAGAACTGAAAAGCTTCATAGTTTAAATATGCTTAGAACTTGCTAAAATATACAACTTTTATTTGCTGTAGTACTACCAAATACATATTGTTTCTTTAAAAAAAAACAATAAGAAATAGATATATAAAAGTTAGGTTGTTTTACAATAGCATGTTGAAACCACTGGAGGGCGTTATTTCTGTGATAGTGCACATGAAATATGCTGTTTAGGTGACCTACCACTGCTAGCGAGCATTCTATTTCTAATGCGTAAGCCTAGAAATAGTCCGTTTGGTACGGGGTGGCTGCTTGTGTCTATTTCTACGCTAATGCACAGAAACATGACATTGAATCTGCCACAGAAGCTACCGTGTCAGCTTACAGCTCAGATTTGTGCTAAGCATTTTCGATGTGCGATCACATTTCACTTATGGCTACAGTATCAAGTGAGGGTGTCTGAAATTTCGATTGTCAAAACTATTTTAATATTCATTAAGACCACCTCCTCCTCTAACTACCATATTTTAGGAATGTCTACTAACAATTATCAGCAGAGTCTCATGTTTCCCTAGCCCCCATTTCCTGCTCAAAAAATTTGGCAAGTTTAGGTTGCAGTGCAATTCGGATGAAATCACGCTCTAAGTCCCGCTTCTGTGAGAATAATGGCGAGCTTCATTGAATGGCTGAAATCGGAAAACTTGCTGCGAATGTCAAAGATTCTCTGACTGCTGCTGCTGGAAATGGGTTATCAAACAAAAGAGCTTTGAAGCTGCATGTGTGCTGTTCCTGAACAGCCCTAAAAGTTGCTTTTAATTGCCATAAATATATTTATGTGGTTTTTGGTAATTACGGTAAAAAGTTAGTCAACCTTCGAGTCTGAGCATTACATTTGCTTAGGAATTGTAACTACTCACCCCCACCACCTTTCCCAAAGTTGGACCTTTTGGTTGTAAATGTTTGGTACTGTTAAAAGGAAATCGATTTGGTATTTATAATTTATTATAAAACAACAAAAATATAAAAAAGAAAAGAAGCTGATACCCGACTGCCACCTTTAAAAAAAATGTAAGTAATGAGAAAGAATAAAAAGTAACTACTTTTTAAAATTCATTTCGATCGATGTACCCTTTTTTTTTTGTTTTTTTGTTTTCGTTCAAAAAATTGTTATTTGATAGATAGTAGTTTTGGTTAAATGTGATCAACAAAATCAAAAACATACATATAAAAAAAAAAGAATTCCTGGCCCTCCCCCCAAAAAATATAAGTAATGAAAAAAATAAAAATAAAAAAAATTAAGTACTTTTTTAAATTCAATTTTTTGATTTCTCAATATTTTTTTTTTGTTGTTGTTGTGTATTCCAAAATTTATTTGATATTACTTTACTTTGAAATGTAATAATAAACAAACCCGGCGGCAGCCCTGTAAACATTATATTTATCTTTGTTTACAAACAAAGCCCACCTTCTGACAGTTTCAACACGCTATTGTAAAACAACCAAAAGTTACAACCAAAAACTAAAATAATTCTTAAGTTATTACTATAGAAAATTGTAATATTTACTATGGCAATAAACCTAAAGCCTGTGCAGTTGAAAATGCGAAGGTAGGACCTCTACAGGTCTTAACCACAAGCTTACGCATTGGAAAAAAAGAGGGGAACATTTTAAATAGTGTTATATGTATAAACGTGCTCCTTACATCACAGATAAAACGTGCTCCTTACATCACAGATATTTTTTTAACTTTAGCACAAATTTATATATACATCCTTAGATATTTTACTTCAATAATTGTTCAGACAAATAAAATTTTATCACAATGATTGGATTTAAATTTTATTTGATATAATATAAAATGTTTAAAAAATATATATCACATGTACTGCTTTTTTCTGACACAATAATATAACAAATAATTAATTGAAAAGAATGTGTTTTTCTCATTACTAAAAAATAATTTCTTTAAAATGAACGATAAGCTTAGAAAAAAATGATTTCTATTATAATAAAATTAAAGAAGAAAGGTACATAATCGAAACTTTTTATGTGAAGCAAAATGATTGTATCTTATATTTAACATACAGTATATTCATTTTTCCAATTAATCGTTTTTATTCCTATACTAAAATTACTAGATGAATGCTTAGAAATATTTTTTTTATCTTCAATAGAAAATCATGAACACAGATTTTTTTATACACACACCTGGGTCTCATTTTATATGGATTATTTTAATGCGATTTTGAAGTTATGTGATTCATGTTTTTTCTTAATATCTTTCATATTTCACTATATTTATTAGATATCAAGAAATTTAAATTATTAATAACTTATTTTGACATGAAATACTTTTTTAAAAAAATATAACGAATCTTAGCTTCTATGTAAATAACAATTAAAAAGATTTTACTAGTAACTGGATGTATCTATAGATAAAATATAAATAATGTCAGCATGATCTAATTGGCTCAATCAATTAGAACAGGAGTTCTAATAAGTAATTATAAGTATTGAATTGTCCTAAAAAAGGAACCAAAGGATATTTTTCCCTTAGGAAGATACATACAGATGCACTTGCAACAACATGATACTGGATATTATAGTGTGTTGGCTTAGATAGCTTCTGCCATGGACAAACTTACCTCCAGATATGCCAAAGCAAGTCTAGGGATTCGAATAGGTTGCACTGGCCTTCATTATTATTGTAGTATGCATTCAGGTCTGTAAGCATTTAAGCAGTAAATAATTTGTTAATATGTATATATATTATTAATATTTCCATGTGTGTATTAATTATGCATTAAACTATAATACTAAGATGTATTATTACTTTTACCAAGTAAAATTTATATATGCCTATGTCTGTTTGGTATTGTAGAAATTGCTCCTAGATATAGCAATTGGCATAGTCTTAATTTGAACCTAACAACAAACTAGTAGGGTAAACCATCAGATAATGATCTGCTGACATGAAATTTTCAGTTAATGAATTTGATGTCACTGATATCAGTAAGTGGCCTCTTCACATTCAACATATAGAGAAATATCTTTAAAAAATAACGTCGAAGTTAAGAAAATTAAAAACAGCATCACTGCTTTGTTTTGCAGGAAAAAAAAAATAAAGACTGCTAACAGGCGACTGCTAACAGGCCACGTGAACCTGATATTCATGAGGATTAGCCTTTTGATCAAATAAAAGTTTGATTGTCGAATGTTCCTCTAGGCACATCATCAGATTTCATTTCAGAAATTTCTGTCAGGGCAGAAATGAAAAAATTAAAGATAATGACATAAATCTTCATGATTTGCAAAACATTGCATATATGGATGATTTCTAGATGAGTCTCTTCTTGAATAATTTCCATGGAGGATGATCAGCAACATTTAAGGCAACAATTGTTAGCCAATAGTGAAATAAATTATAGCAAAGCTATTAAAATGTGGTTCATGAATTGGTTTTTGAGCAATCAAGAGAATTCATGGAGATAAAAGTCAGAGATAATATACAAACTGATGTTTATAAGACGTATAAACCTGAGAGAAAGATAGTTAAAAATTTAAAAGATAAAGATAGTTATAAAACTCAGATTGTGAAAAAGCTGGACATAAATCCAGTGATTGTTTTACAAAAATGAACATTAATAGTTTTAACAAGGCTGTAAACCTTAGCAATGAGCGTCTGAAAAAATCGTCACTAGTGACCTCTAGTGACGATTTTTTCAGACGCTCATTGCTAAGGTTTACAGCCTTGTTAAAACTATTACTGAAATAATAGTGAGCGTTTAATAAAATTTATAATTACAACTTTAAAAATGAACATTGCAAACTTTATAACAAAAAAAAGCAATTGGAAATGAAGTATAAAAAAAATCAATAAGTGAACCTGGTAAAGACAGCAACAGTTGAAAAAATATATTCAATAGAAAAGGAAATAATGAACTGCCCTCTAATGACAGAGTCAGGTTCTTTCATATTTAGCCTATGTTGTAATAATTTTAATAACTCTATAAATAAGCAATAGATGTTAAAGATGTAATGCTGAAAATATATAATAATATTTATGGCGAAGAAATTTCTGAATGTACATTCTATAATAATTCACGTGAGATTTACTTATAGTTACCTTAACTTACTTGTTCAGAATACCCTCTCTCATGTCATTCCTAACTTAGATAAAATGATCCATTTTACAAAACTAACCATATTATTATATAAATAATAAATCATTTAGTGATACTCAAATGGATGAAACTTTATGTTAAACAGTAGTCTTTATAAAATATTAATCATATAAGCTCGCAGTTCCAAATAATAATTAAGATACAAATTTTAATTATTTAAATAATTCTGTAAATAAACAATAGTTATTAAATATGTAGCTCTGAGAATATATCATAAAATTTATGAAAATCTAACAAACTATAAATACATATAATATATTAAATCACTGCTAATAATTATTTTATTTATAATCAACATAAAAAGTTTGATAAAAGTAGACCATTTTTATTAACTAATAAATTAGCATTAATATGAGAGATGTTGCTAAAAAAACTCTTATAAGTCAGACTTGGAAATTATTATGGTATGTGCATTTGGAGTTAAAGCTTCTCCATAAAAATTATTTATACGTTATTGTTGATAGGCTGTATTGGTAACATGAGTAGCATATTGCTTAATAAATAAAAAAATATAATTGCATGTTAAATTCTTTATCATTGGCGAGAAAATTATACATCTGCAGGGAATGAGTTGATGGTTTACATTAGTGAATGGTAAATCAAAAATTATTTTTTTATTTAAAGGTAAAGACTTAAGTATTTATAGTTTTATCATATATATTTTTAATGTGTGCTTAACATATTTAAAATTTAATAATGTAAGAAGTAAAGTCTACAATTAAATATACATTTCATACACATATATATATATATAATGTTTTATATGCGTATATAGGCTGCAGAAAGGAGTTTGCTATTAACTGAAAGGAGACCCTTTGATTCCTCTTGGAGGCCTTAAAGGAACCGAGCAGGGCAAATTCCTAATGTCCACTCCATACGTTCTTGTCGTTGCAGCTGTTATTACTATGTGATTATTCATATAGTATACGAACATGGATGGGCTGCTCACCAACACGCATTAGCCAGTGTGGTGAGTTTATTGGCTTTTTACCTCTGAGTTTAAGATCAAGAAACACCATGGTCTTTCTTCTCAGTGCCTGATAAGGCAGAATGAATGTTTGTGTAAATGATAAATATTTTTCCAATACATATATACAATTATGACAGACAAAAATAAAGCATGGCCCTTATTCCCAGGAGGCTGTAAAGTCACCAACCAAGGCAGCAGTTGGAAGCCGAAGGCGGAGGGTGCTAAGAATCCCCTGATTGCGGACCCAGACTGCCATTTGATGACGACTTTTTATTTAGGTACTTACAACTGCAGATCTCTTTCAAGTGAAGGAAGATTGCAAGAATTAGAAGAAGAACTGTCTTATATTAAATGGGACATTATTGGACTTTGTGAAGTTAGAAGAAAAGGTGAAGAAACAATTGATTTAAAAAGTGGACATATACTCTATTATAAAGGCACACATATTGGAAATACAAGTGGAGTAGGATTCATTATAAATAAAAAGTGGAAGAACAATATTGTGAAGATTGATGGTATATCGGACAGAGTGGCAAGATTAGTTATACAACTTAATAGCAGATACCAAATGCAGATAATTCAGGTTTATGCCCCAACATGTTCTCATAGTGATGAAGTAGTAGAAGATTTTTATATGGATGTACAAAAGGCTTTTGATCAGAGTAAACACCATTTTAAAATTGTTATGGGAGACTTTAATGCTAGAATTGGTAGACAAATGAAAGATGAAATTGCTGTAGGTAATTTTGGTTATGGTAATAGAAATGAGAGAGGACATAAACTTGTGGAGTTTGCAGAAAAAGAAAAACTTTATATTATGAATTCATTTTTTGAGAAAAATGTTAAAAGGAAATGGACATGGAAGCATCCAAATGAAGGTACAGCAGAATTGGAATATATTTTGACTAACAGAAAATACATATTTCAAGATTGTAATGTTCTTAATAAATTTAACACAGGAAGTGATCATCAATTAGTAAGGTGTAAGTTACATGTTAATGCAAAACTAGAGAGACAAAAATTATTAAGAAAAACAATATTTACAGTTGATATTCCTAATCTTCAGAAACATTCTAATGAATTTAAATTAGAACTTACAAATAGGTTTCAAGTGTTAGGAGATTTTGAACATGATTCAGATTTGAATGAAATTAATATGAAAATAGCTGATACACTTTTAAAAACTGCAACAAACATAGCTGGTAGAAAAAAGCAGCAATTGACTAATAAAATTTCTACTGAGACTAGAAAATTTATGAAGAAAAGAAGGAATATGAAGATATACAAAAATGATGTATTAAAAAGAATTGAATATCTCGAATTTTGTAAAATGGTACGGAAAAGAGTTGAAAATGATATAAGAAAGTATAACTGTGAAATAGCAAGGAAAGCTGTAGAAGAAAATAAAAGTCTCAAAAATATTAAACAACATTTTGGTATTGGTAGGAAATTTATATCTGCAATAAGAAAAAAAGATGGAATTATTACTAAAAAGAGAGATGACATCATGAAATTGGTAGAAGATTTTTATCAAGAATTATATAGTAATAAAGAACAAGTACCTCCTATATCTATTACATCTTCCGAATTGCCCAGAATTTTAAATGAAGAAGTGAGACATGCAATTAAGTGTATGAAGAAAGGAAAGACTCCAGGAAGTGATGGAATTATAATTGATATATTAAAAGAAGCAGGTGAAGAAATAGAAACAATTTTAGCAAAGTTATATACCAAATGTCTAAATGATAAAGATGTACTGGAAGATTGAAAGAATGCAGTAATAATATTAATATTTAAAAAAGGTGATAAAGAAGATATTAGAAATTACTGACCTATCAGCCTTTTATCAGTTTTATATAAAATTTTTACCAAGATAATTACAACTCGTTTACAGAGAACTTTGGATTTCCACCAACCAAGAGAACAAGCTGGATTTAAAAGTGGTTTAAGTACAATAGATCATATCCAGGTATTGAGAGAAGTCATAGAAAGGACAAACGAATATGAGTTGTGATTATGTTTTGGATTTGTAGATTATGAAAAGGCATTCGATTCTATACACATTTCTTCAGTGATTAAAGCATTGGATCATCAAGGTATAGATCCAGGATATTGTCATATTTTAAAGAATATTTATAAAAATGCAACAGCAACAATTAGATTACATAATGATACTGGAAAAATCAACATAAAGAAAGGTGTAAGACAAGGTGACTCCATATCTCCAAAACTCTTTACAGCAGTGCTGCAAGAAGTATTTTGTGGATTAAAATGGGAAACTAAAGGAGTGAAAGTAAATGGAGAGTATTTAAGTCATTTAGATTTTGCAGATGGTGTAGTTGTTTTTGCAAATAATGCTTCAGAGCTGCAGGAAATGTTGCAGGAGTTAGCAGATGAAAGTAGAAAAGTAGGACTAAAGATAAATGTTAAAAAGACTAAAGTAATGTTTAATCGATTTGCTCAAAATATGAAAATAAAGATTGATTATGAAGAATTAGAAGAAGTTTACAGTAACAAATACCTTGGTCAGATTATTAATACAGATGGAAACATAATGGAGGAAATTAATCATAGAATTAAACTTGGTTGGAGTGCTTTTGGTAGAAATAACTTGATACTAAAAGGAAATATGTCTATGTGTTTGAAAAGGATGGTTTTTAACAAATGTGTTTTACCAGTTCTTACTTATGGATCTGAGACTTGGACACTTAATAGAAGAGCATTACAGAGACTTCAGACCACTCAAAGGAGTATAGAGAGATGTATGTTGGGAGTAACAAGAAGAGATCGAAAACGCAATGTATGGGTAAGACAACAAACAGGTGTTACTGACCTTATTGAAAAAATTAAAAGATTGAAATGGAGTTGGGCTGGACATATTGCTAGAAGAGATGATAATAGATGGACAACTGAAATTTTAAACTGGATTCCAAGAGATTGTAAAAGACCCAGAAAGAGGCCACATGTGAGATGGATGGATGAAATAAGAAAATGTGCAGGGGTGTTGTGGAGAAGAGAAGCTAAAGATCGGAGAAGATGGATTAAACTTGGAGAGACCTTCATCCTGCAGTGGATTGATAATGGTTGATGATGATGATGCGTATATATTAACTTTCATTGAAACTAAAAATCAAGTCATTATACATTTTTTTTTTTTAATAAAGTTTGACTTACTGTTCAGTAATATATTAGATGTATACTTTTTTTTCACTAATAATAAACATTTGATCACATTATAATCACATTCTTTCTTAAAAGCAATGCATTATCTCAAATTTGACCAACTCAGACCTTTAATTTACAATTAGTTAGACACTAATTTGCCAACTGATATAGAAAGTTAATTGAAATAGGTACAGTCTAACATCCTGAAAAAATTATAAAATAAAGTGAATGTTCTCAGTTCCTTGAACGATATTTCTAAGTTCCTTTTAAATTTGACTCAAATTATGGTATAGAAGGTAAATGTCATAATATCAGAATCTTACATAACAGAAATTAAAATTAATTAAGTATTGCCAAAATAAACGATTAATTAAAGCTAAAAAGTTATGTGTTTAGTATTTTTATATTTTTTAATTTATAAAATAGTTGTAATAATAATATAAAGTTGTAATTATAAATTTATTAAACGCACATTGATTACGTAGTAATATTTACTGAGGCTATAACCTCGATAATATGCGTATAAAATGCAGTAGTAGGGAAACACCTGTAGAGGTCCTTACTATCGCATTTTATACGCATATTATCGAAATTATAGCCTCAGTAAATATTATTATAATAATAATAATATCATCATTATCATTATAAATACATATAATACTATGCGCCTTGAGTGCTTAATTTTACCACTAGAGGGACCTCTACAAATCTTAACACAAAATTATGATTTTATTGCAGCATATGTTAAATTCAACAATAATATCTGTTTTAATTTCAAATGGAATTTATGTGTTCCTCAAGGTAGTATTTTAGCACCCACACTTTTTAACATTTATATCAATGATCTTAAGGATTGTCTAAAATCTTCTTATCTTCTTTTACATTATGCTGGTGATTGTAAAATCTTTAGAAGTATCACTTCAGGATTTATTGTACTCTTTTTCAGAAAGATATTGATAAACTTTAATAAATGATTTATTGCTTCATTTTCTAACATATTTGAGATTTTATCCTTTTTTTTTTGTTTTATTAATTCTCATAAAATTAATCTTAGTGCATCCCAAAAAGATCTGAGTCTTATTTTTAATAACAGATTCTTTCTTTCTCATGAAGAAATAATTATTAACAAGGTTTTTAAAATTGCATGTGTCATCTTTAGGCATGGTCACTACTTCAATGATAATGCAAAATTCAAATTATTTTTATCAGTGATTCTTTCCATCATTGAATACTATTTAATCACTTGGAATCCTAACTCTAATCAAAGATACAATGTATTACAATCAGTATTTAATAAATTCTTCAAATATATTTTTTTGAAAAGTACAGTTGATCATCTTTTTTTTTAGGTAGAAATATAGAAATCTTAAAGTTCCTTTCAAAATTATACTTGATTTAATTTCAGCTATTATATTTAGGTCTCATAAGCATTATATTACATCTACTTCTCTCTATTATATTCAACCTTGTAATTCCAGTGTGCTTAAGTCTTCTTTTTATTCGGGCTGGCATCTTTATATAATGAGGCTTTTTATTAATACTAATCACTTCAATTTAGATCCTAACCAACTGTACAATATTTTAAATCTTTTTCACCATTTTTGATTAATTATAAATTTATTCTATTATTACTTCTTTTTATTAATATTTTTACTATTTTTATGAGCAATCTGTAATTGGCTATAAGCAGTTATTTTGTACTTAAATAAATGAAATATATTGAAATATTATTATTAGGTTGAAGATAAGATGGCCGCTCTTATATTTATAAAGTTCTAATCTTGTGTTAAGATTTGTAGAGGTCCCTCTTGTGGTAAAATTAAGTACTGAAAGTGTAGAGTATTAAGGTTAAAGCATTATATGTATTTATTTATTATTATGATGATGATTATTATTAACTTTCAGTGACATCAATGAGGTCCATGATAATAATGACTGTGAAGATTTAGATTATAACATTAGAATATGATATATTACCAAGGAGAATATTAAAAGAGCTGTAAATTAAATAAATACAAAGTTTAGTTCTGGTTTTGATGGTATTTCTGCATTTTTAATAAAATTCACTGTATGGAAATGCTTGTATACACACTTGATCATATTTGTAACCTTTAAATTCAAATTAGTATTTTTCCATCTTATTTAAAAGTGACTAAAGTATTACCAATATATATATATATTACTAAAATTTGAAATGAATTTCTGTATGTGATGGAATGTTAGTCTTTTTTTTTCTCTTCTTGTTTGATTTTATTGGTGAATAACCTGGACTGCATTGGGCTATGTTTCTATGACTACATGTAATATTATTAATTGTAGTTTGTAAAAATTGTAAATTGACTTTATTCATTTTAAAAATAAATGTGTAAATAATATAAAGTTTATAGTACTGAGGGAATTATTATTCTTTCTTTATTATATATGTTTTCTTAAAAATTTATTTAATGCACATTAAATACGTAATATTTACTAAAGCAATAAACCACTTTTTTTCCATAACATAAGCTTGTGGTTAAAAACTGTAGAGGTCCCTACCTTCGCATTTTCAAGCATGCATTCTTGAGGTTTATTGCCTTAGTAAATATAACTTACATAGTCAATGTGCATTAAATAAATTTATAATTACAACTTTAAATTATCGTAATAGATTTCTAACTATAAGATTGTTCCATTGACTTGTTGTAAATCAAAAGATTTTGTGAGTACTAATGTATAATAGGAATTGTGGACTTAATCAGTGAAGTATTGAATAGCTTCATGCTCTCAGATCTAACCACTTCAGCTTCACCTATTTATATAGAAAGTAGGTTGAAGTTAAGAAGGGTTCCCGTCTTTTCTTCCATAGCATACGCTTGTGGTTAACACCTGTAGAGGTCCCTACCTTCACTTTTTCAAGCACACATTCTTAATGTTTTCTTACTGCATTTACAATAGTAGATTATAAATAATATACCTAAATATTTAATGTATCCAGTATATTTGTTATTTTATTTGTATAATATATTTGACAGATATAGTATGGTGAGAATGTAGTCTGAATTGTTTTGTTTATTTTATGTTGGAGTGAAAAAATCTTATTTGTATTTTAAAATCATAAATGTTTGTTTTATATAATAACTATGAAAAAAAATTATTTGTTGTTATTATTGTGTAATAAGATTTTATTTATGAGATACTGACTAGAATTGACTAAAGAGTTAATACAGAGTGTTGCTATGGTTTCTGTTACATCAATGGAAAAAGTTTATAAATAGAAATGAGCAGATAAAACACACACTCTCTCTCTTATCTCAGCTTCAATAGAAACTAATCTAAGTTTCTTTATGTAATTTTTTTTTGCTTATTTTTAAAAGTATATAATTATAAATAAATGGATAGAATGATGGGGTAAAAGGAATAATGTTTGTCCATTGGCATAACAGGATCATCAAAGTTGTGAAAGATGACAATTTATTGAAAATATGAAAATTAATTCTTAGTGTTTTTTTAAAAACCATGAAATGTTTCTTTGCTTTAAAAATGGATGTTATCTCCTTTTCAATGATGAAGTCTAAATGCTAATAACAGAAAAATTTATACAAAGATTATGTTCTCCTGCTATAATGATATGAGCTTGATAAATTATTTATACACAAGATAAAATTTGGTTTAATTTCCATAGCTTCATCATAGATTAAATCAGCATTTATGAATTAATTACTTGCTAAATGAAATGATATCACATAGCATCATCATGGATATAAATTAGTGTTTGCACATTTAAAACATTATATAAATCAAATATCTTCTGCCTGAAAGAAGATTTGGATATTTGGAAAATATTGGAATCAATCAAATATCTTTGAATCTTATAGCTTTCCATGATATTTATACCTTCTCGGGAATAACGAAATATCATTGGATTGTGATTTAAGTAATTGACATTAGAACTATGATACTGTTTTGTAAATTCTGTATTTAAAGACTATTACTCATGTCATTTGCTTATATTTATCATTATTATTGCTATATTTTTTTTTCTTTTCATTTAAAATATATAATATGTATTGACATAAATAGTAGTATAATTTTAAGTTAAGTAATGATCTATTTATATATCTAAATATAAGAGAGTAAGCTTGAATTTTTATTTTGCAGCATAGTAATTATTGCTTTAATTTAAAGTATTCATTTTTTTAATTATTAATTATAAATTAACTTTAGTTATATCATTTATATTAGGAGATCAAAACAATTATATCATAATAAGTATTTATTTTATTTTTATATGAAAAATGAAAGCATAATATATCTTGAAATCTTTTGTATTTTGGAAAATATAAATTTTCTACCCATATTTGTTACATAAACATACGTGTTTTGTATTTAGTATCCAATAGGTGGAGATTGATGTGCAATCACTTATTTAAAGATGAAGTTAATGTCAATTAAAAACCTATTGTACCAAGCATAATCAGATCATATGAATATATTTTAAATGTTAATTTGAAATCATCATCATCATCAATCATCATCAATCCACTGCAGGATGAAAGTCTTTCCAAGTTCATTCCATTTTTTCCAATCTTTAGCTTCTCTTCTCCACATCACCCCTGCATACTTTCTTATTTCATCCATCTCACATAGTGTCTCTTTCTGGGTCTTTTACAATCTCTTGGAATCCCATTTAAGATTTCAATTGTCTATCTATTATCATCTTTTCTAGCAATATGTCCAACCCAACTCCCCTTCAGTCTTTTAATTTTTATGATCTTGATTTATATCTATCTATTAATAAATTTTGACTTAATTTAAAACAAGTAAAGTTGTTTGGTTGTCATTATATTTGGATGAGACAATATTCCCTAATTCATTATACCACAATTCATTTGAAGCAGTTACAAAATAATTTGGAAAATAAAATCACAGGATAGGTAAGAAAGTATAAATACATATCATTTACTTTGTATTGAATTCAATGTTTATTATCTGCCCAGGTATAGATTTTAAACAAAACTAAATTAAGTGATTTGACATTTTAAATATTTAATAAGTAATTAGAAGTTTATTGTAATTATTTTGTTAGTAATCAGTAAGCATTACATTAGGGTATAAATTATATATAAATTGACCTGATGATTGATAAAGGTGCATATATGATGATTATTGAAGATGAGTAAAGGTAATTGCGATTAAACATTTGTGTGTTTTATTTTAAATCATTAATGATTGAAGTAAATATTATATAAAGTCAATATACAGCTATAAAGATTGCAATCTTAATCTGTTTGAGAGCTTGTAATAGTAATATATTTTATTCTGTTAGAAATTAGAGTGATTTGCTTTAATTATATTTAAAGTTTGTCAATGTTGATCATAAATTCAGTATAAATATTAAATTTTAATATTAATATTTATTATATAAACATTAATCTTTTATATGTTTTATAGTCTAAAGTTTTAACAACTCAGTTTTATTAAACTGAAGAGTAATTGGATATGATTGGTCAATTTTGTTTCAGTAAGCATCAAATAGAAATCTATCGCTTATTTTATATATTGTTATTTTTGGATATTGAAAATCTTAAGGTTATTTAATGGGATAGTTTTATTTTACTATATTTTAAGTTGTAATATATAAGGGATTCAAACTCAGACTTTCACATAACCTTCAACTATCCATACCATCTCATATTACTGGACCACCTGATCACACACATACTGTAAAGATAAATAATTGCCAATATATATATTTCATGCTAAATCAGCAATTGTCAGTTGGTCCTGATTATTATCTCCACACACATATATAATCAGTCATCAGCTTTATATTAAGATAGCCAATCTTCATACTTTAATGGACAGGCTTCAAACTACTCCAACCCACAACTCTTCAGACATCCATTTCATTGAAACTCTGATGATGGAACATTCAAAGCCCACATTAGTGCCAAGGTTGTCATCCTACCCGTGTTGACATTAGTCATTCTGACCCCTCATGTACTGGAGAATAATTCTTTTCATACATATGCAAGGGATGGGCAGAGCTTTAGTTAAGTTAAATGATTTTGTATTATTATTATTAAATATTTAATTTTATTATAATTGACTTAGTTAATAAGAATATATTAATGTTAGTGGAATAGTACAGCTGAGTTGATATTACATTTGATCTTATTTAATTGTAATTAGAAATCAATTATAGAGGTATATATATTTAGTTAGATATCACTGATATTGTAAATCTGTAGGCCATCTCAAAATTATTATCTAATTCATCCATGAATTATTTCATATAAATAAAATAATGTTTGATTTTTTTATATAAGTGTTTTGACTCATAAGGAATATTAAGGTTTATCTGTCTAATTCTCTGTTATTAGTTTTATTATATTATAAAGGATTTATATAATAGGCATATGATGTTGTTTATAAGACAGTGATATTTGGTTTTATTGCTTTATCTTTAATCTATTGCAAATAATGCTTATATTTTAGAATAGATTGAAGTAATGTTTTTGAGTTCTATTCATTCTAAATGCTATTGGAATCTATGAGGTTACAACAGATATTATTATTATTGTTTTATTCACTTATATGTTAGATTGTTATTCACTTATTGATATTCATTTTACCTTAGATTATTATTTTCATTTTGTTTCAAATGATGCTACAATTCACATGCATTATTAAATTAAGATTGTTTTTTCTTGATTTATATTTTTATTTTGTAACAAATGGTGATCAATAATTAGGCTATGACTCAGGATACAATATGATCTTAATTTAAGTCTGTTATAAATGGCATTCAACTTCAGATATATTTTTGTCCAATTGCAAATGGTGACCAACAATTGGGATACATTTTCATTCAGATTATATTATATTATATTTATTCAATTATAAATACCTCGCAATACTGTGAAGCATTAAAAGAAGAGTATATTCTCATTTTTTTATTCTGTTAGAAATGGTGTTGTAATTCACGGGGCATCATAAAACCAGAACACTTCTTTCATGGCTCACTTACATATATAAGATCAATTTCACTTTTATCTATTTTCTCAAAAATATTAGAGACATGTATATATAATTGTATTATTGATAAAGTAAAGTCATTAATTCCAAGTTTTCAATATAAATTTTTACCATGTAAATCCATCAAAATAAATTTAGTAAATATCAAAGATCATATCACTCATTCTATAAACAATCAATCCTAATTAATGTAATAATTTATTTTGATTTAAGTAAAGCTTTTGATCGTGTTATTCATTCTAAACTTTTAAAAAATGTCTGCTCTAATTTTTTTATTAGACTTGCTGAATTGGTTCCTGTCAATTTTTCAAAATAGTCATTCCTTCATTAAATATATTAACAAACTCTCACATTCTTTTTTTTTTTCATGTGTCAAAGCATCGGCCAGGAAGCAAACCCACAAACCCAGGACAACTGCTTGTAAAGCAGCTATGCTAACCACTCGAGCAGCTATGCTTGACAACTCTCACATTCTTACATAAACATATTGGGTGTAATACAAAGAAGTGTATTGGTATCTTTGCTATTTGCAAAATATATAAATGATTTAAATAAATATATAAAGGACGATTTGCTGTCATATATACTAATGATTGTAAAATATTTAAAACTATTATTTGCTATGAAAGTCACATACAGCTTCAGTGTTATATAGATGTTTTATCTGAATGGTATCTTAAGAATAATATGCATAAAAATATAGAAAATATTATGCTATCACACAAGAAAAGTTCAATATTTTACTGAACCATATTCTATAAATGAGAAATCTATTTATAGAAAGCATATTGTAAAGACCTTGGAATGTGGTTCATGGTTATTTTATAATTTATGTAGATCATATTATATGCAAAACTAATAGAATAATGGGTCTTATATTTTGCAATAGTCATTAAATTAATACTTTTGTAAAAATAATTTGTTTAAGACTCTTGTAATACTCATGATAAATATAGCTCAGTAATAAGAAATTCATATAAATTATCACATATAAATAAAGTATAGTCACTATATAGTAAATTTGGTACTATAATTAATGCAAGGAATATTCTTATAAATATGTATCACTGAAGAGCTATTCAAGATATGAAACTTTTCTATCAAACGGTTCATAGGAAAGTCTCCTTACATAATTGTATTTCAAAGATATTAATATGAGTATCCTCATATCCATATAAATAAAAATTAATTTCACATTGAAAAATATAAATGTGAAACATTATGTCTAGCAGTATTATGTAGACTTCCAAACCTTCATAATATCTATTTTAATAATATGGACATATTTTCTTTGCATCTAAATACTTTTGTTTGAGATGTTAACTATTAGCATAGCATATATTTTAATTGTAATAATGGCTTCCTTTAATGTTGAAATATTAGTAAATTGAATTATTATTATTATTATTATTATTATTATTATTATTATTATTATTATTATTATTATTATTATTATTATTATTATTATTATTATTATTATTATTATTATTATTATTATTATTATTATTATTATTATTATTATTATTATTATTATTATTATTATTATTATTATTATTATTATTATTATTATTATTGTTGTTGTTGTTGTTGTTGTTATTGTTGTTGTTGTTGTTGTTAATATTATTATTATTATTATTTTACATAAAACTTTATTGACAATCCAAACTGACACACCAGGAAAAGATGTAATACAAAATGAAAATTTGGTTTAAATTCATAGATTTACAAATGAAAACATATTACATATACTTAATTGAAAAAATACAATACAGTCAATGTCTTGGGGAAGGATGTAATTCATATAATATGCTTTAATGATTGATTTACTACAAAACAATTATTCTTATTTATGAGACATACACAGATATATAAACTCATACAGTACTACATTAACTTGCCATATCCACAATTGGGATTTAAATTTATAATGAGTTAAGACTTGAAAATCTTTAGGTTTCAATCAAAACTAGCATTTTTCTTTCTTGTAGTTAGTTCATAGTCAACTTGGACAACCATAAGTTTATAAATATCTAGCAATTCTTAGTAATTCTTAGCTATAGAAAAAAACAACAATAAAAAATCACACTCAACCCTAGCACCTAGAAGTTGAAAAATGTCTTCTCTTCCATTGTTCTTTATGGAGAGCTGTTGAGACACTTTTTCCCTGCAGTATCTTATTACTAACATGGCTATATATATTCATACTACAATAACCTCCTCATCATATCCATACTCTCCATATTCACAGTTTTATTTATAGACAATTAACAAATGTATATAAAAAATGATAATGTAATTAAAAATAACTTTTAATTTTTTATATTTTAATTTTTTTATTTTATAGTATACATGCAAAACTCATATATATATATATATATATATAAGATCACATATGCATTATGCATATTTTCACCAACTTTATGCAGGAATTGCATACTTTAATATACACATGAATTGAAAGCACATATTATAATATGATTCTCTATTAACTACAAATTTAATATAATTTGGAACCAAATATCATTTATATGTGGAGATATTGTACTTATATGTTCAAGCCCTTGCACAACATTTTTTGGGGTATAAATTATTTTAGTACAATAATGTCAGGTAAATCAAAATTATTTCAATATGAATTCAAGTAGAACTTGTTATTCCATGTATTTATTTTTAGTTTAAAAAAATAGACATGTTACTTTGTAACTGAGATTTAAAGTTTATATCTGAGTTAGGAATAAACTCTGATTTAATAAATAATTGGTAATACCCATTAATATATTTATCTCAAGTGGTTAGTGTCGATGTTGTGAATGTGAAATGAATCACCATTGAAATCCTTTAGAAACAAAATTGTATCAAGAAATATAATAATAGGTATAATTTACTTCTATTTTGGAAAAAATAATAATAATAAAGCATATTAATCTGAATACTTGTTGATTTTTTTTCTCATATGTCATAGCATCGACTGGGACGCGAGCCCACAACCGTCTGCAACCAACTACTTGCTTGCAAGGCAGGTGCGATGACCTCTCGGCTAACAACGCTTGACAAAATACTTGTTGATTTTATATTGATTTTGCCATCTAATGTCAACTTTCATTCATATTTTAAGGATTTTTATTCGTTTTTTTTAACTGGTTAAACATTTAATCTGTCTTATATATGTTGCTTTTTGTAGTACCTTGACATTTTCATTTTAAAAAATAGATTCATTACTCACTTGGTGGCAATTGTGATCCAGCTAAATGTTTGTACAATAATATTATTAATTATATATAGGTGTATCCTGAAAATATATCATATATATATATATATGATATAACATCCATTATATAAAAAATTAAATGTTATTTTTAATTATTTTATCATTTTCTATTCTTTATATAATATCCATTATATTAAAAAAATTAATATATATATAAACAACATTAAAAATGAGAAATAATATGAATAATATATATAAACATATTAGAAATAAATTTTTCACGAGAGAGAGGTGAATTGACATTTTGCCTCTGTAACTGTGAGAATTTAAAAACGCAAATTAAAAGCATTACTTATTAATAACTTCCATATGTTACTGCTATTATTTCTATTAGCTGGTTGATTATAACAGTGGAATTTACTAATATTAAATTAAATTGTTATTTTTAAAAGTAAATGATCTAACACATAATTCAGAGAATAACATAAAGTTAATGTCATATTGGAAGTATAATATAAATTGTTAAAAAATGAATTAGAAAACTTTCTTGCAAAATGAATTTGAAATCTAAACAATAACATCTTTTATTATTATCACAATTTTTTCATTCATAGTAACATTTTTTTCAGATGTGATACCATAAAAATTCAAACATCCAGATAAAGTTTCAAACAGATCTTTAAGGTTTATGATTGTAAGACTTTATGACTTTAATATGAATTAGAATTATTTAAATAATGTTTTTATTTAACTTTGAATCCGTAAAATATTTAAATATATTCATATATACATGCGAATTTTAAGATGGAATTGAAGAAAACAAATACAGTTATTTATATCTGTAAATTAACAAGTCTTCTGGATAAGATAGAATGCCTATTTCCTATTGGTAGTATAATAAATAAACAAAATTAAAAGCGTGTGTAGCGCTTGAAAAAGAGGCTATAAAGAGTGCAAAAATATTAAACGCTTAACGCTTTCGAGGTGGGTTGCCTCATTTTTTTTTCCATTTTTTTTTTTCATGTGTCATAGCATCGCAGGGAAGCGAACCCGCTAACCCGGGACAACTTCTTGTAAGGCAGCTGTCTGACCACTCGACCACCAACACTTGCCTCATATTCATAGCCATACTGAGCAGTGCAGAACAAGGAGATAATGGCGATATGCAAAATACATGCAAATTATTTAGATAGTCCGCGTTTGGAGATGTGGAAGCAGGCGTCGCGTATAAAATAATTTAGTTATCAACTACAATACTTTTTTTAACTTTCTTTTTTAAAAAAGTATATATATATTATCCAGCATTTTCCTTGACCCCTCCCCGTTGTATAAATAAATTGTATCATTTATAACGTTTAGACACATTTAAATAAAAATAATTGAATAGTTTACTTCTTAAGAGTTCGTGAAAAGTTTGAGCACAAAAGTGGTAACTGGACCTCTCACTCCGCCAGTGCACTAATCTATGTAGGATCATTCTAATATTAGATTGTTTTTATAAAATTAGTTTTATAGATGTTTTGTTAATTTTTTAAGTATAACAATCACTATTTCTTTCATATCATTAATAATTTAATATGTTTATATGGCTAAGAAGTATGAGTAATGTTATTTAAAAGCATATTTAATTAATAATATACATTTGTTTCTCATTATATAATTACATATTTAAACTTCCTGTAGGTATCCATATATGCATGTATGTTAAACGGCCTTCAGTTTTTCTTGCCGTTGATTCCAAACTTTTTCACAGATACTTTGGAACTATGAATAATAGCTAACTCTATGTAATATATATATTTAACATGCACACAAATATAATTTAAAATGTATACATAATCACATCAATAACTGAAATACAGGCTTATTATATATTTGTATCAATATATGTACTATATAGGGTATATGAGCACAGACTTTCACACGACCAACTACTCTCCACTCTATCTCATAACACTGATACACTTGAACACATATATGTCGAAAAGATAAATAAATCACCAATATCCGTATTTCATGCTAAACCAGCAATCATCAGTTGGTTCAGATTATCATCTCCCACACATATATACTATAAATGCTCAGATAGATATTAAGATAGACAATCTTCATACTTTAATGGACAGGCTCCAATCTACTACACACTACAACTCTTCAACCATCCATCCAATTGAAAATCTGATGATGGAATGCTTGAAGACCACCCTGAGGCCGAATTCTTGTCACACCCGTGTTGACCTAAGGTCAATCTGAACCCCACATGTACAGGACATAATCCATTTAATACATATGCAAGGATGGACAGACATCTCTACAAAGTAACAACTGAAACACAGACTTATTATACACCTGTGTCTATATATGTAATATAAAGGGTATATGGGCACAGACTTTCACATGACCCACCAATCTCCACTCTATATCATATCACTGATACACTTGAACACATATATGTCGAAAAGATAAATAATCACCAATATCCGTATTTCATGCTAAACCAGCAATCATCAGTTGGTCCAGATTATTACATTAACAAAAATCAATAACATAAAAATAAAATAAAGTAGTTATAAAAAAATACAATAATATTTCAAAAAAGAAAAAGGAGTTATATGGCGAAGTGAGTTAAAAGAGGAAACAATTAAAAGATGATTTATATTGGCACTCTACAGGGACTGCGCAAATTTTTAAACCACAGCTTACTGAAACTGTGAACTAGGATTCCACAGGTAATGAATACTTCATTAACTTTAATTTTATTTTACAAAGGATATTACTTTAAGCTGCAAAAATATTTTTTATATATATTTCATATCTGTATTTCTTTAATATTATTTTAAAATTAGTACTGAAGATATAAAAACTCTTTATAATTTGAATCTGTCAGCTTTATCTCTTTTCAAAATCATTGTTATTAAATAACATTAGTATATTACATAATAATATTCAACTGTTAATTTAATTAAAATTTTAATCTGATTTCATTTAAATATATTTTTCTATTTATTTATACAGTAGTCTATTTATCTAGTTACAGCTGTCTACTTTTAAAAAAAAATTATCATAAAAACTTTTAAAGAGCATGCGCAAATTTATTACATCATTCATTTTCGTTTAAATAATATAAAATTTACTTTAAACAAAATAAGGTACTAGTACTAGTATCATCGATGGTACAGGGCAGAGAATAGAGTTGTTGCTAGCCCCAAACAGTTAAATATATGGTTTACTAGGCTGTAGTGTGCTATGCTAATTTCTCACAATTCACACTTGTAATGCAACCTGTTGTTACTCTCCAAATGATCAGTATTGAGCCTGTGCTATTTTATAATTTGAGGGTGTGTAGATTTTAAGTCAACATAATATTTGAAATGTTATTGAACAAATTATTATATTACATTTTTATTAATGCATATACTACCAGAAATGCCTAAAGTTAGTTTTTGTAAAAAAAAATTTTTTCAAATTAATGCTTAAATTACCAGAAATGTCTAAAGTGGTTTGCGATAGAAGAAACAAACAGTCTTACTACTGATATTATTTTATTGTTTTAATTTCCGTCTATAAATAAATTTCTTCAAATTAATACGTATACTAACAGAAATGACTAAAGTGGTAAGTTACATTTTAAAAAAAGCCGCCAAGTTGACGGCGATTATTACTTTTTGTAAATAAAAAAATTTCTTCAAATGAATACTTGTTGGATTATTTATCTTGATTAAGAAAAAAATATATTGTTTACTATTTACTTATTAAAAAAGAGCAGTTTGTTATTAAAAGGACATGGTCCAGTAATGTTATATTTAACTGTTTTTGTGTAGCAACAATGCCATCCAGCGCCCTACACCATCAATGATACTAGTATATACATATTAATTTGATTTTTTAGCTAAGAAAATATATGCTATTATTTGATAATTATTGCTAGTGCTTTCTTAAATTTTATTTCGAATATATCTACACCTATTATAAATTTGTACTAAACTATGTATATATCATTAAAAACCAGTCAACACTTAGACAATTGCAGTATCAATAACAATCAGCAATTCCAAACTGTTGCCAAGGCAACCTCCTTTTAACAATATATATATTGTGAGGCCTTTTGTAATGAATGTTATAGAATAAATAAATTAAAAAACTTTCACTAAATTAATATTCATACTACAAGTGTCAGTATATATAATAAACAGTAGGTTGGCAGGTGTATAAAGTGTGTCTCAGTGAAAAATTAATGACTGACTGTCTCTTCAAGCTGCCTCAGTGCCATCTATGAATCAAATGTTGTGTAGAAACATAGATTAGCTATTCATCACAAAAGTTTTAAGGCACAAGAATTTCTGGATCATGAGTTACACAAGATGAAATGTGATAATGTGTATCATACTGTAATTCATGATTGAACAATATGCTAACATTAAATTTTGTTTTACGTTGAGGAAAGATTGAAATGTTTGAAAAGTTATATATTGTGTTTTGGCAATAAAGCACGAGTTGCAAGAATATTTTCGTGAAGTTTGTAAACGTTTGTGATGGCAACAAGAGAATTTGAAGATAAATTGCAAAATCACATTACATGATATAGATCATAATCCAGGTGTGATAACACCTTAAAACTACTGTAGTAAGTAACTAAACTATGCTAATATGTAACACATGTTGACTCAGAGATGACTCTGAAGAAAGTCATGAAAAAAAAAAACCAATCCCTTTTCACTGTGACATAGTATATATTTATTATGTAAGGCTTAAGTTAACAATTTAGTTCACTTTATTTATTAATTTGGGTCTTCAGCTGTGAAAATTTACTTACTATTATCTTTTTATATAGGGCACTTGAACTTAGACTTTCACACAACCCTCAACCATCCATGCTATCTCATACCACTGATTCACTTGATCACACATGTTGAAAAGATAAATAATCACCAATATACATATTTTGTATTAAACCAGCATTTGTCAGCTTATATTAAGATAGCCAAACTTTATACTTTAATGGACAGGCTTCAAATCACTCCACACCACAACTCTTCAGCCATCCATTTCATTGAAAATCTGATAATAAAATGTTCAAATCCCACCTTAGTGCCAACCTTCTCATCCTACCAATGTTGACCATAAGTCACTCTGATTCCTCATTTACAGAACATATTCCATTTGCATACATATACAAGGGTTGGGCAGACCTTTCAGCACTTCATTTTGAAATATAATTTTTAAGCTAAAAAAATATGAAGAACAATTTTATCATGGGAAAAAACTTCCAAATAAAAAGTTGCAAATCTACTAATGAACAAAAACACTATTGATGAATGTCATTGGTTGATATAGAAACACATATGCAAAATGTTTCAAGGCTTTTCTGAACAACTATCACCATGTAAAAAGAGTTCCAAGTAAAAAAGTGGAAGTATAGCAAGTTTTTATTAGTCTAAGTTAATTTTTACCTTTGGAAGTCTGTTTTAATTTTTACTGTGAGGCAAATAACAGAATTAGAATATAGAAAATAAAGAAAAGAATTCCAAATAAAAAAAATGTTGGAAATTCCACCACTGATACGGCTAACTCAACAATCTGAGTTTTATTAGGATAAGATTGTTAGAAATTTCATATGATGCTTTTAAAAGTTTTATGTTTTCACTAAAATCAAACTGAATGGTATATTCAACATTTTATGTTATATGTACATATATATTTTTGATCTTGCATTATCAGAGACTGTGGGTCTGGAATGGATTATTCCTAAATACATTTCAATGTAATTTACATGAACAGATGATATAACAAATGGCTTTCTAGAATCAATCTTTTATAGCATGCCAAGATATATTGATTCTATATAGAGAGATTATTTAATATAGTTTAAAATGATCTGGCTTTACCTTATTCCCCTCTCCCCATATTAAGAAAAGGAAACGAAAAATTATTTCTACAAAGTTTTAAAATTAATCTGAGGACTATAATTTGAAAATATATTTAAACATTAAAAAATATATAATATTTGCTTTCATAAACAAAGAACAACTAACCTATGAATTAAATATCAATTTAAATTAAACAACAGTATAACCACAGATGACGACATACATTTTTATAATATTAATATTAAACAATTACTGATAGCAAATTTGTATTTGAAGACAGAGACAAATATTATATTAATTCATTATAATTTAGATTACAACTCACTTGTGATCAAAATGGGTAGGATGAGAAGGTTGGCACTAAGGTGGGCTTTGAGCATTCCATCATCAGATTTTCAATGAAATAGAAGGCTGAAGAGGTGTGGGGTGATGTGGTTTGGAGCCTGTCCATTAAAGTATGAAGATTGGCTATTTTAATATAAGCTGAGCTTTGAATATATATGTGTGGAGATGATAATCTGGACCAACTGACGAATGCTGGTTTAGCACTAAATACGAATATTGATGATTATTTATTTTTTCAATATGTGTATGATCAAGTGTATCAGTGGTATGAGATAGCATGGATGATTGAGGGTCATGTGAAAGTCTGAGTTCAAACCCCTATACATTACATATAGAAACGCAGTTATGAAAAGCCTGCATTGTAGGAAAAAAATTCATATTTCAAAATAATAATAATAGTAATTTCTTCAATTTATATTTACATTTACAAGTGTGGATGTCTTGATATTATTTAAATTTCATAAGTTATAAAAAACAATACTACTTTTGTATTCAATTGTGTTATTCTTGTTTAAATCTTTTTTTAATTGCCATTAACGATATTACTAAGCTATATTCTCAATATATTTATCTAAATATCTTCAATAGTATTAGATAATAAAAAAAACTGCTAAGCTACTTATAATATTTTGCCAGTATAACATAAAAGCAAAGTAATGAGGTGTGGTTCATTTTTCTTCATGACATTGGTGACTATTAGATAGAGTTTTAATAGATAATAAGATCTGATGAAGACTGCTAGGAACAGTTGGAACTGTAATATTAATAAATAATTTTGCTTTAAAGTGTTAAAAGAATGGAATGTGGTTATTATATGTTAGCTAGAGAAACTGTTATATGATTAGAAAGGAATTTAATTAAAACCTTTTAACTATATTTAATTCATTCATTCTCTTCTCTCAAATAATTAAAATTACTAAACAGAAAAAGATTAAGGAGGAATAAATAATAGAGCTAATTAGATATTTCTATTCTTTTTACCACTGCTCTTCCGCTATTAATTTGCTAAGAACTGTTTTAGATTTTTGATATTGTAATTATGACAAATATATACAGGAGGTAGAGAAATCTGCCCGAGTCTCAAAATGGATCTAGGATTTATTGACAACCTCATTAGTCTATTATTACATGTATTTGCCTTCACGTAAATAATAGTTAATATTTTATTAATAACCATATTGCATCTTCATAAAAATATTGATATAAATAATCATATTTATACCAATTGTTATCACAAAATTACAAGCCTGTTGAGGAGCTGAAAAGAGAAGCTATAATAAATATTTATATGAATTGATAAAATGCTTGACAGCTGAGTGCTTTCGAGGTGTTTAGCCTCATATTCATAGCCTAAAAAAATAGTGCAGAGTAGAATGTAAATGGCAATATGCAAATTATATTTTACCAATTGTTATCCTAGCATGTATATTTCATTATTAATTAATTATTTATTAAAGTTATCAGAGTGTTTGTCTGACCTGAATTTGATTGTTATTCCAATTAGGCTAAAGCTAGATCACACAATTGATGAAGCCACGTGTCTAAATCTAATTGTAACCAAAGAATTGAATTTGGTACTTATTATTAATGGTCTCAATAATGCAAATGTCCATGGCAGAGTTTGATGTTGATAATAGCACTAATTACTTATTATATATTAAACAAAGAGGAAAGTTTTTTTTATTCTCAACAATATCAAAAGAGGGCCACATAAAAGTAGTCATGTTATTGGAGTTCATCAGATTAAAACTACCTTTCTCTACAATGAAATGGTAAAAAAAAATTTATGCATATTTTTGCGCACTACTCTCTAAAAATATTGTGAGGATACACTTCAGAAATTGGCATCATGCAAAATGGAATAATTTTTAAGAAATATAAAATGGCTCTCAAAGATTTGGAAAAGAATTGTGCCAATGACAATTTCAGGAAGAGTCCATTTTAGGTTTGTCAGAAATAAAATTTAGAGAACAATTCGCAGACATGGGTTAATTTATAAATAGATCATTAAAAGAGTTATCACCCATGAATTAATACTCAGTCAGGCCCAAAAATATTTAAATGTCAACTCTTCAGTAACTTGGTATCATAGCATTCAAAAATCACTTGAAAAAGAAATAAAATAAAAATGCAACAGAGTGAAAATGATGGGAAATTTAATTGTTGTAGCCGGAGTATAGCTTGTAATTGCATACATAATTAAGAGAACTGCGTAAACGGGGGGTTGAAGGACCATCTCATCTAGCATTAGTAAATGGAAATCTAATACAGAGCGGAAAAGCAAAGTCAACCCTAAAATTAAAAATTTAATTTGCAATGTAGTAAAATTCCTTACACTCACAGTGTTTATTGAAGGTAAAAATTTTAGTATGGAAGTTGGCATGGGCTTAGACATTATGCATATGTCTCAGAAGTACTAGAAAGTTTCAGTCACTAATAGACATGGGCTCCCAGCTATTGAAAAAGCCTGAGACCTAATGAAGTAAACAGCAATACTATGGAAGTAATAAGAATTTATAAAAGTACAATGAAAATTAAATATGAAAAACTATAAGTTTCCTTATATATAGCTTATAGAAAGATTAATCTGTTACTAGACCAGAACTAGTTTAAGTCTCTCAGGATAACCATCAATATCATGAAAAAAAATTAACATTGAAAAAGAAATCCTTAGTAAGTATCGGAAAAACAAAAATAACACCTATTCAATTAGACTTTAGGAAAACCCAATTCCAGTCATATGTAATGCATAAAAAATGTCATATGCACAAAGAATAGTAAAAAAATATCCTTAATGATTTAATTTGAAATGAAATTTTGATTCTGACCAAAAATTCATAGTAGTCCTTTCCTATTGTGATAGATGGCAAAACAGATGGTAAAGAACAGATTTGCAGAGATTACTGGATGACAACAAAAATTTGTCTAAATGTACGCAAGAAGAATCCTAGTTTTGTTATAAAAAATTATTTGTAATTTGCCAAACTCAAAGTTAACTCTGCATTTCATCAAATATCTATTAGTAAAAATACTTCTATATTGCTGAGAATCACAATCCATTTGGGATTGTTTAATTATAACCATCTTCCATTTGGTTCATAAGTTGTTTAATGCATTAGAGAGCTTAATCTTTCATTTGACAACATACTGATTACTGTTCAGTAAACATCCTCAGAGAGAAAAAGTAATTAAAGATTAAAAGAATCTGGAAGAATTTGTTGCAACACTAAAAATAAATAAATATGGAGTACTAAAAAGTGTCACATCATTTCAGTTGATGGAAAGTCTCCCATTGTAACAGATAAAAGCAACTTCAAACATTACTGTATGATTAATTCCTTTGAACTTTTTCTTTAGAAAAATAACTGTGAGGCTGAACTATTGTACAACTTGTTGAAAAAACATCAGAAATGCTTTCATTAAAGCATAGTCCTTGTAAACATCAGTAAAATTGCTAATGCTTTATTATAATAATCTTGTTGTAATATTGACAATGGATACATCAGATTTTGGAAACAGAACTGTCTTCATCTACCACACATCTAAATGGGAAAAGTCCATAATGCATGTATCATAAAAGTTGTCTAATGCAAAAGGCTTTGGTTACAGTTTTTGAAATTCAAAATTTTATTAATACTTATATGCCCATTACTTACTTACATAACTGAACCCAAACCATTGCTATATGTATTGGCAAAGATAAAATCCATTCCAGATCATCTTAGCTCATGTATACTGTATTAGATCATTTTCATTTCTGCCTATGACTCTGAATTAGTTATAAAAAGTCAGATTGATACAATATGCTGATGCACTATTATGAATGTTGGACAAAATGGAAGTAAAAATGATAAACTTAGACATCACTTATATTGATAATCTAATTTTAATGTTATTAAATAATAAATGGTGATAGAGTAAACCACAAATGTTCCAGGATATCAACTATTAATAAAGTGGATTGGATTAGTAAATGCTGGCCTGTTAAAAGACCTCAGTTCTTGCTATTGTCCTTTTGGAATATAATCTACCTGTATGCAAAAATGCATAGTAAAGGAGGATAGAGTAATACCTCTCCTAAGATTTTAGAATAAATACTCAAGATCTTGGATAACAGATGTCTGGGAATAGTAAGTGCTCAGGAAGTTATGAGAAATTACATATGGTGTCCAAAAATTAATAAAGACTTTGACACCTTTATGAAGAAATGTCTGTAATTCTTAAAAAAGAATAAAATCTGTGACTGCATATTACAAGTCAATGGCATCATATTCAAACTGGCCATAGCAGTCCCTTTATGGACTATACATTCATTGTACTTACTAATGCTTAATCCCCCAGGTAGAATATTGCATTGCAAAAAAACACTGGTGCTGATGAGATTGTTGACAAATTAGGTGAAATTTCATTTCCCAAAGGTATTTGTAATGGATAATTGCTTTTTCTCTATTTCAGAAAAATTTGAAGAATATTTACAAGTTCAGGTATTAAGCATATGTGCTCACTGCCATATCCTAAGTTCAATAAATTAACAGAAAATGCTGTTGAATAACTAAAGTTCGCACTGAAAAAAAGAAATTTTTATTAAAGTGAAAGAGAGCAATTTTCCTAATATTGTCACACCAACATTCTATTCCCATACCAATGGGTAGTATATCACCAGTTGAATTGGCAATGAAAAAGGAAATTGATGACAGAACTAAGCCTTTTATTTACTAAAGATATGCATATGAATGTAACAACAGAACACAAAATATGGCTATGGTTATGAGGCACGGAACCTCAAAAGTGCCCAGCCTTAACTGAATGATTAATATTTTTTATACATATAGCTTCTGCAACTTGCATATCATATGTGCTTCGTAGATTGTTAAAATATATAGTAGCTGAAGATAATATGATTTATAAAAGACACATAAAATTACATATATCATCTAAGGTCCAAAAGCTGGGAAAACCAAAACCCTAGTGGAAGTAGCAATAGCCAATCAATAGCCACAAAATAGAAAAACATGAAATCATAAACTGGGCATTCCAACCTCCATAAATTTACAAGTAAAAATAAAAAACAACACAATGCCAATAGAAGATAATGTAGTGATAGAATCAGAAGACAAAAAGAATAAGGCAACAGATGTCAACAATAAAAAGATACAGGAATACAAAGTAGGAATATCAACAAGATCTCAAAGACAAAAGAATATTTACCCAGGTATTTAAACGATTATTTTTTCTAGAAATTATTGGTAATGGGAAAGAAATATTATATAATTAGAAATTTAATTAAAATCTTTTAGCCATAATTAATTAATCTTCCCTCCCCTGGTTGTTAAAATTACAACATAAAACAAAAGATTAACACGTAATACAGCAAATGAAAAATTCCTTCTATCTTTCTACCATCATTCTTCTGCTACTAACTTGCTAAGAACTGTTTTGGAATTTTGATATCATAATCATGGCAAGCAAATGAGAGTTGGAAAGCTCTCACTCCAAAGGTCTCAAACTGAATTTAAGGTTTAGTAAACAGTCTCATTGGGCTACTATTATTTGTGTACACCTTCAGGTAAATAATCATAATATCATGTTAATAATCAAACTGTATCCTAGTAATAATGTTGTATTTATATTCTTATTTATAGCCATTTTATACTTATATATATTTCATTAGATGGCTGATTTAAAGTTGTAATTATTATTAATTTGTTAAGAGCATACTCACTACATAAGTAATATATATAATATATATATATTAAGGTTATCACCTTAAGACTATACGCCTGAACTTCGATAGTAGGAACCTCTATGTAGATGTCACTACTATCGAAGTTCAGGCGCATAGTTTTAAGGTGATAGCCTTAATATATATATTAATTAGATGGCTAATTGTTTATTAAGTTTATCATAGTGTTTCCACTAAGCCCATGCTATCTTACTTATTAATATTAATTGATTTTACAATAGTACTCCAATTAATATTATACTGTAATCAAAAATGCTTCCCAAAATTTTTAAAACATTCCCAATGACATGGTATCTTTTCTAAAAAACAATGGACTAAATCAAATTAAATTTTAATACTATTAAAATTAAACAATATTCAAAAATGACAAGGATCTAGATTTTGCGCAGAAAATTCAATAAATAAAAAAAAAGATGATAATAATAATAATAATACAGCAATCAAATTGTTGTTTAGCAGATTAAAAATTCAAAAAATTCCTACTGATTTTTAAAAATATAAGTAGTAAAAAAAAAAAATATTTCAAAGGACATTTAAAATTTAAATGATTTTCTTTTTTCAAAAGAGAATGAAATTTTCAGATCGGATTTTTTTTTAAAAATTTGAATAATATATAATGAATAGAATTTTTTTTTATTTATTTAAAAAAGACACAAATGAATCACTTGTTGATTTATCTTTCTTGTTTATAATATAAAATCAATTCACTTTTCTAGAATCAACAGAAAATGTGAACTGTACAGCTATAATGGATTAGTAAAAGACATACCAATCTGTGATTTGTTCAACAATCTGAATTTATAAATGCTCATATGGATTTCTTTCATATACTGACTTCTAATTATAACATAAGTCATAAATTGCCATTACACTGAGGATGCATATATAAAAAGAGACTGATAATTTATATAATCATTAGCACAAGAAATGACAAAGCTGGACTGCAATTCATGGATTTCTAGCTGTCATCATCTACAGATCTTAAGTTCCAGAGACTGACATTATACTCTTATACCAAATCAGGTATGTCTATAATTTCAAATGATTACAGAATTACTGTTTCTCACTGTTTTTTAAATCTTTATTTATTTTCTCTTTGCAAACAAATGTTTAAAATATAGTGGTACAATAACTACATAGACAAGTATTTCAAGTTAGTTAATTTTTTACATATAGGGGATTTGAACACAGATTTTCAAGCACCCTTCAACTATCCACACTATATAATACCACTGATACACAGGACCACATACGTGTTGAACAGATAAATAATCACCAATATATGTATTTCATGCTAAACCAACATGCATCAGTTGGTCCAAATTATCATCTACCACACACACGCACACACACACACACACATATATATATATATATATATATATATATATATATATATAATCAGTGTTCAGTTTATATTAAGATAGCAAATCTTCATTCTTTAATGGATAGGTTTCAATCTACTCCAACCTCCAACTCTTCAGCCATCCATACCATTGAAAAGCTGGTGATGGAAAGCCCAAATCCCATGCAGATGCCAATAGTATTGTTATGCCCATGTTGACCTCAAGTCACTCTGACCCCTCATATATTAATTTTTTAAAGTAAATGACTTTAGCATAAAATGTTTTTTTTTTTTTAATAATTACTTTGGAATAACTTAACAAAGCTATATTAAAAGTGATTTTTTTAAGAAAAAAGTCTCAAAATTTATATTAAAATGAAGAAATAAATATAAAAGATATTAAAATAAAATTAATTATCTATAAAATGAATTCTGTTTACTTCTCTCCAGACTCTTTTTTTTTTTCAATTAGACAATGTGAATAACAATTATCAGGTGTTGAAAATGATGTTTAAAAATTTTAAATTGTAATAATAAATTTCAAAGTAAAATTATTAAAGTTTCTTTTGTGATTAATTAAAATTGGATTTCTATTTATAATTTGATTCATATGAAAAATTATTTTATTACAAAATGACAGTTAATTAAATGTCATGTTTTAAAAAATATTCAATTACAATCAATTTTTAAATTGGACTTTATAATCTGAATAAATTATTAAAAAAAAATAAGATAAATGGTTTTAAATTTTTCCTAATCAACTTTATTTAATGTTGAATATAATATTAAGAATTAATAGCATTCTAATTGTATTCTAAAACCTTGTAAATAGAATATAAGTTTTGGTCTAATGCATGTGAATTGCTTTGCACTTCCTTTCAAATTAAATATTTTTATTAAATAAAAAAGGAATTTGTTCTTCTTCTTCTTTCACACCTTGATTAATCCCACTTCAAGTGGGGTCGCTGGTGCAGATCATTCGTCCCCAGATTGCTCAGTCTGAAGCCATATCCTCCTTGAGTGACATCTCTTGCAGGTTATTCTTTCCAGTCAATCCATCTGGTCTTGGTTCTGCCCCTGGGCCTTTTCCCCATTGGTTCCATCTCCATAATCTTTCTTCCATGTAATTTTCTTCTATTCTCTTAACATGTCCAAACCACCTCAATCTTGATTCTTTCATTTTTTCATTGATTTTTCTCACCTTCATATTTTCTTATATTACATCATTTCTCATCTTGTCCTTTCTAGTCAAACCTGAGGCAAACCTAAGCATTCTCATTTCTGTTACACATTGTTTATTCTCTATTTTTTTAGTGGTCAGCCATATTTCTATCCTGTACATCAGTGCAAGACAAACCACAGTTTTATAGACTTTCCCTTTCAGTCTTGCTCCTACTCTCCTTTCTCAGAGCATCTCAGAGACCTTTCTCCAATTATTCCATCCAGCTTGATTTCTTCCCACAACCTCTTCATACAGTGATCCATCCTTATTCATCCAGGTGCTGAGATATTTAAATTTTTCAGCCTCAGGTAACTTCTTTTCTTCTAACATAATGCTCCCTCTATCACTTCCACAAAAGAGCACTTCAGTTTTATTTCTGCTAATTTTCATTCCTCCTTCCTCCAGTGTTTTCCTCCATTCTTCTAATCTATCCTGAAATTCTTTGATGTCTTTGGCTGCAATCACAACATCGGCAGACCTCATGTTCCAGGGTGCTGCTGTGTGGATATCTTCTATTAGAATATCGATGGTGATATTAAATAGTTTGTTAACTAGTTAATTTTGGAAAAAAAAGAGAAAAAGAGATAAACAGTTTTATAAAAGTTATCTGCTATAAATGTTTCTATTAAGTTACAATTATAACAAAAATATGAAGTCACAGAACTTTCCCTTTTTCAATTTCTGATAATGATTAATCATCATGACACTTTCTTTCCTGTGCTTTTCAAAAAATAAGCAGTGATAATGATTGTAAGGGGATGATTATAGAAAGTTGGATTGGGATAATTGAGTTTGCTCAGCTATAAAAAGCTGCCAATAATATTGAAGTAGGTCAGTCAATCAGTCTACATTTTGTGAAAACCTTTGGGAAGTGTATGTACACTCTGAAAGCTGGGAAATAAGAGAGAGTGTGTTGTACATCAAATAGACTATGTTTTTATATGCATATAAGATAAACATTAAACAAATGGCTTGCTGAGAAAACTTTTAAAGTCCATGTCTCAACTGAATAGTGCTCCCTAAAAGAAATGTTTAGTCTTCATAATTTAACATGAAGAAAAAAACTTAATTGTTCCATTCGGGTTCTACTTAAATGTGCCTGACCAAAGGAGAAGCAAGAAGATTTACTGAGAATAACCAGCAAAACACAAACTAATAATTGAAGAAATGCCACAACCCATTTTGTTAATTGGAAAAACTCACAATCTTTTGTAAAAAACCACACGGATAAAATTGTTTGACTATAAATTGCATAGGAATAACTAGTGGATTAAAAACTCATTTTAAACTCATAAATAAATAAAAATTTATTTCAAAACTATGTGAACAAATGAAAAAAAAGAAAAAAAGTCTTCACAATAATTTTTTTTTTTTTTAATAACTACATTGCACTGGCAAAAAGCAAAATACATAAAGGTTAAGGATTAAATTAAGAGTAATCATTTATTTTGTCATTATATTTATAAATATGTACAAATAGTTTTTTTCTTCTCTTTCTCTCAATAGTTAATTTTTAATCAGTATTAATTATTACTTTACATTAGTCCATTTACTCTAAATATTATATATGGGTTTATTTTCAAATAAGATCTGTATATATAATTTGTAATTTTTTTTTATATGTGAGCACTATCTATTTTTTAATATGATTGTCTTTTTTTTTTCACATATATAATTTCAATCTTTATGTAGCCATCTGGATTATATATATATATATATATTTGTGTAATTCAATCTTTATGTAGCCATCTGGATTATATATATATATATAATTTGTGTAATTACTTAACTTAAAAAAAAAACAAAGTTAATGTAACATTATTGTTTTCTAATGATGATGATGTCTCATCAAGGGCTGTCATGTTAAGTGTTTGAGAGGATATAAAGACAACTTGCATGTTACTATCAGAATAGAATCATTATTGTTATATCTGTTTTGCCTTGTTCACATTTCATTTACACATTTAATAAAATTAATTGAGTAGTGCAACATTACTAGTAAGTTTCATGAATCCTCAAAGTTATTTTTCAATGCTAACAGGATCTTTTCAAAGGATATAAGTTTAAACCAAGATTGCTAGTGGGGCCATTTTGTGTCTTTAGTAATATTACTAGTCAGAACTAATAAATATTCTACTCAACCATAATGATTTATATTCATATGATTAGCAGGAAATATGATTGTGTGAAGTTAACATTATCAGAAATAAGCTTTAAACTGATAATGTCCCTTAATATGCTCATTATAGTTTATGATTGGGTTAGTTAGCCAATTATAGTTGTGACTGTGGCCTGATCATGACATTATAGAGGGGTCCACATTACAATACATAAAATGAATAAACTTATTACAGTTCTTACTTTTTTATATATTTACAAAACAATATACAAAAATAATATTTTTATTATAATTCTAAGGTTCCATTAATCCAACAATTCCCATTTTGTCAGCCTTTAAACTTGTTTATGTATTTGTTTAATTTTTTTTTTTTTTTTTTTAATATACAAAGTTTCATAACTTATTCTTTCCTTAAAATTTTTAACATCTTTTATTTTATTGTAGTATATTGTAAATAATGTTCACTGGGTGGAGTTTCTGCAGAGTAGCTGGTCATGTGATAATAAAAGAGGAAATATCTTGATAAGGTTCCAATAAAAAACAAAATCCTGATTAGATGTATTAAATAATTTGTTTTATATTTAATTGTCTATTTCAGCTTTGCTTTAAACTGCTTATTTTAAAATATATTTTTAAAAATTTGTAAATGTGTAGTACATTTGTCCAAGAGAAAAATGGTGTTCTAGTTGTATTTTTATATTGGACTATTTTCATCATCTAATATGTGTGTTGAATGTCTTTAGAAAAATTTAATTTTTATTTAAATATTCCAAATACATTCAACTGTTTGTGATATCACAGCAAACAGATTAGTATATGCACCAACTGTTAATAATATCACAGCAAACAAGTTAGTATATGCACCAACTGTTAGTAATATCACAGCAAACAGATTAATACGATCACAGAAAACAGGTTAATATATGCATTAACTGTTAGTAATATCACAATAAACAGGTTAGTGCAATTGTTTGTAATATCACAGCAAACAGGTTAGTATATGAATATACTAACCTGTTTGCTGTGATATTACTAAAAGTTGGTGCATATAATAACTTGTTTGCTGTAATATTATTAACAGTTGGTGCATATACTAATCTGTTTGCTATGATACTATTAACAGTTGAATGTATTTGGAATATTTAAATAAAAATTAAATTTTTCTAAAAACAATCAACACACATATTAGATGATGGAAATAGTCCAATATAAATATACAATGCTTCTTATTGTTTGGACTGCTTGCACTCAAAACAAATTTTTACATTTTAATGAGACAATATATACTTTCATTATATTTCTCAAAGAAAAAAGTACTTTCTTGTTTTAAAACATTAAAAGTTCATTAATTTTGTGTGGGAAGAAAAAAAATAGAAACTATTTTTGTTAATGAAAGTGAAAAGTATAAAACAAGTGCCAAATCTTTATTATAAATTATATGAAAATCTATGATCATGGTAAAAAAAATATCCACTGCCTAAGCATGTGTTAAATTTGAAGATAAATTGGTGATGTAATTGGTAATGTCAAATTTATGTAAAAAAAAAAATGAATATAATATTTATATTCAGACATTGATTACATTTATTTTAAGCCATATGCAAGTAAGCACTTCAACATTATTGTACTGCAGTTTCTGTTAGACATTATTAATAATACTGTTAAGAGAATTTGTTTCAAGTTCATCATAAACTAAGCCATCACAATATTTTTTCAGAACTAATGGGTCATGATCATCTAAACTAGCTTCTTATGAAAGAACATAGGCTGTAGGCAAAAATGGAATTTATTTTTATAAGCATAGTAACTAGACATTATTGCTGTGAGACATTGCAAACTATTTATCTATAGCAGTTCGAAATGTCTTCACTCTAATATTTCACATTGTAAATTTTATAATATTGTATATTAATGAAAACTTTGATTAGAATTAATCACTATTAAAAATGAATGATTAATGATTCTGCTCTGGTAATATAAATTTGAGCTGAATTTAAATAAACACTATTAACATTTATAGTGAACTGAATTTTATTTTTGCTGTTATGATTCACTTCCTATATAAAAATTTAGGCCACCGATAAAAGTGGAATCCATTGTTATCAGCATAGCATCTAAACATAACTGCTGCAAATTTTACACATTATTTACTTACAGTAATTTGAAATTTATTCCAAATATGAGTATATATATATATCATTTTTCTGATGTTTCAAATTATAATATATATATATATATATATACACACACAATTGAAAAGACATATATAATAAGGGTGGATCACAGTTAAATATACATAAGAAATAATTAATAGTGGAAGCAAAGATTTCATTAAAATTTGCAAAAAATTAAAAAATAAAACTAGTACCAATAACAATTGTATTGAAAATCATTTAAGTGAAATGTTTAACTTTTGATGGTGATTAAAATCCTAAATAAAAACTCAAATTTTGACAAAACAAGAGAAAAAACAAATTTCTTTCTTTAAATATCTCACGCCACTCCCTAGTAAATAAATAAGAAAAATGTTTATTTTAATGCATAAAAAAATCATATAAAAGCCATTTTCAGTTTATAAAAGTAAAAATTCTAACATTACCCACATCTTCATTACAAGTAGGTAATTAGTTTGTTAATAATTATAATTATAAGTTTATTTTATTCTGAATTTATGCTAACTGAAAAATGAATTTGCATCCTAAAGTTATTCAAAATTTTGTTTTGTACTCTGACGGTATAAATAGCACTAGCCACCACATGTAACTGCAACAAATGAGATGCAAACACAAGTTCTTTTAATGTTTAAGTAGAATTGCTTCAGCACTGACCAACTAATAGCTTTAAATATAATTGGTATCCACATACATTTTATTAATGATCAGTTTATACTTATTGTAAAATAATTTTCAAAATTTAATATTCAAAACATATTTTTGATAAATTTAGTGGTAATTATGATCATGATGTCAAGCGTCGGTGGCCGAGTGGTCAGCACAGCAGCCTTACAAGCAGTTGACCCGGGTTTGCAGGTTTGCTTCCTGGCCAATGCTTTAACACATGAAAAAAAAATTATGATCATGATTTACAGTTTTAGGTTCTTAATGTGATGAGTTAAAATTTTCAAGTAATTTTAAAATAAGATGATGTTATATTCAAATTATTTTGATAATTAAGATCAAATAAGTTTTGTTCATTCCAATTATCATTTGAGTATTCAGGTTTAATATGGCAAAGCCTTACATTTTATCAGAAAAACTAATAATAATAGATTGACTAAGCTTTAAAAACAAGGGCTTTAGAATTAGAATGCAGTTGATTATTAGATTTCATATCATTTACATCTAATGCTTGATGTAGCTATACATAGTTACAGTATATATATATATAATTATAAAATATGATTTTTTCTACAGTACAGGCTTTTTCATACCTGCACTCCAATATGTAATATATAGGGGGTTTGAACTCAGACTTTTATATGTCCCTCAAGCTATTTCATACTGCTGATACTCTTAATCACACACATGTTGAAAAGATAAATAATCATCAATATATGTATTTTGTACTAAATCAGCACTTGTCAGTTGGTCCAGATTATCATCTCCACACATATATACAATCAATGCTCAGCTTATATTAAGATATCCAATCTTCATACTTTAATGGAAATGCTTCAATCCACTCCACCTACTTTTCAACATGTGTGTGATCAAGTGTATCAGCAATATGAGATAGTGTGGATAGTTAAGTATTGTATGAAAGTCTGCATTCAAATCCCCTATATATTAATAATTACATTTATTGTAGTATAATGTAAATAATATCCATTGGGTGGAGTTGCTGTAGAGTAGTTAGTCATGTGATTATAAAAAAACAACACCTTAATAAGGTTTCAATAAGGAATGAAAGCCTGGTTAGATGTATTAAATAAATGATTTATTTGTATTTATTTGTCTAAATTTGTCCATTTAAAATAGAAAATTTCTATATTTATAAATACAGCCTTTATAATCAGTGGGTCTCTTATTTGTAAGTAAGTGCAATTGTAACCTCAATTAATATTTCAAATATTATGCATTATATAACATTTTATTTATTTTTGATAACTTTGAATTTCACATTTAAATTGTCACTGAAGAAGATATATTATGATACCTACCTAAATAGAAAACCAAAACTGCCTAACACTATACTAGCAAAAATAAAAATGCATAACCATAAAACAATACAATACTAGATTAAATCTAAAATTTTTCCAAAATCCTTACACAACCATGTCCCTTAATATCAAAAGAAGTCTTCATAAGATTGATAGCTTCAGAATCAAGAAGTTTTATTATCAAAGTCTTCTTTATTCTTTTTAACTCATTCTTTTCATAAAAAATAACCGAAGCATTGTCAAACAATATTCTATGACCTGTATTCAATTCATGAATATATAAAGCTGAGTTAAGATACCTATGTTTAACTCTACTTATATGAATCTTAATCCTTTGATTAAGGCTAAATTTACTCTGGCCTACATAAAACTTACCACAACTACATTGAATCGTATAAACAATACCAGGAATAGACCTACTATCAATAGACTGTTTTGAACCATTAAGTAATGAATTCACATCAGAATCTTTCTTCCATGCAAACCTTCATTTCACCTAAAAAATGATTATTTCTATAAACCCAATTATATATTGAAGCCTTAAATGGTAAAGACATATAATCATTATCCTTACCAACAAAATTCTTACCATCAAAATCACGACTATAAACATTATTATTAAATACCACTTTTTTTAATAAAATCATGATTATAACCCAATTCTACATATTCAGCAGCAAATTGACTTCTTTGAATATCAGCATTATTATTAAAATTATTAAGCCTTCTATTCCTACAACAAAAATTCAACAAAGACATTTTCTTATGTATAAAAGGCTGATAACTATCAGGCCTAATCATATTTCTCAAATTTTTAGGTTTTATAAAATGACTGCAAAACAAAACATCATTAACCTTTTCAACATTTAAATCTAAAAACTTTAATTTTACAAAATCAAAACTACTCCCCTCAGTTGTAAACTTAATATTAGAATCAAAAGCATTCAATCCACATAAAAACTCTTCTAATTTCTTTTTCTGAATAACAAACAAACAATCATCAACATACCTAACAAATAATTTAATAGAACATGAAAACATATTAATAACACTACACTCCAAATAATCAATATAGACAGCACACATCAATGGAGAAATGACATAACCAATAACCCAACCATCTCTAATCTTATAAAACACATCATTAGACATAAAATACATGGAATCCTCTAACAGCAAATCATGAAAAACCTTAATCTTATCTGCAGAAAAACATTCCATTTTTTTTTAAAATTGAAAGAAAAACATCAATACATTTTAATCTATTAACCGATTGGTACATATTTTCAATGTCTAACCTACCAAAAACACAATCATCATCCAAAACAACACCATTTATTTTCTTAACAGCTTCAAAAGAAGAAGAAATACAAAAATTGACCCAATTTTATATAATCCTTAAAATATCTTATAATAAATTTTGATATTTTATCAACAATTCCTCCTGTAAAATCAAAAATACATCTCAAAGGAAAATTATCTTTATGAGACTTGAAATTGGATTAATCAAGCTGTGGAAGAAGAAGTTGAGCATAAATCAAGAAATTGACAATGTTTTAATTATAATTTGAATGTGATCTTTCTTGAGGCTTACAAATGATTTATAAAATCATTATGGGGTTTGCAAGGTCTTTTGCATAGCTGTGAGTAATATTCTAATTGCATGAGAAGATGAAAATCTGATGATGTGCTTAAACAATATTCAGTTTCCTCAGAATTCACTCTTTATGTTTTAGTTATTAGTCATGACATAGATTTTACCACCATTAAAATTCTATTCAGGTGTGACACTATCAAAAGTCACTGAACCCACAGAAAAATTAAATGACCAGAATAAATAATACAGTTAAACTATTTTTTTCATGAGAAATATTGAATAAAAAAAAAAACAGTTCCAAATTCTGGTTTATTGTTTACTACCCCCCCCCCCCCAATCTCCTGTTTTTTACACATTTTTGTGTTTTTATTAGACAACAATTATGCTCTGTTTGAAAATGTTTCTATAAAATATATTGATTAGAAACCCATTGTGTTCAGATCATATCCCTTATTTTACTGTTAACCCACCTTTTCCTTCTGAATATTTTTATTACACAAATAAGTATATAGTGATGTAGCTAAAATATATGAAATCAATAAGGGTACCAAATTCTCCATACAGTAGTGTGACCAAGTACAACATGTGTAACATCATGTGTTAACAGCATGTGTAAACATAGGAAATGGTGTTCATATGATATTTGAAATCATACTTTTCTTTACATTGTCAGTGTAAATGAGCTCCAAATCCGGAATAAAGAAGATAAACAATCAAATAATTATATACATATATGGAACTCAAAAATATACATTTGGATCTTTAGATCATGAAAATCTCTGTTTATAAATATAAACTCACATAAATTAGAAATATTTAAGCAATATATGTATATTTAGTTTAAAGCTTGATTTCATCATTAGTATATAAGCGGTCCACACCTTACACAATCCATTTTGTGACTTTTGCTTAACTCTTCAAACCACCTACATTGTTTAGACAAATATTTAAGTGTTTAATATTTTCGAAAATGAAAATTAATAATGTCCATTATGAATTCTATCATCAGATTTATAATGAAATGAATGGCTGGAGAGTTGTGGGGTGGAGTACTTTGAAGCCTGTCCATTAAAGTATGAAGATTGACTATCTTATTAAAAGCTGAAATTTGATTGTATATATGTGTGGGGATGACAATCTGGACCATCTGATGAGTGCTGGTTTAGCACAAAATATGTATATTGGTGATAATTTATCTTTTCACCATGTATGTGATCAAGTGTATCAGCGGTACAAGATAGCATGGATAGATGAGGGTTGTGTAAAAGCCTGAGTTTAATCCCCTATATATTATATAAATTATAGTAAATAACAAAAATAAAGCTATATCTGGATTCAAAACAATGTCAAAAAGATAAGAATTGAGAGTATTTACTCATTGCTATAGATAGAACTGAGCATATACTAAGATAATATGACATACGTACGATATTTACCATTCAGTTTTGTTTTGTTTTTTGTTTTTTGTGAATTAAGGGGTTCATAAATTCTTTACGGAATTTGAAAAGTGTTCCTCCTATATTATTAGTATGAATGATCTTAGGGTCACTTATAGAAGAGATAAACATGCAAATGTTTAGCATCTATTTTAATGTTAACCAGTTATTGCAAATAGACCACTATTTAGTGTTCTATAATAAAAATAAAATAAAATAAAATCAATAACAAAATAAAATATAAATAAAACAGAATAAAATTATGATAAAAAAGTTAATTGACTAATTGACTATATACACAATAATATACAGAATTAATAAATATATAGTTGTATTTATATATTCGACTATTTTCATCATCTAATATTAAGTATTGAATGTCTTAAGACAAATTTAACTTTATTTATATATATTCCAATTACATTCGATAGTTAATAACAACACACAAGTTAGTAAATGCACAACATTTTGAGAGGTATTGTTCTCCTATTTTCTTCAGGTCTTTATGGCTTGACTTGTGAACAGTACTAGCTTTGGAATCAAATGTGGACCCTTAGAGTCTTGAATTTTGAATTTTAAGATAATGCTCTAACCAACAGTCTTTGATAGGATGGGTGAGTTGGTTAGAGTATTAACTTAAAATTCAATATTCAAAAATATAAGGGTCCAAGTTTGATTCCCAAGCTAAAAGTATCACTGGTCAAGTCAGCAACAACACGAAGAAAATAGAATAATACCTCTTGAAACATTATGCATATATTAACCCACGTGCTGGTACCAATAGTTGAATGTAATTGGAATATTTAAATAAAGTTATTTTTTTCTAAAGACATTCGATACTTTTAGATGATGGAAATAGTTCAATATATAAATACAACGAAATACGTTATCACAAATCATCAGGAAAACACTAAATAAAAGAATACCCTAAACAAGTTTTATATACTACCTTATTATATAATTGCCCATTCATTTTTAATTGACCAGTTATTAATTAAATTTATAAAAGTTTTGTAAATATTCACACAATTATTTAATATGTTTCATATATATGTTTTCTTTTCGGATCTTTGCAATTTAAAGGTTTAATACTTCTGTAGAATAGTGAATATATAAAGCAAATTTAGCTTTCTTGTGTTCTTTGGCTTTTATATCTGTTTCCCTGCATGTCTATAGTAAATAAATCATATTGCAATGGTCTTAATTAATTTTATATGTGATTTTTTTCTTGTATTTTACATAATCTCTTATTTAAATTAAAACACTATACAGGCTTAAACCTGCATATATATATGTGTGTGCGTGTGTGTGTAATGGATATGGGATTCGAACTCAGACTTTCACATGACTCTCAACTCTCCATGCCATCTCATATTGCTGACCCACCTGATCACACACCCATCTCTTATTTTATAATTAACTATTAATTTTTCTAAACTTTTACTATTTAAGCGTCTATGATTATCAATATAATTTTTCTTTTTCTTAATGTATTAGAAATTTTTTAAGATAATACAAAAGTTTGATCAATTTTTTATTTGAACTATTGTTATTATCATCATTATAATTATTTTGCATAGAAATACAAATTGTTTACAACCTTAAAAATATTAAAAATATAACTTTATATAATTTAGTATTTTTTTAATCAGCTACATTTTTATCTGTATTATATTTATCATTTCTATGTTTAAACTTTTTAATGACTGATATCTTTTGTGGCCATGCATTAGTAAAAATGGTTTAATCACTAAACATGACATGATCACCATCTCTTATGCTAGCACATAACTGTTATTAAACAGGCAAAACTATCCATACAGTAGTGCCACCATGTGCCAACCAAAGTAATCAATGGATGCCTTCTGGCATCCATTGATTACTCTGGTTGCCATGGTGTGACACTAGAAGGCATCCATTGATTATTTTGGTTGGCTTAGGGTGGCACTACTGTATGGAGAGGTGTTCAAATAAAATACAAAATATTGAAGATAGTGACCAATTCTGGCCATGTCAGATATTAGAAGCTTTTTAAACTAAATTAGTTAAGTTAAAATGGGGAAATGATAGGACTTAATTTTTTTCATTTTTTTTTATAATATCAAGCAGTAACCTATTTAAAAGTTTTACATTTCTTAAGTAATATGATAATTCTAAACATTTCTTTAAATAATAATGTGAATATTTATAATTTTTTAAAAAGTATTTTTAAAAAAGGGAGAAAAGTATAAGATGAAATCAATATTTTTTTTTATTCTGTCTCTTCAGTAATTTTATATATCAGTTTTAATTTGAAAAAAAAAAAGTACTAAGTGGAAATTTATTTTGATTTAATAAGTTACTGAGAAAGTTTTAATTTTAACTTTTAAAAAGTGATAAAAGATATAAGTAGTTAAAAGTTTTATATTATCAAATTTTTGAAAGAAAGAAAGAGAAAAAATGTTTTAACATTTTATTAAAAAGTTTTGTTTTAATTAATTAAAGTTGCTTTTTCTTTTCTTTTTATATCTCTCCAAAACAAAAGGCAGTGTTGTTCAAATCAAAGGGGTAATTAAAAGATTACCTTATTTTTGGATTAAGAGAAAAAACATAACTACAGAGAAATTTGTCTGATGATTGGATGTTTTTAATTAAAAAAGGAATGAAATAATTAAACAACATTTTGTAAAAGTAAAATCATTTGGTCAGAATCTAATGTGATCCTCCTTGAGACAAGATGTAATTGGATAGATACAGAATTCTTCCAAAAATATAATAGGGGACAGATTAAAGCAGTAAACCTGTGTCTTGTGAGCACAGTATGTCTTGATTAAGCTGTCAAAACAGTTGCAGCAGTCTTTATTGACTCAACTGTTGAATAAAACAGTAAGACTAGTCATTCTTGATTCAGCTATTGAAGTAAACAGAATCTGAGTTCAGCTCTGATGAGAATAGTGAGAAATAGTTTGATAGTCTGAAGTAAGATTCATCTTCTTACAAGTTAAAAAAAATTTAAATGAATTTTAGAAAACTCCTGCACAAAATCTTATCTAGAAGTTAAGCATCATCAAACCTCATCATGTAGCCTGTTCACGTAAAGAAAATGTAGAAGGAAAATACTCCTGAAGTAATCTGCAACAAGCCTTGTTTTTATCCAAATGCATGACTGCCTCATTATGTGTATTGAATAAATCTAATTGTGTACATTACTCTGAAAATATTTGATAATGGAGTAGCTTACAAAAAGAAAAAACAACCTGAAAAACTGAAAATTACAACTACCAAAGAAGGACTCAAGAAATAAATCAATGGTAATGTTGTCAGTATGCCTGCATTTGTAAAAAAAATAAAAAATGAATAATTAATGATGAATAATTGTAAGTATTACTTTTATTAAAATGTTTTTTTCCTTATCTTATTTTTCCTAAAAAAACTCAATTGTATAGAAACTTTCTGTTCTTATATGAAAAGGGAAGAGAATTATATCTAATTTAATTTGTCTTATCTTTGAGAAATTTTGTTTGACAATTTCTGTTATTAAAAGGAAATAATTTTGTTAAAAGTAAAAACTAATTAATTTAATGAGTAAAAGTTTACAGTTAATATTACTTGCTATTGTAAATTTTACTTTATTGATAAAAATATCTTATCATAACATTTATCAATCTTCTTAATTATTTAATAATTATTTTTTTAAATAATTATTAAAAAATAATAGTTTTAATGTCTTGATTTCTCCAGCTATCTGTTCTATGAATTGTCAGTGAGTGTCACTTAAATGCATTTTAGCATTGTATTTTAAAAGATTTGTAAATTATCCAAGTAAAACTATTCAAATTAAAGTCAATTAAGCTTGTACATTTTACTTTCTTTTATTCACACTCACAGACTCTAAGATCTTGTAATCTTGAGTTAATTCTATACCAATAATGGTTAATTTATAAGTGGGAGCTTGTGTTTGTGTTTGGTCATCCATATACTTCTCTGGATGGCATAAATGTATCATCTTTAAAGTCCAGTCCCTGTCTTTTACACTTTTAAAGAAGTCCAGTTATTGATATAGTATAAAAAAGCTGTGGAATGGAGAAACTGTATTAATCTTGGAGAGACTTTCATTCCATGGTGAACTGATAATAATTAAAAATGATGATGATGATACAAATAAATAATATACAAGTAGTTATCCAATAAATTGAATCATTGCAATAATTTGATCCAACTCAGATAACTAATAAATATTAGTCAATAAATGATTATCTAGCTTTTTTTTAAAAAAAAAAAACATTCTCTATGAGTGTTTGATTTAAGATCTTTGCTTTACAATACACTATTAAAGACCATTTTATCTTTCCTTTTATCTTAAATATATATATACTAAATTGTATATCTGTTTAATAAAGAAAAGAGAAATAAAATCTTTGGTTATTCACTTTTTACAAATTTTCATGCACTCACACATTGTTATATAAGCCGATCTTTTGCTCACTGCACTAAATCAGGGCATTAACATTCTGGGTGCCTGAATTATACATTAACAAATGAATTGTATAAACTTATTCATTCTATAGCAGGGGAGAGATAGAAACTCATTTTTATTCACTTGCAATTAGAAATAAATATTAAATTTTGAATTTTATTATAATAAATAGTTTATTTATATAGCACTGATTACATATGATATACAGGGAAGGGAAATAAAACTGCAGTTATGTTTTCTTCATGAATTTACATGAACTCACCCATGAGCTCAGTTTAAAAAACATAAATGATTCCCTTAGAATTAAAACGTATCATAATATAAGCCAACCTTCTGCTCACCATGCTAAATCAGGGCTTTAAACTATTATGTGATTGAATTATAAATTAATAAATGAATTGCATATACTTATTCCTTCCACAGCAGGAGAGATATAGAATTGGTGATTGCATGTAAATTTGTGAAAAGCACATGATCGAAGGTTTTATTTCCCTTCTCCTTATTACATCATCAGTGCTATGTAAATGAACTATTTATTACAATAAAATGCAAAATTTAATGTTTATTTCTAACTGAAGGTGGTTAAATGAGATTCTATCTGTCTCCTGCTATAGAATGAATAAATTAATATAAATCATTTGTTAATTTATAACTCATGCATACAATAGACTAAATCCCTGATATAGCATGGTGAACAAAAGTCTTATATAATGATAAGCTCTAAACATAAGTGGACTATTTATGTTTTTTAAAGTGGATTACTTATGTTTTGTAAACTGAACTCACGAGTGAGTGCATATAAATTCATGAAAAGCCCATTACTGACAGTTTTATTTTCATTCTCTTTATTAAATATACAGTCAGCACTATATAAATAACCTATTCATTAAACTAATAAATATTTGTGACCAATCAAATATCTCAAATTTGAAACATGCAAGTATGTACTAGTGTAAAAAATAGTTTAAACTATCACTCAGTATAAAATCTCCCAGCACAATCTCGTTTAATACACACATACACCCATGGAATTAGAGACTTAAAATTTTGGACATCTACAAAGAAATAATTAAACTATCATATTTATATATTAAACTATTTATTTATCTTATTTATATTATTTATTTATTAAACTACCTTATTTATTTATTTTTAATTTGAATATTGAATGTTTTACCAATTGGTCACATATAAGATATTTAATCCAATACATCTTCACTATTTATATTTTCTAATAGTGTGAATATTAATTGTTCATACTTATTAGAAAATATGAATATTGAAAAAATAATAAATTAATTATAGGCAAAACTCTCTCCATACAGTAGTGCCACTCAAAGCAAGAAAGAGTAGTCAATGGATTCCAGAAGGCTTGTGCATAAAATCTCTATCTAGTGCCTACTCATCCAATATCCCCAGACTAGTTTCTGGCTTGTGGCCTTTGTCAGTGAGGAGTGTTGGATCTGAGAGCACTGCACCTAGATCTTAGGATCTAATGCAACTCTCCAGCAGCCATATTTTATCTCTACATAACTATGAGAATAAAATTGAAAACACACAAATATTTTCAATCTAAGCTCAATGGCTTATATAGTCATATGGGTCTAAACTCAATTCAGCATCCATACATTTTGATATCTTTGGTTCTTTTATAACCATAGCCGCCACCTTCCTATTAGGCAAGATTGGTATTAAATCTTTAATAAAATAATTATCTTACATTTGTGTGACTGACTGCTAAAACATTCATTCTTCAAATTCTGTGTAAATGTTTAATCATCGAACAAATAAAGGTTTGTTTCAAATAAATATATAGTAGATTTGTCATGATAGATTTTACATGAGTATTAGCATAAGATTTGTTACAAGCTTGGAAAGTGCCTTGCAAATCACACTCACACACATATATATATAAACAAGTTTTATTTTTTTATCAATACACATGGTTCATTATAAAGGAACTATTAACTTCAAAAACAATATAACCTTTTTAGATGTTTCTTTGCTAAATTATATAACAATGTTCACATTACTCCATCTTTTTAATACTTTTTATATTTCCTGTTTCAATTTTTCTTAACTAATTAAATTTAAAAATTTTCAGCCTATTAAAAAATATTTCCAGATTTTATACCGCCGAGAAAAATTAAATACTGTAAGTTATATAAAGATTATGTTATAATTTTTAGATTATAACACTTCATTTTTGTCTGGAATTAAAGACATTTCTGCATTACACACATGAGTGATGGAGACCTAATAGCAATTCTTCAACCCTTTCTTGACTGAACCTTTACAATTTACGTCTGCTTTTACCTCTCTTCTCAAATACTTTTTATTAGCGATTTTCATAACTTTAATTTTCAATATTCCAAAACTTTTATATTTAAGTATATATTTTATTTTATTAATAGTTTAAAGAATTTTTTTTTCTGCAGAAAAATTAATGCATAGTATAAAATTATAGATATAATAAACACCTCCATGCTTCCCCATTCTTTTTAAATATAATAAAAGGCAAATGACCCCCAAGATGCATTTCGTGTTGAAGTTGCACTCATCAGCTGGCCCAGGTCACTATCTCTCATGTATATCTCTATTATATGTAAAGTATTTATCTAGAGTAAATTGTTACATTTTCATTTACCATAGTCAAAATTCCCTCCACTCACAATTTTGACGACATCCATTTCAGATAAATACAATAATGATTATTACTAATCATTTTGCAAAACTAGAGATTATCTCTAGCACAGATATAAACTTTAAACCTTAGTTAAAGATTAATATATCTGATTTTTTAAATTTGCACAAACACAGAGTTATTCACCTTTTTCTGTCCCGTGTATAAATTATAATTGTGCCCAAAGATTTTAATTCATTTACAATGTTACAAAAATTATTATTAGTCTATTATACTAATTAATAATTAAGCTAAGCTTAAGTTAGGCAAACAATTCTTTTATAATGAAATACAACATAAAAAGTGTGATCAAAAAAAGAATTACAAATTTAATTTCTCACCTATTCATTTACATTTCTATTTACTCATATATGCGATTGTCTAATTTCATGCAGTTCTACGTGAATTTAAAAACATAAGAAAAAAAGATTTCTAGTCTTATAAAAATACTAGAAAGTAAGAATTCCGAGTTAATTTTTGAATACTATGCTTTACTTAACAATTATAAAGGCATTAAGTAACATGTAGTATAAAGCATTGTTTAGCATTATAGTCTGTGAAAAGGCTATGATTTAAGTAAATCAAAACATTCATAACTATTTCATTATTATGCAAAAAATTATTAGTTATTAACATATTCATCATTGATTTCTAATTTCAAAATGAATTAGATTCTTAGAAATATTAGAAGAACCATTATAACTATTTTATTAGATTCTTAGAAACATTAGAAGAACATTCATAACTATTTTATTATTATGCAAAAAATTATTAGTTATTAACATATTCATCATTGATTTCTAATTTCAAAATGAATTAGATTCTTAGAAATATTAGAAGAACCACTATTTATATGTCATTGTTTTGATATTCTTGTCAATATAGCATATCACTAAAAAAATTCATCATCAATTAATTTATAATTATCAACTTATTTTCCCTTCTTGTCAGAGGCTAATTAGTGAATCACTCATTCAGTTTTCAAAACTATATGTTCCTACAGATATATTACGATCCTTACATACAAAAAAGTCTATCTACATTTAGAAACTTCTTTTAAAGATATAATCACCAATATTTCCCAAAATGGTATTAATGTTTAAATACTGGGCTCTAATATTGAGTATTTTATGAAAACTTCTATCCTTCTCCACTACAAGATTGGACAAGATAATTTGAAAAACTTTTCTTTTTCAGATTAATAGCATGACAAAGGGGGAAAACAGGATTAGATAACTTGAGACATCATTCCATACTTAAAAATTATGAAAGCATTTAATTAATAACAAATAGAGAAGACTTTATTATCCTGGTTATATGTAGCCAGGATTTAAATAAAATAAAATCATTATTTGTTAAACAATACTGACTAGTAACTTGAAGATATTATTACTAAAAATATTTTAAAAAGTATTTGATAATATATTGTAACAGGATGGAATGTATACTGACATACTCTTACTTAAGAGTCCCACAGAATTGGGCAGCATATGTAATGGGATGATCTTTTCCTCTAGGAGAGGTATAGATAACTGTGGTCACCCATTTGGTCTTCATAGTAGGGCATTAAACCTGATAGGGCAAGTCAGTTATCTGGTGATTTACCTAGGTTTTATCATTATGGTTCTATGATAATTACTGATTGAGTGTAATAGAATTCACACTTACGTAACTTCCTATATTTTACCTCTTCTCAGTCCTTGTTAAGCTAAGAGTTCATATTGAGGAAGAATGTACACTTACTCTATTTCAAGGCATATTTATTTTGTATCTGATGTGTGCATTGAATATAGATATAGTATGAATTATTGGAAAATACAAAAATCAAATGACAGACAACTAATTTAATATTTAATATTTAACAAATTAGTTTCAATGATGGTTTCCATTCAAGATTGTTTTATGACAAAAATAATGTGTTTGATTAATTTAATGTGTATGTAGGCATGATCATCCTTTGTTACTGTTCATTAACTATTTACTAAGTCATACTTTTGATCCCTATAAAGGATGGTCATTCACCATTCTAATTTATTGATTTCAATTTTACATCGAATACAATATAACAAAAGAGACCTGTATTTTAACAATTAACTCTGCTAAGTAAAATTTGTAATATCAGTTGCTCATTAATTTCCAAACTATCTATTCATGTTTTATAATTTATTGAAGGTTGCTCTTATATTCTGAACCCCTCCTATTCTGATGTCATGTAAATCTATGCTAGAACAGACCAATCATCCAAGGGTTTAGTCATACATTCTGAATAACAAACAATTAATAATTAAGTTAATTGAACACAAATATTGAACATAAAAAATATTGTAACTGTCAAAGTGTGAGCGCTTAATATTGGATAAGAATGAAGTCTCACGTTGCAGCTCAGTAGACTAATATATCAATTGGAAGCAAGTTGGGAAGCTGCACCTAAATTTTATTATTAAATGAAAAATAGAATTGATGGATCCCCTTCCCTGTAGAATAATTAACAGTTGGATGAATTGATTCTTTGTTTCAAAAGAAAGAAACCAATTTGACAAGCAAAATAAGAATAAAAAAATTATAAAAATATAATTTCAGATGTTAATCCATTGTAGTCTAGCCATAGTTCAAAGTCTTGTAGTCACATTGCAAAACATCTGAGTATTTTTGCTTTAGAAAGTTTCTTTGCATGAACTGGATGATAGTTTATCAGATGATCTTCGGTCGTCATCTGGATCTTCATGTTGATGACTCAGACTCTTTTATAACTATCTTTCCCATGCTGAGAAAAATTTCTTTACTTGATTGTAGCACATAGTAGATCTTTTTACTATCATGGTCATCATGATATTAATTTGAAATGATAATCATATTTGGAATCATCCCCATGTTGTTTCTCGCTTTCTAGCCATGCATGATTTGTTATTTTTCTAGCTTATAACTTAAAGAAATTGGTAGTGGGTTCCTTAATTGACTTTTTCAAGTTGCAATTGTAGTGGCATATGAGCTCTACTATTGAGGAGAGTTAAGATGATAACTAACTTAATTTTAGAAATTTAAAAATATTTTTTTAAAAGAAATAATCTACTCTCCTTCCTTTTCTTCTTAAAAAAATGAAGTTGTTCTATATTGTCTTATCTTTCACTAATTGATGTATGAGTTTCAAGAATTATTTTCATTATTGACATCATTTTAACATTTAGAGAATTTTATGCTGGATTAATAAATAAATAAATAATTTAACATTAATGATCTCTTTTTTTTTTCGTTTTTCGAGATTTTTACTCCCTTGCATTTATAGGTTTGTTATATGTATATATAAGTTAGTATTAACAATAATATAATTTTAACTGACAAATTTACACAAAATTGATTAATATATAACTAATAATATGTTTTAACGATTGTTGATGGTAATCGTTGTGAGGTTGGTTTAAATGTATCCTTAGATCCCCACCACTTAAGAAATTAAAATAAATATATTTTATTTAATATATATTTACATGTTCATTATGATATACTCAGCACACAAATAAAAATGATCTTGTTTATATCCACATTTCTGTAGAATGACATGTTTAAGTATCTTATCTATAAAATATCACAACTGAATGATGTTTTCTTTAATCAGGTAAAATTTGCTAATATCATTTATTTTAGTATTTCATATTTAAAATAAATTATAAAATAATAGTACACTTTGATTAATGTGTGCATATACATATTTTTCTTGTGTGTGTGTGTGTGTGTGTGTGTGTGTGTGTGTGTGTGTGTGTGTGTGTGTGTGTGTGTGTGTGGAAGCAAGTACGTAGCCAATGAAATCGTTTTATAACATCCTTGAAACTGCATTCCAATCTCTTACAATTCATCACACCAATGAAATTGAAAATGACATCAGACTGAACTCTCGCATCATATTCATATATTTCATGAAAAACCACTAAGCCTCAGATAAATAATATAATTTGATATATTGTAAGAATTTGGAGTGCAGTCTTAAAAGAGCTGTGAAATGATATTAAATTATTTATATAAACATTTAATGAGAGAAAATAAAATTCCTAACTTAAATGTGCTGTGATATTAGAGTAATACTATCCAGTGTTAAAGTTCTGCCACAATAAAGAAATATGAAATAATTTCATTAATTCCAAAATTACTTTAAGAATTTCTAAAATAAATCTTATTGGTGAGAGATTATTTACAAATGAAAAGTTAATTATTGCACATTTCCAATAACCATGAGTTAAATTAATACCTGATATACAGACTTATTACATACCTGTATCAATATATGTAATATATAGGGTATATGAGCACAGACTTTTGCATGACCTACTGCTCTCCACTTTATCTCATAACACTGATATACTTGAACACATATATGTCAAAAAGATAAATAATCATCAATATACATATTTCATGCTAAACCAGCAATCATCAGTTGATCCAGATTATCATCTCTACACATATATGCAATAAGTACTCATATATTAAGATAGCCAATCTTCATACTTCAACACTCCAACTCCTCAACCATCAATCCAATTGCAAATCTGATGATGGAATGCTCAAAGGCTATCCTGAAGGTGAGATTCTGTATTGTACGTGAGGGGTCAGATTGACTTTAGATAAGCATGGGTGTAATAAAAATCTTGGACTCAGGACTTTGAGCATTCCATCATCAGATTTTCAATTGGATGAATGGTTGAAGAGTTGGAGTGTTTAGTGGATTGAAGCCTGGCCATTGAAATATGAAGATTGGCTATCTTAATATATATCTGAGCATTTATTTCATATATGTGTAGATATGATAAACTGGATCAACTGGTGATTGCTAGTTTAGCATGAAATACAGATATTGGTGATTAGTTATCTTTTTGACATATATGTGTTCAAGTATATCAATATTATGAGATAGAGTGGAGAGCAATGGATCATGTGAAAGTCTATGCTCATATACCCTATATAGTGCATATATTGATACATGCATATAATAAGCCTGTATATCAGTTATTACATAGTAGAGATGTCTGCCTATCCCTTGAATATGTATTAAATGAATTGCCCTGTACATGAGGGGTCAGACTGACTTTAGGTCAACATGGGTGTGATAAGAATCTCAGCCTCAGGGTGGACTTTGAGCATTCCATCCTCAGAATTTCAATTGGATGGATGGTTTGAAGAGTTGGAGTGTTCAGTGGATTGAAGCCTGTTCATTAAAGTATGAAGATTTGCTACCTTAATACATATCTGAGCACTTATTGTATATATGTGTAGAGATGATAATCTGGACCAACTGATGATTGCTGGTTTAGCATAAAATACATATATTGGTGATTATTTATCTTTTTGACATATATATGTTCAAGTGTATCAGTGTTAAGAGATAGAGTGGAGAGGGGTGGGTCATGTAACAATCTGTGTTCATATACCCTATATATAGTATAAGTAAATTAAATAAAACCAAATAATATGAATGATAATTAGAGAAATAAACCTTTAACTTAAATGTGTTTTTATATTTAGTGTAACGTCCTTCAATATCAATGTTCTGATGCAGTAACTGAAAATAACTCATTTTCATTTATTCCCAAATTTTTGTGTGAACATTTAAACAAGAGTTAGAAATGGGAAACATAAAATCTGAATCATCAGATATCTGGATTATTAAACAAAAATACCAATCAACCATTAACATATCAACAATCTCAATCTGCAGTAAATAAAGCCTTCTAAAGAAGGTTGCCTTTACTACAGGGTGAGACTATTGATAGCTTAAGGATAAATTGTTATCATCTACATTTGTAAAATCTTGAGTAATCGGCTTTATTAGTAGTAAATAAATATATTTTTAGCATGTTTTTATTGGACTGTCTTTTATAATACTGGAAAACAGCAGCACTAACAAACTTCCATTACCTTATAACCCTACTTTGTTTAAATAATCCAAATATTGTACCTATTTTTTCTATAAACTATTAAATGAGTGGTACCAGTTTATAAAAGATAATATTGACTTAAAATACCAAAAACATGCATTTGCATATGCATAAATTGTCAAGAAAAGATTTAGTAATATCTCAAAAATATCCACATACTAAACATGCTTTTGTTATTTCAATCAGGAATAGTACTTTCAGGTATCAAAAAAATGAAGATTAAGAATCAAGGCTTTAATAATAATAAAAAATGCCATAATGGTACTGACATTCACAAAGATCTAATTTCAAACCTACACATCATTAAGATGACCTGAAGTACTAATATCAGAAATTTTTTTTTTTAAATGACTTGTTTATAAACAGAACTGAATCACATATGTTCAGTTATTTTCCAAAATATACTAGAAAGGATATCTACACAATGCTGATACTTAATTTAATGATTTATTGTTTATATTTAGAACTACCTTTAACTATGAATATATTTGAAGGTTTTCATAGATTAAAAAATATATATACTTATGAATTTTTAATGAACTTTTTAAAAAATCAGAAGTCAATGAATATAAAGAGTGTAATCAAACTTAAGGAGTTGATACTATTTGGTGGAATTTAAATTCGGCTTATTTTTATTTTGATTGAACAAACAGGATGATTTTTAACTTTTTTATTTTGTTCCTTGATTTTATGAGTTCAACATTTTTCTAAAATTTGCATTAAAATTTTACAGCAGCTTCCTATCTATATTTTGCAATAACCAGTTGATGGTAAAACAAAATTGTTTAGTTATACATTTTAATATTTTAAACAGTTATTTCCAACAGTTACCATGAATTATATTACATTTTGTACTCAAGACAACTTTTATATATATATACATTACAAGCATAAAGCTAAACTAGTCAATATATAATTAAAATTACCCCAAATCCAAAATTAAACCAGACCAGCATAAAAATAATATTAAAACAGAACCTAAGGTTTCACTGCTACAAGCAGAATTCTCAAGTGTAAAGAACTACAAAAACTACACAATATATATAATATTAAAAACTACCCACAAATCCATTCACTTCCCATCCACCCTTAATATTAAAAGAACTCTTAAATAAGTTAATTGCTTCAGAATAATAAATTTTCAATAATAAAGACTCTTTAATTCTTCTTTTGATTTCATTTCTCTCAAAGAAGACAACCTTAGCTTCATCAAAATCAATAGTGTGGCCTGTATCTTTTTCATGGACATGCAAAGCAGAACTAAGATATCTATTTTTAACTCTACTTTTATGAACCTTTATTCTTTCATTTAAACTCAAACTACTCTGACCTATGTAAACCTTCTTACAAAATAAACAAGGAATAAAATATACTATACCAGGAATAGTCTTTCTATCAAAAACTTCTTTTGTATTATTTAATAAATTATTCAATGTAACACCCCTTTTCCAAGCAATTTTCTTATTTCCAAACAATATACTATTTCTACACACAATTTTATAAGAAGACAATTTAAATGGCAAAGAAATAAAATCAAATTTTTCTTTAACCTTTACATTCTTACAAATATTACTATTAAATAAAATACTTTTAACAAATTTATCAGAGTATCCAACACTCAAGTAATCTTTATAAAATTGATATTTCTGAAACAAAGCTACCCCACTAGAATTATTTAATTTAATATTTCTATGACAATAATTCCTTAAAGCAGCTACTTTATGAGATACAGACTGATAGCTATCAGGTTTAATTATAGATCTTAATTCTTTACTTTTAACTAAATGACTGCACAATAAACAATTAGTTTCTACATTTCTAATCACCAAAAGATCTAAAAATTTTAACTTACCAAAATCTAACCCCCCTCCTTCTAACACAAATTTTATAGAAGGATCAAAACAATTAAGCTCATTTACAAATTCCTTCAATTTATCATTCTCAACTACAAATAAACAATCATCAACATATCTGACAAATAATTTTACATATAAACAATTCTTTTTAATAATAATTTCCTCTTCCATAAAACTAATATAAACTGAACATACTAAAGGAGAAATAATATAACCTATTATCCAACCTTCCTTAATCTTATAAAAATTACCTTTATAAGTAAAATACATAGAATCTTCCAATAACAAAAGCAAATCTTTAATTACCTTAATTTTATTTTTTGATAAAGAACTTTTCTTAATCAATACAGACAAAAGAACATCAATACTGCTTAACCTATTAACAGACTGATACATATTTTCAATATCTAAACTTCCAAATACCCAATTACTTTCCATTTTAAAATTATTAATCTTATCAAAAGCCTCAAAAGAAGAAGAAACTGTGTACTGACCAAAATCAACAAATTGTTTTAAAAAATTATTCAAGAATCACACTACCTGTAAAATCAAAAATAAATCTTAAAGGAAAACCATCTTTATGAGTTTTAATATTCACAAACATCTTAGCTGGTGTAAAATCATTAGGATAGCATTTTAAATAATCTACTCTATTAAAAAATTTTGTTTTGATCCTTCTATAAAATTTGTGTTAGAAGGAGGGGGGGTAGATTTTGGTAAGTTAAAATTTTTAGATCTTTTGGTGATTAGAAATGTAGAAACTAATTGTTTATTGTGCAGTCATTTAGTTAAAAGTAAAGAATTAAGATCTATAATTAAACCTGATAGTTATCAGTCTGTATCTCATAAAGTAGCTGCTTTAAGGAATTATTGTCATAGAAATATTAAATTAAATAATTCTAGTGGGGTAGCTTTGTTTCAGAAATATCAATTTTATAAAGATTACTTGAGTGTTGGATACTCTGATAAATTTGTTAAAAGTATTTTATTTAATAGTAATATTTGTAAGGATGTAAAGGTTAAAGAAAAATTTGATTTTATTTCTTTGCCATTTAAATTGTCTTCTTATAAAATTGTGTAGAAATAGTATATTGTTTGGAAATAAGAAAATTGCTTGGAAAAGGGGTGTTACATTGAATAATTTATTAAATAATACAAAAGAAGTTTTTGATAGAAAGACTATTCCTGGTATAGTATATTTTATTCCTTGTTTATTTTGTAAGAAGGTTTACATAGGTCAGAGTAGTTTGAGTTTAAATGAAAGAATAAAGGTTCATAAAAGTAGAGTTAAAAATAGATATCTTAGTTCTGCTTTGTATGTCCATGAAAAAGATACAGGCCACACTATTGATTTTGATGAAGCTAAGGTTGTCTTCTTTGAGAGAAATGAAATCAAAAGAAGAATTAAAGAGTCTTTATTATTGAAAATTTATTATTCTGAAGCAATTAACTTATTTAAGAGTTCTTTTAATATTAAGGGTGGATGGATTTGTGGGTAGTTTTTAATATTATATATATATATATTGTGTAGTTTTTGTAGTTCTTTACACTTGAGAAGTCTGATTGTAGCAGTGAAACCTTAGGTTGTGTTTTAATATTATTTTTATGCGGGTCTGGTTTAATTTTGGATTTGGGGTAGTTTTGATTATATATATATATATATATAGTGAAGAAATCAAGTCATACATCATGAGGTTTAATTTAATAAGCTTCAACTACAAATGTTCCCCAGATCAGTTTCTAGCTGTTGGCTGTCATCAGTGTTAAGAGCTATTAATGCTCATTATATAATATCAAATGAAATAAATATAATAATCAAACTATTCAAAATAACATTACAAAATTAAATATGCCTATATAGAATTAAATATAAAATCTTTGCTATAGCCAGCTTACAGCATTTTACTACTTAAGATGGTGTAAAATGCCGTAAGCTAGCTAAAATGAAGATTTTATGTTAATTTTATATAGGCATATTCAACTTTATAGTGTTTTTATATAAACATTAAAAGCCTAAAGTGAAATGAGTCAATAAAATAATTAAAATTACCCCAACAAAAAATAAAACACAGCAATTGGTTTTACTGTTACAAGCAGACTTCCCAAGTGTAAAGTATTAAAACTAATCAACGAATATATATTAAATATTACCCACAATTCCCAATTACATCCAACACGACCTTAATATTAAAAGAAATGTTAAACAAGTTAATTGTTTCAGAATCATAAATTGTTAATAAGAAAGATTCTTTAATTCTTCTTTTTATTTAGGCAACCTTAGCCACAACAAACTAATCATGTGGCCTGTATTTTTTTTAAAACAGAACTGAGATATTTATTTCTAATCTTACTTTTATTTCCTTTTATTCTTTCATTTAAGCTCAAACTACTCTGGCCTATATATAACTTCTTACAAAGCAATGATAATATACACTACTACAGGAATAATCTTCCTATCAAAAATTTTCTTTGTATTATTTAATAAATTATTCAATGTAATAAATACTCTTTTTTCAAGAAATTTTATTTCCAAACAAATTAATATTTTTACATACAATTCTATAAGACAATTTAAAAGGCAAAGAAATAAAATTGTTTTTTTCTTTATTTTTCACATTATTACAATTATTAACACCAGCATAATCATAATTACTATTAAATAAAATACATTTAACAAACTTATCAGAGTAGCCAACATCCCTTGTTTCAATTAGCTTGGGTTTTAATATATATAATATTATTGAAGCATATATTTCCTTTTAAATACCTGCAAAATTCATGCTATTCTTTATTTAAAGGGGTGGTGGTGGCTGAAACAAAATAGCTCTGAGGTGTTTCAAATATTTTCTATAGATTTCAACTAGCATTATGCATTATTTCTATTTCTTATATTTGAGCTTGGGGAGTAAAAATGACTATTGCATAGTCTTTCTAAGTACATTTAAAATTAAATGTTTGTTAATTTACAATATAAGATTTTTGCTTATTTAATTTTATACTCCTTATTTAAATGATCTTGTATTTTACTATATATAACATCATTATAGCATACATTGAAGAGAATTTCCTTTCCAATAGGCTGCAATATTCAGGCTATTCTTTATTTAAAGGGGTCATTTAGTTGAATCAATATAGGTATTGGACTTTGAAAAAGTTTTTATAGATTTTACCTAGTATTATGCATTGTTTTTATTTCATATATATGTATAAATGAAGGGAGTAAATCACTCTTCCCCAGCCTTTAAATCATAGTCTGGAGGAGGGGGATTTACTCCCTTTGTTTATATATACATTGAGCTATGTTTAATTTAAAGTTTATGTTTATATATATATTATAACGTTTTCCGTTTTGTTAGGCCTCTACACGCTAATATAAATTGCGCGCGAGTTGATCAAGCTATGTCAAAAAGAAGAAAGTTGTATTTCGATTTCTATTAAAAACATAGCTATATTTCCTGATCAACTCGGCCTTGTAATTGTTGAGAATTATGCTATCGATGACATCAGCTTTTAATTTATTGAACCATCACATAGCATCTCGCAAATTAAAAAGAAAAGATATTTTGAAACTAATCGGTATTGCATCATACCGTAACGAGAATTATTTTTTTAAGATTATTATTCCTGGGCTTATTCAAACATATTGGCAAAGGTAAATTATGTTTTTAAATCTTATTAAACTACTAATAGATTTAATAATAAAAAATAATAAATATTATTAATAACGTACAAATGAAAATTGGTATTAGAAATATTTTTATTCTAATAGATTAAAAAAATGTTTGAAATAAATTATTTATCTAATAAATTGGAGAGAACACGCTTAATTCTGATGTGAAACATTAATAATAATAAAAATAACTGCTGAATAATTAATTACAAAGTTCTTGGTTAAATAAGAGTCTCTTGATCAATTAAATTAAAGTCATTTATCGGGATCCTATTATAAGCTTATTTTTTACGAGTAGTTTTTAAAATGGTTAACTTTGTCACAATCAGGATAATGAAGCATAACTTACCGGTAAGTTTTAGTGAATTCACAATGGTTGTAGATAACTATGCGTAGTTTTTTGGGGTTAAAATGAGCTCACGGCCTTTGATTATTAGTTGATCTTGCGGTCCATTCTCCTAGTCGGTCACGAAACCTTTTCTGGTATACATCTTCAGGCACGATGTCTTCAGAAGCTCCGGTTCACTCCGCCATGCCGAATTACTTCAGCGTAAAGCAATCTTGGATATATTATTGTTATCCAAGACCAACTAGAGAAACCAACGAACAAGACGTTCCTCCAACCAAATCCCTCCTTTTTATACTAGAGGTCCAGTTTTCAGACTTCTGCGCATATCTTTTGTTTGTCAAAATATACTTGATAATCTTATATATTCTTTATAAAATTTATGTTACAAAGTCTTTATTTTTTTCAGCATAATTCTGCCATCTTTAATTAGTTGAAATATTTTTACTTTCTCTTATCTAGATTGGTAATTTGTGTCTTTTGTTCTCTCCAATTCTAACTTTTATTTCTAATTACATAAAAAAAATGAAAGAATAATTTAACTTTCATTGTACGTTATTTTTTTTAAAAAAAAAAAATTAGTCAAAAAAAAAATCTAAATTTACTTTTATTTTTTAGCTTTTATCAAATGCCAATATATTTGCAACGTATATAAATAAACGTTACAATATATATATATATGTGTGTGTGTTCTGGCTGATAATGTATTTTCTTTTGAAGCTGTATAAAAGTTTGCTTGTAGTAAAATATTTAAAACAATTTTTATTTATTAATCAACATCATACTATATTAAATAAGATAAAATAAATATAAACTATATATATTAAAGAATAAACCAGGGTAAATTTCTAATGTTCACTACTTATATTCTTATCATTGCAACTGTTATTACTACATAATTATTTTATGGCAGTTCACTAAAATGCATCAGTCAGCATTGTGAGTTTATTGTCATTTTTACATCTGTGTTTAAGATCAAAAAATACAATGGTCTTTCTTTTCAGTTGTCTGATAGTTCTTAACTAAAATATCAGTTAAGCTTTCATGAAGATAGGATCAATATGTGTGGAATCATGACAGAAAAAAAACCGCAATTATGTCCGTTATTTCAACGTGTCCATAAATTTGCTAGCCAAAGTAACAGTCAGGGGTGAAAGTTAGAGAGTGCTATGAATCCCCTGGTTGAAATACAGTGTATTTAATAAAGGCCTTTCATTTATGAATCATGAATTGTAAAAAAAAAAACTGCCTATTATTAAATGAGACTTTGTGGAACTTTGCAAAATTGAATAAAAGAGTGAGATAATTGATTAAAAAAAGTGAACATGTATCTTTAATACAAAAGCATAAATATTGAAATCACAAATGAAGTGGGATTTATGGAATAACAATATTATTGTGATTGATGGTATATCGGATAAAGTAGCAAGTTTAGCTATTCAACTTAATAGAAAAAATCAAATGCAGATAATTTAGATTTATGCCCATGTTTTTATAATAAAGAATAGAGGATGTTTTTATGGATGTATAAAATTCATTTGATGAGACCAAATGATATTTTTAAAATGTCATTGGAGAAATTAATGCTACAATTGATGAGAAAGAAAGATGAGCATCTTCAAGATAAATTTGCTTATGATGATAGAAATAAAAGAAACACAAAGTTGTGAAGTTTACGAACAAAAAAAAATACAACTGAAATATAAAAGAATGCTAAATAGAAAGAGACATAAAAATATCTATATAAGGTATTAGAAGAAACTTTATTCAAGGAAAAATATATTTACAGATATTTCAGCTTAAAGATATATATATATACATACACACAGATATTTCAATTTAAAAGAAAAAATAATACAAAACTAATCAAAGAGTACTACAGTATATATTTTCCATAGCATTCAGTGAATTAAACTATTATTAATAACATTTAAAACAGGCAAAACTCTCCATATAGTAGTGCCATTCAGTGCAAGTCAGAGTAATCAGTGGATGCGAGTTATAAACAAGCATAAAAAATGGTGATCATGTGATGTTTAATGGATTAATAACATTTACAATAAATTAAAAAACAGAAAATATATCTCACTGCTTGGTTAGAGTACTGATGGACAAATGATTAGGTCTCTATGAAAATGTCTGATGGAGTGATTTTTTATCTCTTTGCTTTATTGTCTCTAATTTGTTTTTTAAGGTGTTAAAATTTCTTGCATTACTATTGTAAAGATAAGTGCTCCTTGTGCACCATAATGCATATAAGTATAAATGTTGTACTTCTTATTTCTGTGAAGCAGACATTTGGGAAAGATTACAATTAAACTTATGGTGGCATTCTTTACTTGTCAAATTTTTGTAATATATGATCACTCAAAAAATATGCTTTTGGTTCTTTTCTGATCTGTGGCACAATTTACATATGGGGTCAATATTAATAATTGATATCTCTAACTTTCAAAAATACTCCAGTGAATTTAAATTAGAACTTGCAATTCATTTTAAAACATTAAATTTGACCAAAGCAATAAAAGAATACTTAATATATTAAAGATGGTTTAAACTTGAATGAAATTAATAAGATAACTGATATTCTAACTGCAAATAAAATATGTATATAAAAAGGCATCATTTTATCAGTAAATGTTTTACTGTCTCAAAACAATCTATGGAAAAAAAATATGAAAATTTTAAAAATAATCCAGTACGAGGATTAAATATCTAGAGTTTAGTAAAAAGAATTAATAATGTTAGCCAAGAGGTCAGCATAGCGGCCTTGCAAGCAAGCAGTTGGTTTCAGATGGTTGTTGCAGGTTTGCCTCCCAGCCGAGGCTATGCCATATGGAAAAAAATTGACAATTGTGAATTGGCAAGGAAAGCTATAGAAAGGAATAAAAGTTTTGGTACTGGATGGAAAATTGTTTTTCATTACAGCAAAAAATTAAATTGTTACTAAAAAGAGAGATGACACCACAAAATGTGTGAGAGTTCAAAAAAAAAAACAATTATATACTAAAGAATAAGAAACAAAGTATCCTTACAAATACTATATCTTCTGAAATGCTAAGTATTTTAAATGAAGAACTAAGACATGCTATTAAATCTATGAAGATAATAAAAGCTCCAGAAAATGATGCAACTATTATAAATATTTTAATAGAAGCAGGAAAATAAATTTTAAAAAAATGTTTACTAAGCTATATATTAAGTATCTAAATGATAATGATGTATCAGATGATTGGAAGAATGTATTAATAATAAAATGGCCAGCTGAAGAGTTGTGGGGTGGAGTGGACTGAAGCCTGTCCATTGAAGTATAAAGATTGGCTATCTTAATATAAACTGAGCTTTGATTGTATATATGTGTGGAGATGATAGTCTGGACCAATTGACAAGTGCTGGTTTAGCACAAAATATGTATATGGGTGATTATTTATTTTTGACATGTGTGTGATCAATTGTGTCAGCAGAATGAGATGGTGTAGATAGTTGAGAGTTGTGTGAATGTCTGAGTTCAAATCGCCTATATATTACATATTGGATTGCAGGTATGAAAAAGCCTTTGTAGAAAAAAAGAAAAAAATTCATATATTAATAATATTAATGTTTTTTTAAAAAAAGTGATAAAGACTATATTAGAAATTAAAGTCATCAGTTTTATATAAAATTATTACTAAGTTAATTACAACTCATGTGCTTTAAATTTTGGATCTTAGTCAGAAAAAGAAAAAAATTGAAATTAAAAGTGGTTTTAGCATAATGGCTCACATTCATGTCCTAACAAAAATTGCAAAAACAAACACTAAAAATGAGTTGTCATTATGCTTTGGATTTGTAGATTATGAGATCACATTCCATAAACATTTCCACAATGATTAAAGCTTTGGATTATCAAGATGTAAGCACATAATAATGACATATTTTCAAAAATAACCAAAATGCATAAACAGTCATTAGGTTAAATGTAGATAGTAAAAAAACTAACACTTGCAAGAATGCATGATGGGATGATTTCATATCTCCAAAACATTTTACAACAGTTTGACAAGAAATGTTTTGTAAATTAAATTAAGAAACTAAGAAAAATAAATTAAATTAAGATTATTTAAGTTATATGAATTTTATAAATGATGGATTGTTTTTACAAATGATGCTGCAGAGATTTGGGAAATGTTGCAAGAGATATTAGATAAGTAGGACTAAAGATAAATGCTGAAAAGAGTAAAATAATGTTCAATGGATTTGTTCAGAAAATTAAATTAAAGATAGATAACTATGAATTAGAATACATTAATAATTACGAATACCTTTTATAGATGGAAACATAATTGATGATAGAATTAAACTTGGATGGAGTGATTTTTGTAGAAATAACTTAGTATTAAAATAAAATATGCCTATATATTTAAAAGAGACAGTTTTAATGTATGAGTCTGTCCAGTTATTACTTATGGATATAAGACTTGATTACTGAATAGAAGATCCAATACAGAAACTTCATGCCATCTAATGCAGTATGGATATGTTAGAATAAACAAAATGAGATCAATAACAAAATACATGGTGAGAGAACAAACAAAAAGAATGAAAAGATTGAAGTGAAGCTAGTTTGGATATATTTTAAAAGAGATGATAATAGATGAAGAATTGAATTTTTAAACTAAATCCTAAGATGGGTGAAATAATAGTGTGATGTAAAGAAGAGAGGTTATGGATAGGAGAATTTGCATGAAATTTGGAGAGAATTTCATAATGGCCATGGATTGTTAATAGTTGAAAATAATAGTGATTATACATAAAGACATGAAAGCAGTCCATACCTAAATAATACAAATATCAATGACCATCAATAATCCAATCTGTTATTAAGGGATTTTCCTTTTTACAATAAGGGTAAAGGTTTTGTGGTGCAGTGCTTATCACAAATTTCAGATTCATAATCTGGATTTAAATCTGGGTTAGACCAAACTTGGAAATATGTACAGTTTTAAATATATTTAGAATTTTTTATTTAGATAACCATCATGCAACAATTTAACTAACTATCTGTGTACTGGTTGGTAAAGTGGTATCTAATAACTTTTCTAAAAGGGTAAGCAAGAATGAAAAACACTAAAGCTCTTACTATCCAGAGACTGACATATCTAAAATAATAGCCTTCTTCGCTGTTTCTTATACTGACAACCGTTACTTAAAGAGTATTTTATCTACCTTGCTATACCTATGTATTCATACATACACACGTACGCATATTTAGATTATCAGTAAAAAACAAAAAAGCATTAGAAAAATATATCAAAATATAAATAACATCAGTATCGCTTCTTCTCTACCTACATCATAACATTCATATAAAATGAAAACCTCTTCAAATAGCTTTTACTTTCTTTTTTTCTGGCGTTGAATGCAAGTTTTTATTTATAAACATATAGCTTTCCATATATTAATTTTTTATGCGTTTTGTTTTCGTGTTTTTTAAAGCCTATCTTTTTCCCCAAGAAAGATATTTTAATGATAATTGCTTAACATTTCTTTTTCCAATAGTTATTTCTAACAAAACTAAAATGTCAGTAAATCAATTCTCATTTAAAATGTTACTTTTTCTTACTCTCTCTTCTATATAAATATAAAATTTTAAATGTATTTTATTCATTACTTCAGTTACATTTTCGTTATAGTAACGTAAAAAATAGTGTAGCAAAATGTTTAAAATCTATAATGAACTTTTATCTTTATAAATAAAAACATTAAAAATTTCTCAAATTAAATGTTTACAAATTATATCTATATATGTATATACGAGATTTATAGTTTATATTTGGGACAGAGATAAGCTCTAGTTTAATGAATAACATTAATATATTTAGTGAGGGTCTGGTGTCAAAGATGTAAATGCAGAAAGTCTGACAGTTGTAAATGAAAATATAATAAATATTTATGAAACAGACTACGATGAGAAAATCATAATAGCTTTATTTTCTTACCAAAGTTAGTATTTTTTTTTTTTACTTAGAGCTATTACATAAACGTTAATAATAATATTTTCTAGTATTTCCGTATTAGTCGCCGGGGATGAAAAACGCCGGCACAAAAAATATAAATATAGACCGACTTAAAGACATTTACAATCTTCTAAAAATGAAAACAACTTTTTAAGTAATTATTATTAGATAATATCCCGATAAATAAGAAGAAGGTTGTTAGTCAAAATGTTTGTTTATTATCTAATATTCACTTAAAAAATTATTTTCGTTTTTAGAAGATTGTAAATGTTCTTAATTCTATCTTTTGGTTTTTATTTATACATTTATTTGTGCCGGCGTTATTAATATAAATATATAATTTTCTCAGTGCACAAAATCGCTTCCCGGTCAATTCTTTGATACATAAAAAAAAAAAAATGTTTTCTCTTACTATATATGGCCGGACTAATACTATGTGAAATTTCACCATCGAACTAATACGTAAGTACCGATTTTCTGATTGTAACTATAGCATAAACTAAAAACTCTTCTACATTAAGATTCATGCATAAGAAGAAACATATTAAAAATAATAATTTTAACAAATAGAAGAAATCAATATATGTAAATTCAGTCTATTTTATATGATTTTTATATAATATTATAAAAATAAATTGAAATTAAGCATAAAAAAACCAAATAATTAATAGTTTTTTGTTTTTTTTCATATGTCATAGCATCGGCCGGGACGCGAACCCACACCCGTCTGCAACCAACTACTTGCTTCCAAGGCGGGTGCGATGACTTTCAAGCAACTCTATATTGAATAACAAGAATGAATATAATTTGAAATAGGAAGGCAAAATAAAATAAATTTTAAGTTACCATATTATGATAAAAAGTACTGTAAAGTCAAAAAATTTTTTTAGTAATAATTGTCATTTCATTCAGGAATAAAATTCAGATGGATATTTTTTTTCGATTAGTTGCGAATTTCCAAACAGACTTAGATTTTTTTTCAGTTGTAGCTAGAATATACCCAATCTATTTAATTATTTATTTTAAAAATATATTTATTGACATAACAAAATTTGTACAGATGAATATTATAATACACTTTGATAATGTTGGCTCAAATCCATTGCTGGTATTGGCTTCTTCCATCAAGGCTGGCTTGGTAATGTGGGTGTCCTAGGTCTGGTCGATGTATGGCAGAGCCATTAACCACACTAACAGGTTGTGTTGGTACTGTCCATCCCTTTTGAGGTTGGTTCTATAATGCTAACGTATTATAACTGGTATCCATGTGGTGTGGAATCACTGCCTCTCTAGCAGGATCCAGCATGTTGTATTATAGACTACTTCATTGACAATAGACACTATAATGTCGATATATCAGGTCCAATATTCATTTAGAGTTTGTGGGTCATACTAGCAGGTTCCATGTATTTGTAAACAAGCTGTTTTTCACAGAGGTAAAACTCTCCGTACAATAGCGCCATTCAGTGCAAGCCAGAGTAATCAATGGATGCTAGAAACTAGTCTGGGGATATTGGATGAGTAGGCACTAGATAGGGATTTTATGTATAAACCTTCCTGCACTCACTGATTACTCTGGCTTGCACTGAGTGGCGCTACTGCATGGAGAATTTTTCCTCTGTATCTATTTAATTATTTTTTAGTAAATGCATATTCTTCTGTGTTAAACTTGAAAGTAAAACAAGAAAGAAATTTAAAATAATATTTTCCAAATAACAGGTAAATAGCCTGATTAGTAAAGTCTTTTTTTTTTTTTACATTTTTCCTCTCTGTGTGAATGCTAGGAAAACTTTTGTTCTGCTTTCCGTCATTTAAAAATTGTTTTAGTTTTTAATCACAAACACAAATCTATATATATATACGTATTGAATTATAACAGACATGTTTCTGACTAATAATCTAGATAAAATTTCAGCCAAATTGTAAATCAGGTAACAATCAACTAAATCACTGGCATTACAAGCTAAAAACGGAGAGGAGCATATGATATTATTAACTTGTTTTAAGCCCCAAAATTGAACCTGGAATCTCCCAGTCCCCAAGCCGAATTCGCTACTAACTATGCCAAACCATGGAGAGTAAGATCGCATTATTTGTCAGAAGTTCATAAGAAGCTTGAGCACCAGAACCGTGTGCCAAAATCGATCCCGATATCTACTGATTCCAAATTAGGTGCTCTCAATTGTGCCAAGCACATAATGTATTTGTCAGAGCCAAATTAAATAAATTATGAAAAAATGTCTTAAGCTGACTCAGACAAATCCATTATATTATTAGACTATGTGATTTCATCTTATAATGCCAGTATAACTGAAATTTTATTTAAATAATTACATCAAAAGATTTTCGTGATTTATCTCTATCATCATCATCAATCCACTGCAGGATGAAGATCTCTCCAAGTTCTATGATTTTTAACTTTCTTCTCCACATCACCCCTGCACACTTTCTTATTTCATCCATCCATCTCACATGTGGTCTCTTTCTGGATCTTTTATGATCTCTTGGAATGCAGTTTAAGATTTCAATTTATTTCTATAAGTCCATGAAAATCTTTAAATTAATGTACATATTCTTTCAACTTGAAAACAATTTGGTTTAGTAGAACCATCTTCATATTTTTCTATCCCAGTATATAATAGTAATTTATAAAAATAATATATTTAGTAGCCACAGTTTCATTGTGATTATAACACACTTCCTTAATATCTAGGAGAAAAGGTTATGATAATAATGAATTATCAGCAATTTAAATATAATAATTCACTTCTCATAAATAATATCCACTTGCACTTGGTTAGAAAAAGTTTTTGTCAACATCAAATTACACAGTTGATTCACGTGAAATAGACATATTTTTGTAGACAGAAATAGTTTTAAATTATATATATATAGAAATTTCTGTTAAAACACTTAATATGTAATTTTTTAATTATAAAAATATTTGAATAAACATTTGTGTATTTAAACGTGCTACTTTAAATTCCTGACAATCAATACACTGCCTTTCACGTAATCATTTTATTTCAGAATTACTTCACTACTTCATTAGGAATAATTAATTATCAATTTACTAAAATAACTAGCACACGACTTACCACTCTATCTCATATCACTGATACACTTGAATGCATATATGTCGAAAAGATAAATAATCACCAATATTACGTATTTCATGCTAAATCAGCAATCATCAGTTGGTCCAGATTTTCATCTCCACACATATATGCAATAAGTGCTCAGATATATATTAAGATCTGAGATAGAGTGGTGAGTGGTGAGTCATGTGAAAGTCTGCGCTCATATACCCTATATATTACATATATTGATACATGTATATAATAAGCTTGTATTTCAGTTATAAAATAATTAAGTGGACGGACTACATAAAAAAATGCTGAATTTACTCTGAAATATTTTCACCTATGGAAAGATTCTGGAATTAAAATCCTGGTCAAGAGTACAGCAGCTTCGTGCACTATTCATAAAGTAACCACCAATTTTAAAACATGAAAAAAAAATATCTACGCCAAGTTAACAATTTCATTAATTTCTTTTTACTGTATTTTGAAAACAGTAAATTTAAAACGATTATTTAGACTAATACGAAGTGACCTACAGCCAATCCAACTAATCACCTAACCCTGGTCAGTAAATGAGTGTCTAATTATTCTTAGATAAGGAATAAAACAAAATTTGAAAAAATGTTTAAAATCTTAATCACCTGGAGAAAGGCAAATCTACTGAGGATTGATTTCTTTTTACTGTTACTTTATAACAAAAAAAAATGTTAGAGATTTTAGTCCTGCAGTTGTATATAAAGGCCATTATACTTTTACCTATATATATATCAAATTATGTTATAGTTTTTAAATATAAACTTCCATTATGCTGATTTTATAATAAATATATATTTAAAAAAAACTTTATCTTTCTTATTGCATTGCCAAATCCATATAATATTAATATCATTTATGTTCTTTATTGCTTTTTACAATGCTTTTTTACAACCCACTATTAATTGTTTCGATTGCTATCAATTCAAACTTTTAAATTACGAATTAATAACAGTTAAGATTTGAAAATATAAGTAAAAGTTCTGAGGAAGATTGCCAGGGCAATCGAAACCATTAATAATGGGTTGTAAAAAAGCATTATAAAAAGTAGTAAAGAACATAAATGATATTAATATCATATATAAAACAATACGTTAATAGTGTAAATTTAACCATTTTAAACAATTAATTTGTTTTGATAAATATATATAATACAAATAAAATGTCCATTAATTAAAACTATTGTTATAAGAACAAAAATAATAAATATAATGATAATTAACTATTATATACAGTATTTCAATTCTCAGAAGTACTTTCAGTTAACTCCTTAACCCTCCTCAACTACCGTTAAATTAAAAAAACATAACACAAACAAATGTCATCAATTCAAATCCCATGAATCCTAAATTTTAACATTAGCAGCTTGTCTATTAATTATATTCATTTTATTTCTATTTACTAAAATGGACTCCTTAATTTTTCTTTTATTATGCTTTCTTTCTTGACTAAGAATCTTAACACTTCCAAAATCAAACTTAAATTTATATTTGCATGTCCTTTCATGATCCAAAAAATCTAAAACACTCATTAAATCATTATTATGTTTACTTTTCACATGCTTGTGTAACAATTCATGCTCCTTTAATCTTTTCTCAATACTACACCTCAATTCACCTATATATGATAACATACATTCACAAAAATTTGCTACACAACATTACTTTTTTGCTTGTTGTACATCATTTTTATTGTGGATGTATGTTATCATATAGGTCAATCAAGGTGTGGTATTAATAAGTATTAAAGTAACAAGAACTATTATGCAAGCAAGTGAAAAAAAATTATAATGATTTAATGACTGATTCAGTTTTCTTGGATTATGAAAGAACATGTTAATATAAATTTAAGTTTGATCTTGTAAGTATTAAGATTCTTCATGAAGAGAGAAACCATAATAAAAAAAGAAATTAAGGAACCAATTTTAATAAATAGAAATAAAATGAATATAATTAATAGACAAGCTACTGACATTAAAATTCAGGATTCATGGGATTTGAATTGGCTTTGCATCCATTATGTTTTTTGGATTTAACAGGAGTTTAGAAGGGTTAAGTAATTAACTGAAAGTACTTTTGCAGATTGAAACACTATACATAATAGTTAATTATCATTATATGTATTATTTTTATTGTCATTGTATATTTATATAGACACCAAATCACAAGATTAATAAGCCTTCTGCCAATGTTTACACAAATATATTTCCCTCTGTTATCACACTTTACTCTGCAAATGTAAAATAAATCCATATACATTTGATTTTCTAATTAATATTAAAAATAATAAATCTGATAAGTGATAACAATCAAAGTGAATTTCCAATTTTATAAGAATTAAAAAAGCATATATATATATGGATTTATTTTACACTATGGGGTATGTTTATTACTCTCATAATTACAAATTATCAGATTGACCTATATTAATTAATAACTACATATTTGTTATAAATTAAATTTATTCACTGTACTTTAAACACTTTTTAGCAAAAACTTTTATTGTACATATATGCATACACAATCTTACATTTCAACTGTCCTGCAGTCTTCTTCAGAGTCACTTATTTTAATTTTTTTTAAAAATTACTTTTAAAATATTGAAGTAAAATTGGCTCTGAAGAAGACTGCAGGATAGTCGAAATGTAAGATTGTCTATGCATATATGTACAATAAAAGGTTTTTGCTAAAAACTGTTTAAAGTATAATGAATCAATTGCATTTATATAATATATTATAGCAAAATAAAGGAAGTGGTAAATTTGGTACATATTTGATAGTTGATTACGTACTCACAAGAATATTAAAATGAATAATAACTTCTATCCTAGAAAATTAAATTTGTTGTACTGAATTAGACTTTGTTAACATTTGAATAAGATTTGGAAGTTTATCCTGGCTAATATTATCTTCCAGATTTGCTATTCTTTTAAAAATTAGGAAAGTAAAGGCAAAGAGATTCATTTTAATTTCAAGATAAAGTCTGGTAACAAAGGTCAGTACATTTATATAAGTAGCATAGATGACATTTATTATTTCCATGAATACATTGTTAATATGTATGTCAGTGTCAAATTCTTGAAATTTCATTATAGATGAAAACTCTTTTAAAAAAATTTCAAAATTAAGCAATTAAATCATGATGCTTAATATATATTTTGAAATTATGACTATTATTATTTTAATAATTTGTTATAAAACTTTTATACATAGCATGATGATTGTAAAAAATCAAAATCATACAGTACGTTGATACTCTGTAATATTGTCTATATTAAACTTTAAAAGATTTTAAATAAATAGACAATAAATATAAACTGACAAATTTAATAAACTGATTAATTATTCTATTCAGTTTCTGTTTCATTTAGCAGAAAAATGAATGTACTAGGTAAAATTAAATAATATATTCTGGAATTTTTTTGCATGTTTATTATAGTACATTTTTATCATCCTGTATCACATCTTCTAAATAGTTTTAATTTTCTGAAATGAAACAACAGGTAACTATTTAAGACACTGAAAAAATAGATTTTTATATTCACAAAAGTTTACAAATTAAAAATAAACAAAAGCAAATTAAATTCCTAAAGATATATATTTAAATAAATAATAGTAATAACTGGATACAGTCAAAAAATAATTGATTTTTAAAAATATACTTGTACTCTGTAGTAAAATTTGATTTTAATTTAAATAAAATAAAATAGGAATTAAATAAAAATAAAAAATAAAATGTTTGAAAGAAATTTTAAGATTGATTTAGATTAAATAAGATCAATAAAAACTAACAGATATTTCAAAGTCTATTAATATTTATTACATTCTTTCTTGGCAAAATCCGTATTATTTCAAAGGGGAACTTCATATTTATTATTTATGGTTTTATTTGGACAACATTTCACTGGTCTGTAAACCTATAGTTGTAGTGTAATTTTACATAAATATTTCTAAATGAATGGTAAAAATTATATATTTTAGTTTTCATTTTTATTAATAGATGCAGAAATTATCAGAAAAATAAAAGATTTATTGTTCAAAGATTAAATTACCAAACTCAAATTGCACAAAATGGCTGTATTTGTTTATATTTTATTTATCAAGTAAAAATGATTGTAAATGCAATTTTTTGTTTTTAGGTTGTTTTCAATAATTTGAAAGATGTTTATATTTAAAAATATATAATATATTTATTGTTATAATTATATAATATTTTTAGAAAAAAACTATGTTATTCTAACTTTCATAAAAAAATAATCTTTGTTTATCTATTTTCTTAAATAAATGTATAACTTTACAAATTTTCTTGTTTTTTTAGAAAAAATTTTAATTAATTTTAATAATAATGTTTTTAATAAAATAATTTTATTCTAACATAATATTATTCAAACTGAAAGCTAGTATGTATAAAAAGTTAAAAAACACAAAGTTGTCATTGACCCAATCATGTTATTTCACCATAGAATAGTTAATATGATTTGTAAGGAATTGGCAATCCTCACTGTTTATTAATATGATTTGTAAGTTATAGCTTAAATTTATCAAAAATTTGTGAAGATTAGGGATATTAACTATAGACATAATCTTTTTAAAAGCTTTGGTTTTTTTAGATTTGTTTACATTAATATATATATATATTATAACGGTCCAGAAGAATCAAATATTTCCGCATCTACACTACAAGGGTGCCATCTAGGCATTTGAACATAGAAAATTTATAAAGTAGGCAGATACGTGATGTTAAGATCCCACTTTATTTTATATTTAGACCATTAGCCCAAGTCACTAGCTCAGTGGAGATGCAGAGATAATAATATAGAACTTTGTTTAATCTATATCTTAAATATATAAAAAAATAAAAGCTACTGCCAGTAATTAACACACGAATAACATTTATTAATGCACATGTATAATCATTTTAAATTTAAGGACTAACATTTATTATTTTTTTCATATTAACTTTTAATTTAAATTATTATTTTAAAATTTTAAGTCATCCACACATATGAATTTTATATTTATTTTAAGATTGTCGAGTATGAACAAACTACATAGATTGTATTTGAAAAGAAAATATTCTATCCCTTATTTAACCTTAGGCCAAAAGTTCGCAGTCAAACTGGCATCAATCCATCTGATACATTGATGTATTCAATGTAACATGAAAATACGACAGCACAAAATACTATACTGTCAGGAAGATACATCTGAACAATATGGTTAGAGAAGATTTTGACTCTCAACCAAACAGGAATGCTACATCTGTTGGCAAGAAGAACAATAAAAATAAAAACTCCATAGGAAGGGACCACATTTCATCTTACTATCCCTTCCATAGGCAACAAGGAAGTATGCAATGTATAAAACGATCCTACCCATAGTGGAGCTCATACTACATCTACTAATTACACCCATATATCCAATCCATTGATCTAATTTAACTATGAAACAAATAACCTAAGATTTCCCTCCCCGAATTAATTAATATAACTTTACAAATCTATATAGCCATTCATGCCCGACTTAAATTTAACATTTATATAAATTCACACAGATGGATTTATAAAAGTTTGTTTTTTTTAATGTTGAGCATAGATCAACTACATAAATTACATGCTCAAAAACATTTCAACATAAACAGAAATGATCAAAATATAAAGTCATTGATGTAATTGCAGAAGGAATTCACTAGAAACCCAATGGCATTCATCATAAGATGCCGCATTGACACCAATAATTACAAAGACATCCGAATAAATACATTTTAGATATTCAATGTAAGATATCATTATTTACCAAATGTCTATATATTTTAATCATATATGAAAACAAAACGTAATTAAACATGAATGAATCTATGCAAGCATCTATGCCCAACTTAAATTTAATGCATTTAATAATTTGTACAATAAATATTAATAAAAATATAAAAAAAATGAAAATGATTTTTAGCAAACTTAAATGTAAAAAAAAAAATTAAACAATAATTGATTTGGAAAAGTCAGATTATAGTTCATTTCACAAAAATTAGATTTAGCTTGTTTATTAACTTGTCAAATCTTGACGAAAGTTCTTAATTACTTTTAAATTTTAAAATTGTTCAGTTCAATAGCTTACAGTAGAAGAGTCATGGTTCTTGGTGCCAATTCCTGTGATGTCCCCATTGGAAGACCGGTCTGATGTTCTGGAGGTGGCCTTAGCTGGTTTCATTCCAGTATCACAGTCATTTCATTTTATAAAATAGAGAGGAAGGGTGATACGTGCATCCTATCACACCTCTCAAAAACAATTTATCTGGAACTGTCTGGCACTGTCCTTAATTTCAATATTTTTCCTTTTATAATCATCCTCTGAACTGAGGTTTGGTGCTTCCATTGGTCAAGCTAATTCTTTTTATTCTCTTATCTATAATTTTCCTCTGACTTTTTAATTATATAAGAGCTCCAAGGGCTAGTTTGCTTTTCAATTAATTTATAAAACAATCATTTCCATTTACAAAAATATTTTATCTTTTTTTTATACTTTTTTCTAAAAAAGTACGTTCAAATACCTTTTTTTTTTATTTAAAAAAGAGATAATTTTTAAAGTTTTGCATCTGAGCGAACATATATATTGAACAACTCTTTAATTTTTTTTAGCTTTTAGTTTTTAATAAATTTATTTTTATTTGCGAATTTAAAGTTTTTATTTTAAATTAATGTAGCAGCATATTTATATATTGTTACAATACATATATATATTGTATCTTAAAATACATATTTCATATCAATCAAAATATAATCCAAATTGAATGGGCCTTTATTTAGATGTTACATGTCCATTTCCCTTTTGAACATTTTTCAAAAATTGGGTTCTTAATGTACTGTTTTCCTCTCAAATTTCAAAATTCTATATTCTCTATTATGCCATCTACATAAATGAATTAACTCACATCATTATAATCTTTGCAATGTTTTATAATTCTAACATTAAAATTGTAGAACACTTTTAAATATCCAATTTATTCAAAAGCATTTTATATATCCATATGAAAATTCTCTACTTCTATCTCAGAATAAAAATTTGCTGAGGCATAAACATAAATTATCTACATGCTATTCTGCTTACCTCTTATTTCTTTCATTTCAAATAAGTCCAATTTTACTTTGTTTCCAATTGTTATACTTTTATAATAAAATAAACATTGACATTTCAAATCATATCTTTTTCATTTTTTTTCCGACTTCTTAAGAACCAAAAATATCCCATTTAATTTTTAAAAGGCTTTCAATTCACATAATCTCGTTTGATTTATGAATCATCAACAATTGTGGATAGCTAAATAAGAAACTTCATTAAATAGCAATCTAAGTCTGTAACCCAATAATTCTTAATATCCTCTGCCTTCAATTCTTAACTAATGCTTTGAGTAATGACTTTACTGCTTCTAGATGTAAATACTATATGTTAATATCTACCATAGGTATAATATGCACATAGACATATCTATGCAATTATACTTTTGAAAAAATCGCCATTGTTTAGATTGAGAAAATATCAGAAATCTAAGAAGAAAAATTTTAACGTTTTTTTTTTTACTTAAATTCAGAGGTAAAAGCCACTAAACCAATTATAAATTCACATGGTAATAACAAATCAACTGAAATATGTACAGTAAATTAATAGTTTTTCATTTTGCATAAAAGTAATTATTTCAGCTATATATATATATATATGTGTCAAATAACTTTTATATGATGTTAGTCTGAATTTGTGCAGCAAAATTATAATTATTATTTAAAAAATAAACAAATACATTACTTTTAATAATTTAGAAAAGCTTTTTAATTACGATTTGTTAAACATATATTTTATTTAACCTTATAATTCTTTATAGAAAAATAATAATAATAATAATAATAATAATAATAATAATAATAATAATAATAATAATAATAAAAAGAAATTATTTCACACTCAGCTGCCTACTATATATATACAATTTTAATGCACAAATCAGCGCATAATAAATTGTGATTTAATTTGAAGAAGCTCTGCTGTTATGCGCTGATTTGTGCATTAAAATTGTATAAATAATAATAATAATAATAATAATAATAATAATAATGAAACAGTAAGATTCGTATTCGAATCTTAAGTTTCACCTTTTTCTGTCGTCTCTCACTGACCGGTCTATCCCGCCCAAATTTAAATTTTTTTGTATCGAATTGTGTGTGTAGCAATATTAAAAATGTATAAATATATGTAGTATTCAGCATAAACATGCACACATTTCGATCTCAAATTAAGGGCAATAAATAGGGATAAAATAATATAATTTAGATTTCTTTTAGTTATATAATTTTGTATAATTTTAATCATTTATTTTGGATTATAAAGTTCGTATTTATTGCTTTGTTTAAATTTCGTTTAATAATAATTCTAAAAAAATCTGATGTAATATTTAATTAAAAGTTAAAATAATCTTATGTTCCCTTTTTGTCTTTGAAATTTAAAAGCATCGGTCAGTGATAGATAATAGATTAATTAAAGAAAAATTCCCCAAAATGTAATTAGTAAATGTAAAATGTAAACAATAAAACGGCAGCTTTCTTTAATTAAAACCAACAAAATGTATTGATTATCCACAGGGCAGATTAAGTAGAACCTAAAAATACCTTAATAATAATGTGAAAGATCAAGATAAGAAAAGAGGCCATCTTAGACTTGCTGGAGACATTCACTTAAACTTTAGCTTTGTTCTCGATCGCTGAGAGTCTCCAAAAATATAAAAATAATTTGTTCCTGTCATGGTATGACTGAGTAAAGCACCTAGATTATTCTCCATCAGGAGATGGCCTATCAGATGCCGAACTTTCCATTGCCCGTCATAAATTCACCATGAAGATCTGCTGCCTGAAATAAATGAGAAAGCTGCTGCTGCTGTGAAAGTAAATGAAATATCTAAATACAAGAAAGAATTGCCACTCGTGAACTTTTTGCTGCTAAACTAATGGAATCAGAAAACTTCTTATAAAACAGGTACCTGTATGTGTTCAAACTCTAGAGTACTCTAATAATATGCTATAGCACTTCTTCATATTACTTATCTAAATTATAAAATGCAAAAACTATCATTTATATAACTAAAATTGAATAATTAATTTAATCACATGATCACATTTCCTATACTAGCACATTAATTGCTGATAAACAAAGCAAAACTCTCCATACAGTATTGCCACTGTGCTAAACAGAGTAATCAATGGATGCCAGAAGGCTTGTGCATAAAATCCCTATCTAATGCCTACTCATCCAATATCCCCAGACTAGTTTCTGGCTTGTGGCCTTCGTCATTAGATCCTAAGATCTAGATGCAGTGCTCTCAGATCCAAAGCTCCTCACTGACGAAGGCCACAAGCCAGAAACTAGTCTGGGGATATTGGATGAGTAGGCATTAGATAGGGATTTTATGCACAAGCCTTCTGGCATCCATTGATTACTCTGTTTAGCACAGTGGCAATACTGTATGGAGAGTTTTGCTTTGTTTATCAATTAATTTAATGTGTAAATTTCTCTAATAATCTAGCTTACCTCACTCTATCTTTCTTGGGTGCATATTTCTCAAATCTACATTTTATCTATAGTTATTATTTAATTATTGCATGCTCATAATTGTCTCAATTTTTAAAGTTTAAATCTATGATTGCTTGGAACAATGAATGCATGTCAAATTTTCATTAATATTTGCTTTCATAACTAACTTAACTTTCATATAAATCGACATGCATTCAACGCATCATTTATTGTAATGCAGGGGTCTACTACTTCGCAAATGGCTGACGTATTAGTTATAATAATTCCCAATTTATATATGTTTTGTATTTATTAAATCTTCATGAATAATTCCAGAAAATTACATTTCTTTGAGAGTCACCAATGTTCTTTAGTAAATGTTGATAATGTAGGGCTGAATTAGAAATCTATTTAAATCTTATCATAATCGTTTATACTTATACATGTGTTACGTTTTAAAGACGTGATGATCTATTCCGTCATAAATATTCCGATTCTTCAGGGTTGAAATTAACCCCAGTCGTCCTACACAAGCGGACATAATAAATGCTCCCATAGGATTTGACCCATCATGCAGCCAGCCGGCAAATCGCGACACAGACCGCTTGTCCCTGGTTATGCTTATGTGACACCTTACTTCGTCGGGCCGAGGCAGAGACCAGCCCGACAGTCTTATAAACTCATTCGCGGCATTGCAGTTTCAATATACTGCCATTCCATATCACCTTTCTAAAGTGTACCACGTGTTCCTTTACTTAATTTTATTATTTTATATATCACTCCGCCTCTGCATTATCTTCGTAATTCACTCTCAGATAAATGTTTGCCCATAGTCATAAAATAAATATTTTAATTAAATAAATATATGTCCGCTGCTACTCTTAAATCTTACTTTAGACTCTTGCATTGCAAAGGTATAAATCCCTCCAGGCATGCATTAGAAATACTTACTCGAGAATTTTAGGTAGCTAGATTATGCCTTCAAATAAGTGAATTCCTTTTGTAAACATTACAGTATCGGAAATACCACTACTGAGTCCTCAAGATAAAATAATGTCTAAACAAATAAATGTATTCCCTTTGTAAACATTACAGTATCGGAAATACTGCTACTGAAGTCCTCAATATAAAATAATGTCTAAATAAATAAATGTATTCTTTAAAATATAATCATGTTGCAAATCCCGCTACTGAAGCTTTGAATCCATAAAATATTATTAGTAAATGATTGTTTTATTAAAATGTATTAATAAATAATTTTAAACTATATGTCTGCAGTTACATTTCATTTATTTGATACCCATTCTATAGAATATTTCCTCGATTATATAAATACAAATGTTTAACTAATATTAGTTTGATTATTGGCTAACTCGAAAATAAAATCATGAATCTCTTGCATATCCCTGACCACCATGCCTAAAGAAATATTTACTAATGTCACATCAGATGCGTTGTTTCGTGGATTGTATTGTGGAACTGATAAACTATGTTCGAACTCAGTACCACGGGTGGTTTCGCTACCTCGATGGTGCTGCTGTTCTGTGTGGTGGTCGAATTCTGCATTATGTTTACGAGTCACATGTTTTCTGACTGTTATAATAATAATAATAATAATAATAATAATAATAATAATAATAATAATAATAATAATAATAATAATAATAATAATAATAATAATAATAATAATAATAATAATAATAATAATAATAATAATAATAATAATAATAATAATAATAATAATAATAATAATAATAATAATAATAATAATAATAATAATAATAATAATAATAATAATAATAATAATAATAATAATAATGTGATTTTTCATGCTACTTTTTTTAAAAAAAAAAAAATTATTTTTCAAATAATTGTTTTAAATCAGAACAAAACTTTCTTATAGTCAGAAGATTGAATTGTTACAATTAATAATCAATCACAAAACTCTTTGAAGTTACTGTATTCAATTAAATTATAAATAAACGTTTTTTTTTTTTTAATATATATTTTTCAATGTGTCTCTTGATCATTTTAGCTCAATAAATGTTGCATCTTATCAATAGTAATTTAACAATGTTTCCCACCTTATAGAACCTATCATATCATCAGCTTATTTCATAAAACTTTGATTATCAATTGTTAAAGAATAAAAAATGTTTCCAAAGACTTTATTAGCTCTTAATATTATTATTATTATTATTAGATAACATCCAATTTATTGACATTAGTGATCATATAAATAACATTGTCTCATTAATAAACTATCTGTTTCTTGTTTTTTAGGTTGATTAAAGACATATATATCATTATTATGATATTTAGTTTATTTTTTAACCCTAGTTCTTCTGAGCATCGATATATTTTAATATTAAATCACAATGTTTCATAATATGGCTAAAATAGGACTATTTTATTCTGGTCATTGGACTTCAAGTTCCTGGCTATCCATAGAATTCTCTAAATTATTTTTCAGCACCAAAATTCAAAAGCTTCAATATTTTTGACATTAGTATTAATATAAGCAAATGATACTAATACATTCTTTTATGTACTTTAAATCAATGTTCTTCAACCCTTAGTCCATGGACCGTTGTTGGACCACAGAAGTTTTTTACTGGTCCACTGGTAGACTGGCAGGAAAGATTGTAATAACAAAATAATAAGAGTTTAAACTTTTAATTAATATAAACAATTTTTTTTTCATCTCATTTTTATCCAATTAAAAAAAAAAAAGAAATAGAACGAAAACAAAATCTAATCAATCATACATAAATTAATTTGTTTTTCTAATTATCACAGATGTTTATGGGGGGGGGTAGAATTTAATTTTTTATTACTTTCGTAAAAAAATTCAAAATTTTAAAAAAAAGTTTTTATTATACAAACTCCATATATATATAACTGCATTTTGTATCTTTAACATTGTTGTTTTGCTCAGTTATAACAATTATGCTCATCTAAGGATATGCAGTTTACATCTTTAAAAAAATTTATCTATAGACTTCTGCCCTCCGCGAAACCTTATCCTTATTTTTACCGGTCCACAGGTGTGAAAAGGTTGAAGACCACTGCTTTAAATAATGCAAATACAATATTTTATTATTCCAAACTCATAACCTTCTTATTGAAAATAATAGAAAATACTATTGCTTATATAGTTTTGTTGAATATTATAAATAGTATGAATCAGATATATATAAAAACAAATGGCCATATTACTTTAAAAATTCAAAATCCAAATATAAAGTTTGAAATAACTCTTTGTGCATAGCTTGTTTCAAATCAATTAGATATAAATAGTATATTATGTATAAATGTATTAAATAGTTTAATATATAGGGGCTTTGAACTCAGACTTTCACATGACACTCAACCATCCATACTATTTCATACTGCTGATACACTTACTCACACCCATGTTGAAAAGATAAATAATCATCAATATGTGTATTTCGTGCTAAACCAGCAGCTTGGTCCAGATTATCTTCTCCACACATATATACAATCAAAGATCAGCCTAATTAAGATAGAAAATTTGTATACTTTAATGGACAGGCTTCAAACCACTCCACCCAACAATGTTTCAGTTGTCCATTTCATTGAAAATCTGATGACGAAATGCTCAAAGCCCACATTAGTGCCAACCTTATCATCCTACCCATGTTGACCACAAGTCACTCTGACCCCTCATGTACAGGGCATCAGATTTTTAATAAAATGAACGGCTGAAGAATTGTAGGGTAGAGTGGTTTGAAGCCTGTCCATTAAAGTATGAAGATGCGCTATCTTAATATAAGCTGAGCTTTGATTGTATATATGTCTGGAGATGATAATCTGGACCAACTGACGAGTGCTGGTTTAACACGAAATACGTATATTAGTGATTATTTATCTTTTCGACATGTGTATGATCAAGTGTATCAGCAGTATGAAATAGCATGGATGGTTGAGGGTCGTGTGAAAGTCTGAGTTCAAACCCCCTATACCTTACATATATAAGTGCAGGTATGAAAAAAGCCTGCAATGTAGAAAAAAAATTCATATTATAAATAGTTTAAATAAATAAATTTTCAGATGTTTTAAAATGAAAATAACTTGAATGTTTCTATTGTTAAATAATGACATTAATAATTAAAATAAAACAGTTTGTATATTATGTGTAATAAAATCAAAAGAGAAATAAAAATTAATTATAAATCAGCGGTTAAATGCATATTTAATAATTTCCACCAATAATTAGCGTTCTGGAAGAGGGGTAACAGTTTTAAATTCTAGTTAAAATTAGCGGCATACACATTTACTTGATCAATATTAATTGATTATCTAGGTTCGTTATGAATCGACAATATGAAAAAATAAATTCTAAATCTGTTTGAAACTTAAAAAAATTCCAAGTTTTGCCCATCTCAAATTTGAACCCTAGAATATTTTTAATTTGGTAGGTGTCGGTGTTAAAACTATCTCGTTATTCTTTCTAGAAAGAAATGTATATACAACTATCCACATAAATAAATAAGTCAAATTACTGCAACAAATCTTATCAAAAGAATAAAGCTGTAATTTTTCACACCGAAAGATAATTTTTTAAATAGCAAACATTCATAAATTCCTTTCCTCGTTTTTTTATAAAAAAGAAAGAAAGACATCACAAAAAGAGTTTCAATCTAATTACAATTTATATGAGCATTTTCAATCTTTGTGCCAAAATGTTTGAACATGTATATACATATAAATATATTTTTTTACAAAGAGAAATAAGTTAGTAATTTACATTATGAATTTTTCATTACATTAAAAATAATTATAACAGTTATTAATTCAAAATATGTGTTTACGCAAAAAACGTGCATTTATTATTTGAAAAAAATAAAAGACTGAAGTGGAGTTGGACTGGACATATTGCTAGAAGAGATGATAATAGATGGACAATTGAAATTTTAAACTAGAATCCAAGAGATTGTAAAAGACCCAGAAAGAGACTACATGTGAGATTAATGGATGAAATAAGAAAGTGTGCAGGGGTGATATGGAGAAAAGAAGCTAAAGATAGGAAAAGATGGATTGAACTTGGAGAGACTTTCATCCTGCAGTGGATTGATAATGTTTGATGATGATGATGATGAAACTATTAAATTTTAAAGAGATATTAACATTATTAAATGGCTGAAACACTATAAAACAATAATACTAAGTTTGCAGAACATGTTTCACTGAATAAATCATGCATTGTTTATGTATGCATTATTTATGCATGAATGTATTTTTATATATATAATAATATTAGGATCCAATGACATCTATGAGTTCCATCTATATTAAATTTAATATACATCTTGTCTTATGTCATTTTTCAATGGCCTAAGTAGATGAAAATGAAATCATTTTCATCTGCGTCCTGAATACTTGCTAAGATGGGCAAGCATGGTCAACAACATTTACAAAATTCAAAATTAAATTTATGAAAATATTCACAAGGTAAAATTTTGTAGTATTACTTTTAAAAAATATTATTTTTAATACATTGTACAGGCTTAAATCTGCATTTATATATGTAATATATTTAGGATTCGAACTCAGACTTTCATACGACCCACTACTCAGTGTCATATCATATTGCTGACCCAACTGATCGCACACATGTTGACAAAATAAATAATCACGTATTTCATGCTAAACCAGCAATCATCAGTTGGTCTAGATTACTCTCCACACATATATACAATCAGTATTTAGCTTTATATTAAGATAGCCAAGCTTCATACTTTAATGGATAGGCTTCAAACTACTGTATATTGGTGATTATTTATCTTTAAACATGTGTGTGATTAATTGGATCAGCAATGTGAGATGACACTGAGAGTAATGGGTTATGTGAAAGTCTGAGTTCGAATTATTTTTAGTAGTTGAGCAAGTCTCTGAATCATCTATATTTAATTAAATATCTTGACTTGCTTACATCATCATTCAACTGCCTAGTAAGCAAACTATTATATATTTATGATGAATTGATTCAAATAAGTATTAAAATGAATATTTTAAGAATCTGCCTTATGATTATGATTTAAGACAATTTGAATATAGTTATAAAAACATCTTCATAATTTTGATATTAAACCTCACAAACATCATTGTCCACATTTGCCATCGTAATAAAAACTCAATAGAAATAATTCAGTTTTTGTTATGTTATCTTAGACAGATAGACTGCTATATAAAAGGAGAGATTTAATCAAATTTAATATAGATAACATTAGGGAATTTCATCAGCTCCCATAACTATTGTATGTTAATTGAATCATTTAATATATATGTAAGTTATTGACTAATATCTGTAACGAATCAATATATATATATATGCGTGTGCGTGACTTTTTTTCTCAGACATGCTAAAACAATGGTGTTCAATATTTATATAATACTATAAATTTTTAATAAATGCAATTAAATTATTTTTTTTTCATGTGTCATAGCATCGGCCTGAAAGCGAACCCGCTAACCTGGGGCAACTTCTTGTAAGGCTGCTGTGCTGACCTCTCGACCACAAACGCTTGACAATTAAAATTGTCTGAACAAAATATTAAAAATTCAAATTACATATGCATTTATAACCAAACAAAGTTTTAAACTCATAAGCATATTTGTCAAATTTTATTAGTAAGTATTAAAGTGTTAATATACAATAATAGTATATTTTTAAGTCTTGTGTTCATGATAGCTCTGATTTCACAAAAAAAATAGGTTTTAAAAAGTAATTATAGATATAGGAAATACATGCTATCAATCTGCTAAGAGGTTTTTATAATATATATATACAATTTGGCAAAAAGAAATCAAAAAAATGAAAAACATAAAGTACAATTTGTTTAAGCAGCAATTAAAGATAAACTACTGGTAACATGATAGCAAATGGTGAAATCTTATAAATATAAAGAAACATATAAAAAAATAGCAACAATTTTATAATTTCAGTATGATCATACAGTGCCATCTACCATGATTAAATAGAAAGTGTAGTAAAGGTAGAATAAATAGCCAGGAAATAATAAAAAGTTATATGGTAGCAGATCTGGTAATTGAGATAATATCATAAAAATGATGATGTGGATTTTTTTACACCTTATTCAAAGTAATGCCAAATCATCAAAAATTGCAAATACAACAATACTCAATTATTATATTCTTCTGTATCACAGATTCTCATCATTTCATTCAAATAAATACAATAAAATGTTTTGTTGCCTCACGAAATGCAAGCTTTGCAATCCAGAAACTCACAAAATAGAAAGACTTTCACAAAGTACAAGCTTAAAAAATAAACACATAATTTACAAATGCAATTTCAATTTTTAATATTGTCATACTTGGCATTTAATTTCAAAAAATTTTAAAAATTTCAACATTTACAACATGTCTGTAAAATTAAAGGTTATTAATTGTTAACACAATGTGGATATCATCTGCCATAGTTAGAGTTTAGTGATCAACTGAAAGGAAAGATTAGAAAACATTCAAAGAGATTATAGTGCAAAAAAAAAAATTAACACAAGTTTATCTGTATGAAATTAACTTCTGATTACATTCTAAAACAATTTTCCAATAAGAGATAAAAAAACAAACATTTCCTGTTCTTAATTGTAAGGGAATATATATATAAGTGATATTTTTTTAGTAATTCTGAAATATTGTCAAAATATTCATCAGCAATTTTTTAGAAATTTAATAAAAAATATTTTTTTAGTATGTAAAAAAAAAAAAAGTTCCTCTTTCAAATGAGTTTTCAAATTTACAAATAAAATTGTGGAGATGATGCAGGTTAAGATAACTTTTAATTGCTCTATTTTAAAGCAATTAAGTATAAATATAAAGGTGACAAAATAAATGCAAGCTATGTGTTTTTTAAAAATCCTTATATTGTTTTCATTTTTTTTCTTGTAAATTTAACTTTTGTGCTCACTTAATTTTTGTTTTTAAATAAATATATAATATGTAATATATAATATTAATAGTTGTAATTTCTTAGATATATTACTAACATATAAATGAAATTAATGCATATTTATTGTATTGAAATCTTTGTCTTAGTTAAACTAAACATTATTCTGAAAGGAATTTGATTCCTGATCTAAAAAATTTTTTTTTAAAAAAGTGTTCAATCATAATGAATTAAACTCTTTTGTGCTATGGCTTTTAGGAATAGGCCTATAATAGTTTACATCCACATTCTATACAGTCGAGTTATGAACTATGCTGTATCTAATTACATAACTTTAATTATATGCTATCCAAAGAAAAATGTAAATAAATGTAAATAAACAAACAAAAAATAACTATTAGAATTCACAAATTTTATGATATTTAAGAAGCCATTTTTGTACACTATCACATTTTTAAAAAAAATAAAATCTATATATAAATTTTAAAATATATTAATAGCTGTTTTCCATCTTGGAGCACTAAATACAATTATAAATATTAACTCACTATTTTTTCCAAGAGATGAGCTCATATTTGAGAAATCTACGAATTAAATGTACCTTTTTTGCCCTCTACTAAGAAATGTTGCTAACATTTTTTATAATTTAAAATTCATGTATATTTATTTTCTCATATTTTATTTTCAAAAAGATTCAAAAGATATTATAAAAATTGAAGAATCAGGAATTTCAAATTAACTGAACTATACAATGATAACTAGTTATTGTATATGTGATCTTGAACTTTGCAAAATTACTTCAAGAAAATATTACAATGGTCTAAAATCATAATTTTTGAAAATTTTATGATTATTTTTGTATTGTAATTGTATAATAAGTGTTAAAAATCAAAAAAAAAATATTATTATATATGTTTTATTTTTAAATATATTCTTCTGAATATTGCTACCCGAGAGATTATGGTCATGGAAAATACAATTGTCTAGAAATGATGTCACTCAACACACTGTTATAATATTTAGTGATATCATAAAAATTACAAAAAAAAATTAAACTTTTAAAACATAAATTGATAGATTTAGTAGTTATTAGAAATAATTTGTTCAAATTTTTAAAACAAACATCAAATAAAAAAGATTTTATTCATTTTGTAAATTGAATCTGCTCCACCTGAAATTTGATGATGTGACAGTATTTTGTTTTGATTGAAATCTAATTTTTAAAATATTTTAAAAATCAAATGTGATTTTTAAAAATGTATTTAATTTCTAAACAAACTACCACATGATGTCAAATTTATTATATTCTGATAAATAATAATGTTTTAATATTAAAGTGAAAGTTGAAAGCTTAAAACAAGAGAGAACAAAGAAATCTGTCAGAATGCTAGAGGGTTAATAAATTTCTTTAGTTTACGCTAAAAACAATACATTTTATTTTTTTATTATTCTTTATAAATTTGACGTGCAGTATTTTGTGTAATAAAATATTTTCTATGTGTAATGCTAAATGTTTTACAAAATTTTAGAATCTACTAAAAGTTGATACTGAATTAAAATTGAATCAATTAGAGAGATCCTACTTTTTTGATAATATGATCACTATTATGTTCCTATAAGTGAAAAAAAGTTATTGATAAAAAAGAATATTGCCTACATCATATTTAATAGCTATTAAAATTAGACATTTTGTTATTTACTTTAAAACATAAAAATATGATAGTTTACTTTCTTATTCTTACTACTTCAAAAAACACATGAGTAAACTGACACTTGGTAAAATATGCTAAAATGTGTTCCCTTAAATTATTATTAATAATTATATTGTTGCTATTTTTTAAATTTTTGTTTTTACTATAATATTGGCCATTCTATCTTTTCCAAAGACTTTATCATGTGGTTGAAGTGTTAGTATTCATTCATTTTATATTTAAAATCCAAAGCACATGTGCAACAGTTTAATGCTGTTTAAATATTATTGTTTATAATATTAATTTATATATGCATACTATACACATAAAAAGCATACATGGTGTCAAGCATTGATGGTCAAGAAGTCAGCGACAGCTGCTTTACAAGCAGTTGTCCCAGGTTAGCGGGTTCACTTCCAGGCTGATGCTATGACACATGAGAAAAAAAGCATACATGATATATATTTGTGTGTAGTGAAAAGTGCAGTTCAATAAACAATTTGTATTTTATTCTAATCAAAGTTGATAAACAAAATGTGAACTATTATATGCTATATACATTTGCATGTGAGAAGGACATGGAACAAAGTTTATAGATAGCTTGTTAGCTCCACTATACTTTTTATTTGTATGCATAAAAATCTTTTGCAACAATACTATATGTGCGTATATAAATTTACTATCAATTGAACTAACTATTAACTTCTATAAATTACTGTGAAGAAAACTCAAATAGAAAAAAAATATTATTTTTAAAAAAATAATTCCATATATATATATATCTTTTTTATACTTCTTCACACTTCACATAATTAAATATAATCATAACTATATATATATATAAAATCAAAAGTGCCAACAGCTAATTAGGCTGTAATATGTGGTTACATCGGCACTGTTATTATATTTAATAAGCAAAACAATATTAGCAATCTGTTCTTTTGGAAATACTGTAAGTAGGAAATAAAAGGAAGTCTAACTATAGTGTTGAACCTGACAACATAATGCTAATATTCTACTGATTTATTTAAGCAAGAGAGCTACAGTAGTATAATATATATATATCATTAAAATCCAGCCAATACTTAAACAATCCCATTATCAATATAATCAACAATTTCAAAATATTGTCAAGTAGGTTGCCTTGGCAACAGTTTGATATTGTTGATTGTATTGATAATGGGATTGTCTAAGTGTTAACTGGTTTTTAATGGTTACTTACAAAACCATTTAGCCTTGAACATTATTATATTTATTGTTTAAATAATACTTTGGGTGCCATTTGATATACATATGTAAATCAATTTCATTTTTATTTTTATTGCTTCATTTACATTTTTAGATTGCATAAAATATTTACTTATATAAAATTTAAGGCAATGAAGTTTTTCATTTAAGGATTAATATAAAAGGCAGTAATTCATTTTAAGACTTTTCTGTAGAGCCCTTTGGCATGAGTGATCATTCAATGTCATATGGTTCAATAAGGATTAGTGGATTTCAAAGATCGATTTCTACAGATGTCAAATCTAAACTAGAAAAATCATGTGATATTTTCTATAATTTTACTGTAATTATATTTATACTAACGTTTAAATAAAAATATGCATAGTTGTTTAATTTACCAAATATTCTCCAAATTATCGTGCATAATGTTAATCATGATAGATAATGAAAGTTTCACTGCATTTATATTTATAATAAATTTAATTATTAATGATATTATTAAATAAAGTTTAATAGATTGGCTTATGTAAGCATGCCATTAGGCTACCGCAAATTCTAACTCCTTATAACCATCTCTGTGATGTGAATTATTATGAGATTGTTATTTCCCAGTATAAAATTTTGTAATCGTCAAATTAACAGTTTTTTTATACTTGTGTCTCTGTGAGTGAAAAAGTAGCAAATTCTAAATAATAAAACTAACAATAAACAAGGATTATAACTTCGTATTTATAAGTAGATTTCAAATTTATTCTAAATGATTTTAAAAATTTAAAATAAGCATACGTTAAATATTTGTTCTTAAAACCGTGTATAAATCTAAGTAGAAAGGTAATTTCTTATTTAAAATAAATGAACAAAGGATATGGAAACAGATAAAAATTTATGTATATACTGACGTGGTTACATACAGTTTTCTATATCTCTGAAATAGCTTATAAAAAAGTAAAATATTTTATTTATTTTTTGTTTATGTAAAAATTGTTCTACTTACCAAAGAACTTTTTCAAATATACAGAATGTAAATTAAAATAAATGATTGGCTATTTTTAGTTTCAGTTATATAAATTTGTAAATATTCCATTGAAAACAGAAATCTTTATTTGAAAATGAGTGTAGAATTAAATATATAGCTTATCAAATAAGTTAATAACGCTAATTAAAAAAGGACATTGATATCATCAGAAAGATTAAAAATATTTAGATTAAAAAAAAGCGCATTTTCCTCATTTTATTGTAACAGGTGTAAATATCCAGGTGTGAATAATATACGTGCATAAGCTGGATAAAAAACTAAAAATTAAAAATTAGATTATTTAAACGAATCTATAATTCCAGTATTAACTATAAAAAAAAAAAATGTCCTAAGACATATTATTAATTTATATAAAGTTTAAAGGGGGAGGGGGTATAACAATTTTAACTATTTATACCTAAGTAAAAGGGAGGAGGAAGATCAAGCTATGAAAAATTAATATATATAATAAAAAAAGAAGAAATTATACTTAAGCATCAAAACTTGATTCCAATGAAAATTAGATTACATATTTATAGACGATTTTAAAATAATTAGGAAAGAGAAAGATTATAACATTTAGGGGCATTAGACAATTCCTCTGAGGATGAAAGTTCCACTCTTTCAGATGACTGCTCCAAAACACGTGGGCGAGCTCCATCTCCTCCTGAGGCATTGTATCCAGCTTGAATGAGTGGGCTAGGTCGTTTGAATCCCATGTTTGTACAATTGATGGTAAATTATCAATTCCACGGATCTCATTTTATATTTTTTTCTTTAAAACAACAGAATAAAATTAATCCACAATGGCTACAGACATAAACTTGATTTCTCTAATATATTTTTGTTTTCAATTTCACTTAATTTTTCCGATATTAATTTTCAATTGGTGGAATCTGGTTTGTCTTTACAAATATAAATTCCATTGGCTGTTTTGTGATGACATCACAACTAAAAAAAAGAGCCCTCTCCCCATTTGTTTTATCTTTACCTTTATATTTATTATGAGTAATAATAATGAACCACCTGATTCTGGAAGAATTTTTTTTTTTTTTTATGAAAATATTACACTCGTTTGCGAGTTGCGCTGGGAGTTTGCATTTTTATTGCAGAACGCTCATTATAAAAGGTAAGTTTTTCTTTTTCTTTTTAGCAAATGAATGTATGTGTGTGCAGATATATGTATACGCGCATACACAAGATTACGTTATAATGCAAGCGCATATAGCTAAACTTTTAAAAAATATATATGATAAAAGAAGCAATACTTAACATATTAATAAACAACTTTGAAGGAAAAAAAATAATTGGAAATAAATAGTAATAATAATTAATTATAGTTTGTGATAAATTTAAAATATTAAAATACTTTCATTTTATATATTTAGTATAAAATTTATCTTCATTGGGTTTTTTAAAAAAAAAAAAAATAAATAACTATAACAATTATAATTATCACCTAGATAAGTTTTATATACTCAGTTAAAAAATGGAATCCAAAAACTATACCTGTAGATTGAAATTCATTTGTGCATGCGTGTTATTTTCAAATTTGTGCGGCTAGAATAAAATATATACTTGTGCATGCGCTAATGAATATATTTGTATACTTGAGCAATATTTAATTAAATATATATGGTATATGCAGGTATTCATGCGTATATTTATTAATAATTATATATGCTTTCTGTCTTTTTTTCTATGTATACATAATGTTCTTAATGATGTGAAGAGATCATTATAGTTTACAATATATATATTTAATGATGGGATGCTAGAATAAATTGTGTCAACAAGTAGCAAGCAAGGGCAATTACAATATATATATATATATATTATTTTTAAATTAATACATGATTGCATTTTATAATATTCTTACGAGCATTGCAATTTACCCCCCGCCCCACTTTAATAAAATGTTTTAAAACGGGGGGGGGGGGGGGCGATTCCTAGGTAAATAACTTCTCCCATTTAAAACCTATTAGAGGAAGTGTGAACTGAAAGATAATTTCATGAACCGCTTATAGTCTTAATATTTTTAGGCATTTTCATGATGAATACTTGATATATATCATATAATAATCCAGCAAACGGAGTTTAACAATAGTAAAACTGTACAATGAGCATATATATATATATTAAATAAATAAATTCATCGATACAGAAATCTGATGCGTTAATGATTTTGTCCCTTGTACAAATTAGTGCATATGAGTATAAATAACCTTTTGTTTTCCTTTTTTTTTTTTTGTAAATTATTTTAAATGACATTTCATGGAATACATAATTATTTGATAATCAATTAAATCCCATCTTTTTCACTCGCTCTTCGTTCTCTTTCTCTCTTGATTGATTGATATAACTATTCATACATATATATGCATAAACATTAATGACGATTCATACTCATATATATATTCTAATCTCTCCCTCCGCACGTCCTCCAAAATTTATATACTGTTTAAATTCCGGGTTCTAGCTCAGTTAATAAATAAATAAATGAAATATCCAGCATTAATTAAAAATGATTACTAGCTCTAATTTTTTAAAATACAAATACAGTTCAATTTTTAAAATGAATTAACAAATATTTACTATTTTCATGAGACATGGAGTGACGATACGGGGAACGAGATAGACTACATTGAGATATTATCCCCACGATACTATCTCAATGGCATAAGAACACTATACTCCCTTTTTACGATACCAAATAACTAACTCATAGTATTCTTATTCACTACGATTAAAATAATAATCATATCTTAATATTCTTTATAATAAGAATCTAGCTCAATTAATTAAAATAAAGAAAATAAATAAAATAAAATAAAATAAAATCTCAGGTTCATAACTTGTATTCTAACTGATTTAAAATTACGGTAGTAAACTATGAAAAGGGAATTTTATGTCATAATCTACTACACAACAACTAACAATAATAAAAATAATAATAACAATAATAGTATAATATAATCTTATTTCTTCCTAAAATGAAATAAATAAATACGTACGTGGTAGTATTTAATAATCTGACAACAGAATACGTGTGGCAACATTAGCATATATTTTAATGTAATATTGTGGCAACCAACTTATGACCAATAAATAATATAAAATTATGATCTTTTAATTTTAACATACCAATAAATTCTCAAAATTATTATAACACTTTTATGTTTACCTTTTTGTGCAAAACTATATGTCTGTTTCAATTATAAATGTATCGTGATATCATGCATCCATGTGGAGAAATAACAACGAGGACACAAAACTTTAAAATAAATTTACAACAAAGTTTATTAATAACATCAATAAATAACAATATTTTACATTATGTACATTGGATATCCTTACTCTCCTATCACAACTTATTTTACTAGTTTATAAAAAAAATGAAATCAAACTTCTATTTATTTTTCCTAGTTAACTCTTATTTTTTAAATGCTTAAGAAAATACAGTATTATTATTATTGGATTTCTTAATATGGTTAGCTTGTTACAAAAATGTATTTCTTATATAATTATCATTAACACTTTGCATCCCTACTATTATTAAAATTATATTTTTATTACAAAAATTACATTTGTAGTAAACATTCTACAAAACAATAAAATTTCTAGTTTTATATTGGTTATGTATGGAATCCTACAAATTCAAAACATTCTTCTACATTCGGTATTAAGTTTTATTGTTCATTATCCGATGTTTATTAATTCTAATATTCTCATTTAAGCCTTACTTCGGATGATAATTACAACTATTAACATACCATGCACAAGTATATGTTTATTACACATTATTGAATTATTTTCTTAATAAATATGCAATATTTATTTTCTAAAATATTATTTAAAACATTCAAATTTTATTATCACTTTTAAAAAAAACTTTGTTTAGATTTCTCTTTAAAAAATCTTATATTCATTTCCGAATTAATTTTAAACTGTATTATATGATTCTTTCTCTCTTTATGATATTTTGGACTTTCAATTTTAAAATTACACAATTCTATACATTCCAGTAAATAAACTATTCTTACATTAACGATAACCTATCTTCAGTTCTATTTTATTCATTATTTCTTTGAAAATATCTCTCTGATGATGCAGATTCACAAAATAAGGATAGCGAAGATAGATGCATAGGATCAAAATATAACTAGAATATTACTCGTCATAAACCTTGACAATAATGGCACAGTGAATTTAAAAGACACTATAGAGGAGTGACCTTTATCTGTCTACCAACCTCTATTATAGGAGTGATGCTAAAGCTATTTCTTCAGCTTTATTATAACATCAAAAAGTTTAAAAATATGCAAAAACACTGTCCAAACTATATGTGTTCAGTCATAGGGCTTAGTTAGCTATACTGAAATCACACAAACTAAATATGATCCAAATACTTTATTTTTCCTATTTCTTAACAAAAAACATCATCTTGGTTTCCTCTCCACTAGTACTACCAAGTCACTATCCGATCTTATTTCTCAAGATTTTTCTATACGGTACATCGACAAATACCTATCTGCATTTCTAACAGTAATAAAATTCATTTATTTCAAAAACTATTCCACTGTTCTATAAGAAAATCATTTTACTACTTTCCTCGTATATTTTATCATATACAAACTATTTTAAAATATCTGAATACTTTATCACATGAAAGTTCAAAAGAATCACACAATTGTTCTGTCGAATTATATTATTAATATACTTTAAATAACTTATTGCATGCATATTCAGAATTACTCCTATCTCATAATATGTTTTAAAATGTTGTATAAAATGTGTACATATAATTTAAACTTTCACACATCATTCTTAATCAATAGATGATCTAAAAAAAAAAAATACATTATGCATTATAAATAAATATCAAAATTACCAAACGATCTTTATCTTCTCGATCGCGTTCTGTATGCTTCACCATCCCATTGATTCTTGTAGATATAAGACTTCCATACATACACTTTATTTTTTAAAACAATATTTCTATAATTCTATTAAGCTATTATATTTAAATCTCAATATTACTAAATTTATGTTTATATGTTTTCCCTAATCTCACATAGCATTTTATCTTTAAAATAAATTAGTAAAAAATATTTAAATTATATTTACGGTACTTCTTCATAAAACTTTCTTGAACCGTTCATATTAAAGCTAAAAAAAAAAATATATTATTTCTTCTTCAGTCACTTAATGTTCTATTTTAAGTAAAACAATTATTGCTCTGTTTAGTAAATATTCATAGATGACAATCCTTGGTTTTCATAATATTGAACACAATTATTAATCCTGATATTCTCTTCTAATATTGTCTGCTAATATTTTCCCGCGCGACTTTTACGATGCATCTTCTAGGTACTTTTATTTAAATATTCAGTAAATTTTTCTATTTCCATGGATCCATTTTCATTAAGTAATTTAATTTTATATTTTTCAAATCAAGCATTTCTTCCATTGAATACTTTATAATATTTTTTTTTTAATTCCTCTTGGAAAGGGTTTTCCGTTCTTTTCCACAAAACACATAATAGCACTTTCATATTATTCTATAACTTTTTTTTTCTTTCTTTGAAAATTCTGGTACTATATTTTTATAATGTTTCTTTTAAAATATAAACATTCTTTCTTCATTATACTTTTACATAATTTTTGTTTATAATAAAAACGCATATTAAATTTTTTTCGTAGAGAAGAACAAAATACTTCAAAGTAGCCTTATAAAATTGTGCGTCATAATTTTTTCCTGACGGCAAGTAACTTCTCTTTTAAGTTTTCATATAGCGTCCTAATTATATTTCTCTGAGTTACAATAATAAGTTTCTGGTTGAGCATAAATAAAGCTGCATTAAGGCACTTTCCAAATATTTTTCCCTTAGCAATATTTTTAGGTATTTTTTTCTGTATTTCCATTTTACTGTAAGGTTTTGGTTAAACTCGAATAAAATATCCTGGTAAGATAACTTTTAAAATTAGCAATCCATGTAGAGGCAGTCAAAATATTATATGTTAAATAAGAACTTTTAAAATAAATATGAAATTTTAAATTTATATCACTTTTCTAGCTACGGTGTTATCAGCTCACAAAATATGTTACTCTCTCTTCACTTACACATTACTTTCTCCCGCTTCGTCTAATTCTTATATTTTTGTCTGCTAAATTACCTCCGTTGATTGGTTAATAACTTTATTTTAGCGCGAACAAATTTACACATTTTAGTTTTATAACAGACTAGACTTTTAAAATAAAGAATTGATGACGTCATGTCTTAAATATTATTTAGACTATATTTTTAAATTCAATTATAGTTTTATCAAAATTATTTAAACTTTTAAAACAATTATTAAAATAATATTTAACATTTAAACTTTTACTTTAAGGATCGATGGCAATTATATTTAGCTTAAATTCACAAAATTTATTATTATTCTAACAAGCGTGTGTGAAGGTATATAATATACAGTCACATGTTTACTAACTTTATCAAATGATTTTTTATTTACGTCTCGGTCTAAATTACCAAAACTGATATATTTTATAAAAAATTTGGAAAATAATTTAAATTTGTAGAACTAAATACAATTCTCACCATCCTAAAGTTTATTTTAAAATAGATTAGATTAAATTTGAATATTAACTATAATTATACACTACATATAGCATTTATTTAATTTATTAGTTTTTTAAAATATTATACTCAAATTATTAATATACTTTTAACTATTTATAGCTGTGTTATTTTATATGGCCAGCTTTTACAACCATAAGCAAGGATATAATTAAGCTTTATTTAACTGTTTTCTCTTAAAATAATCTATTACACTTTTATATACCAGGTATTTTCAGCTTTAAATTGTACTATAAAATTTAATTATCCTACTATTATTTATATATCATACAAATATAACTTAAAATTTAAAATTTTTTAGTAATTGACCTTTTTACCTTATTATGACCTACAGATAAGGGCACAATATATATATATAAGTTTATATGAGTGTAAAAATTTATATATATATATAAGTAAAGTAATAAAATAAAAAAATCTAAAATAATACTTTAAAAAAAAAAGCAGAAGTTTCAATATTCTTAAGATTATATTGCATATTTAAGCAACAGAATATCTATTTAAATAAATTTTCTTATGTTACTGAAAAAGAACATTAAATAGTAATGTTACATAGGAAAAAAATAAGCCATATACTATGACGGAATATAATTACATTTCAAATGAGAATTCTTTACCTAAAAATAGATTTTTAAAAAATCGATATACGTGGGAATTGAGATCACTATAAATGAATATGCTTTTTCTCTCTTATTCTTCTTAATGACAATTTTATTTAACAAAAGAATAATTAATGAATAGTAACAACATGTAAAATAATATAAATAACAGAGATAATGACCAATATTTTTAAACAATCAAAAGATTATAATAAAAAATATCATTAATAAATAACAAGTATATTCAATATATATATATTAAGCGTAAATGCTAAAAAAATATTAACTATTAAAATATTCCTTTCTAAATAATTTACATTCAACAACATTGGCATATGTATAAATTAGTTTACTTTTTCAACATGAATTGTGTTGCAGAAAGGCCTGATCCAAGCCCCCCTTCACCATTTTTATTATATCATTGAGTTGATAAAGGTCTATTTTTAGCTTCTTTTTTTTAAAAAAAAATAAGAGTTCCTGACGAATATTTTTATCATGTGCAATTTTACACACAAGAAGAATAGCAAATTTAGGAGCTAAAGATTCCTGTGTAATTTTCAATTGGGTTAAAGTAAAAAATCGTTTGATTAATTGAATGCATCTACAGTGTACTCAACCGTGCTTGAACACCACACAATCTCATGAACAATTAAGTATATAAATATATATTTAAAAATCAAAGTATTATCATGAATAAATAAATAAGAGGGTGAGCCATAGTAACTTTCTATAATCTATTAATTTAGAAAATCTACATTCTTTCATTGTTTTCTTATTACAGTTTATTCATTGCATAAGTTAGTTATTGGGAAGTTAAGTGATGCTTATGCATTAAAGTGGTGTCAAAGAAGAAAATTTAATCCAATTATCTAGCATAAAGTTTTTTTTTCTATTCTTGTTTTTAATTATATTAGTTAAAATCAGGTAAAACAACTTCCTTCCATGTTTAACTGAGCATATTATTCTTTAAAATAGTTTAAATCATAATCACTAATTTGATGAAAAAAAAGAGCTTAGAAAGCAATCCATACTAGCCTTTCTATTTTGTTTTATGTTTCAAACAGACATAGATATGTTGAAAGTTTAAACCATCTCTTTGCTAAGTTCTTTCTTTAATTACGTGGGTTTTATAGATTATATGCTTTGTTAACATAATAATTAGTTTTGTAAACATACAAATTAAATTTGAAAAATCCAAAAAAACATCTTTCATTTTATCTATTACTTTTCTTGAGTAAATAATAATAAAAATTATAATAATAATGATGATAAAAGAATGTTATTTAATGGAATAAAAGGAATAAGAGTTGTCATGCGTTGTTAACCGAGAGGTCATCGCAACCGCCTTGCAAGCAAGTAGTTGGTTGCAGACGGTTGTGGGTTCGCGTCCCGGCTGATGCTATGACATATGAAAAATGAATAAGAGTTAAAGGACAAATTTTAACATATGTTTTTTTTAATATTTAACAGTATGTTCAAATTCATCCATTCTATATTGTATTCTTTTTTTATAACAAGCACTCATTTATTTTTTATTTCGTGTTTGATGTTAATTAGTCTTACACATATTCTATTTTATATTTGTTTTGAACCAATATTACATATTAATTCATTGATTCTATTTTAAACTAATATCAAATATATAATATTCATTCATTCATTCCATTTTGACTTTTTCTTATATTTATATCATATGCTATCCCTCTATCTGAGAGCATCATAGTATCTGTACAAGGAAACAGAACAGGCTTAACTTCCAAATAATAATATTATATTATTAATAATTTTTATGGAAAAGAAAATGGGATAAATTTACATATTAATATAGAATAAATATCTTCTAACAAATGTCATCCCATCATGAGAATACAATGCTTTCAAATCCTTTAACGAAAAAGAATTCCTACAAACAAACAACAGTATAAAATTAAATATGCAAACAAATTTATTAAAATGTACAAACATAATATATATACATTATCTTTTTTTTTTTTAAATTTCTAATACTTCTTAATTCATTGTTTTCTTTTCAGAACTTGTATTATTTCAATGAATTTATATACCTAAATTTTGATGATTGTTATATGATCAAGAAATATTATGAATTTTAGAGAACTGAACTATATTTGGAAACAACATTGGATAGTTATTGGATGGTTTTTTTTTTTTTGGGGGGGGGGGTCGCATTTTCTTTTCAAAACAGAATTACATGAGCTTTCAACTTGGAGTCAAATATAACAAGAAAGAAGTATATGAATAAAAATTATTTTTAAATGAGAAATGTCCAAATGATAATTAGTGAAGTAAAGCCTTCAATAAATAATACTATTATTTTCTAACAATTTTCTGCTAAATTTTCTCTCCTTTATATTATGTCTTATAAACAAAGCAAAATTCTCCAGACAGTAGTGCCACCTGTGCTAAACAGAGTAATCAATGGATGTCAGAAGGCTTGTGCATAAAATCCCTATCTAATGCCTACTCATCCAATATCCCCAGACTAGTTTAGATGGTGATCATGTGATGCTTAATGGTATCTTATATCTTAAGAACTCATTCCATATAAAGTGTAAACAATTGGTATAAGAAATAAAATAAATTCCACTACTCTCTTTGTAAGACAGTAGTTTCAATCTACTGTTTGACGATGTATGAACTGAAAGTTTGATATAAAAATTGCAAAACAAATATGTATAAACCTCTATGGAAAATTCATTATTGAAGTTAAAAAATATAATGTGGAATTAACAAGTTATTTTTATTTATATTTTCTATCTGTTGATTCGAAATTCAAACTCAGACTTTCACATAACCCACAACTCTCAGTGCCATCTTATATTGCTGACTCACCTAATCATGCACATGTTGAAAAGATAAATAATCACTAATATACATATTTCATGTTAAACCAGCACTCATCAGTTGGTCCAGATTACCATCTCTACACATACATACAGTCAGTACTCAGCTTTATATTAAGATAGCCAATCTTCATACTTTAATGGACAGGCTTCAAATTATTCCAACCCACAACTCTTCAGTCTTCCATTTCATTGAAAATCTAATGATGGAATGTTCAAAGCCCACATTAGTGCCAAGGTTGTCATCCTACCCATGTTGATGTTTTCTCTTGTACATGAAGGGTTGGGATAACTAAACATCAATATGGGTAGGATGACAACCTTGGTACTAATGTGGGCTTTGAACATTCCATCATCAGATTTTCAATGAAATGAAAGACTGAAGAGTTATGGGTTGGAGTAGTTTGATGCCTTTCCATTAAAGTATGAAGATTGGCTACATTAATATAAAGCTGAGTAGTGATTGTATATATGTGTAGAGATGGTAATCTGGACCAACTGATGAATGCTGATTTAGCATGAAATACATATATTGGTGATTATTTATATTTTCGACATGTGTGTGATCAGGTGGATCAGCAATATAAGATGGCACTGAGAATTGTGGGTCGTGTAAGTCTGAGTTTGAATCCTGCATATATTACATATATAAATTCAGGTCTTAAGTTGATACAATGTATTATCAGTTAATTCATAAATGGATACAAATATTTATATAGATTTTTTTTTTCAATAAAGTTTTATTCTTATTACAAAAAAAAAAAATCTTTAAACATTTTGTTTTTCATTTTTAGTGCAAAATAATACAAGTAGTAATAAAAATAAATAAAATATTACAACATTTCATTGCTATATACATGCTTATTTTATTTCAAAATAGTTGATGTAATGCTAAGTCATAAATGTATTATTTTTTTATACAATTACATCAACATATATGAATATTTTCTTGATACAATAATTGTTAATTGATTGTGTATATATGTATATATATATAATCAAAACTACCCAAAATACAAAATTCAACCAGACCAGCATAAAAATAATATTAAAACACTACCAAAGGTTTCACTACTACAAGCAGACTTCTCAAGTGTAAAGAACTACAAAAACTACACAATATATATAATATTAAACATTACCCACAAATCCATTCACTTCCCATCCACCCTTAATATTAAAAGAACTCTTAAATAAATTAATTGCTTCAGAATAATAAATTTTCAATAATATTCTTCAATTCTTCTTTTGATTTTTTGTGTATATATATATGTTAATTCTAATATTTTCACGGATAAAAGATGTCATATTATTATTACTATTTGCGGGATATTCCGTGTAGTGAAAAAGCTAAATGCTGACATTTCACTACAATATCAAGTAAATACGAGGCGAAAGAAAACGATAAAAACGATTTTAAATCTCACGTGCATTCTTATGATTTGAGAAAGAGAACGCTCTGAGGAAGGTACTTGATATTGTACTGAAACGTCAGCATTTAGCTTTTCACTACATGGAATATCCCGCAAATAGTAATAATAATATGACATATATATATATACAAAAACTGTATCAAAAGCAAAGCATTATTAAATATAAAAATAATGTAGTGCTTAGCATGACTTCAACAGATAACTGTCATAGATGTAGCAATGCATAAATTTTACTCATTATAGATTTATACTAATTTATATGTTGTTATTGTTTTTGCTACAAAATATCTTTTGTCAATATTGATTTTAACCATTATCAATCCACTGCAGGATGAAGGTCTTTCCAAGTTCAATCCATCTTTTTCAATCTCTAGTCTCTCTTCCACATCACCTATACACACTTTCTTATTTCATTCATCCATCTCATGTGTGGTTTCTTTCTTGGTCTTTTATAATCTCTTGGAATCCAGTTCAAGACTTCAATTGTCCATCTATTATCATCTCTTTTAGCAATATGTTCAGCCTAACTCCACTTCAGACTTTTAACTCTTTCAATGATATCAGTAACTCCTGTTTGTTCTCTTACCCATATATTGCATTTTCAACTCTTGTTTATTCTCTTACCCATATATTACATTTTCAATGTCCTCTTGTTACTCCTCACATGCATCCCTCCATATTTCTTTGAGTGGTCTGAAGTCTTTATATTGCTCTTCTATTAAGTGTCCAAGTCTCAGACCCATAAGTAAGAACTGGTAAAACACATTTATTAAAAACCTTTCTTTTCAAACATATAGGCAAGTTTCTTTTTGCACTCCAAACAAATTTAATTCTATGATGAATTTCATTCATTATGTTTCCATCTGTAGTAATAATCTTACCAAGGTATTTTCTTCTAACTCATCACAATCAATTTTTATTTTCATCCTTTGAGAAAATCCATTGAACATTACTTTAGTCTTTTTCATATTTATCTTTACTCCTATATTCTTACTTTCATCTCATAACTCTTGCAACATTTTCTAAAGTTCTGAAGCATTATTTGCAAATACAATCACATCATCTTCAAAATCTAAATGATTTAAATAATCCCAATTTACTTTTACTATTTTAGTTTTCCATTTTAATCCACAAAATACTTCTTGCAGCATTTCTGTTGTAAAAAGTTTTGTAGATATGGAGTTACCCTGTCTTACACTCTTTTCAATGTTAATCTTTCTAGTTAATCTTCAATATTAATCTTTCTGTTGCATTTTTATAAATAATCTTCAGAATATGACAATATCCTGGGTCTATATTTTGATGGTCCACTGCTTTAATCACTGAAGAAATGTTTATAGAATCAAATGCCTTTTCATAATCAATAAATCCAAAGCATAATGGCAACTCATATTCATTTTTCCTCACCTTTTTATAAATTTCAAGATATTCAATCATTCTTGATGCATCATTTTTCTATATCTTAATATTCCTTCTTTTCTTCATAAATTCTCTACTCTCAAAAGAAATTTTATTGATCAATAGCTGCTTTTTTCTACCAGCTATCATTGTTGCAATTTTTAAAAGTGTATCTGTTATTTTAAAACAGGCAAACTCTCCATACAGTAATGATCATGTGATATCTGTTGTTTTCTTATTAATTTCACTCAAATCTTAATCATGATCAAAATCTACTAATATTTGAATATCAACTATGAATATTGTTTTTCTTAATAATTTTTGTTTCTTTAGTTTTGCATTAACACGTAACTTACATCTTACTTTTCAATGATCATTTTCTTTGTTGATTTTATTATGGATATTATAATCTTGAAATGTGTATTTTCTGAAAGTCAAAATATAATCAAATTCTGCTATATCTTCATTTGGATGTTTCCATATGCATTTCCTTTTAACATTTTTCTCAAAAAAATAATTCAATTATAAAGGAGGGTATTTTTTTTTTTTTTTGCAAAAATTACCATAACCAAATTTATCTACAGCACTTTCATGTTTCATTTCTTTACTAATTATAGCATTAATGTCTTCCATAACAATTTAAAAATATTGTTTAGTCTTTTGTTTAATTGTTTTAGCTTTTTGCACATCCATATAAAAATCTTCTACTACTTCATCATTATGAGAACTTGCTGGGGCATAAACCTTAATTATTTGCATTTGGTATCTGCTATTAAGTTGAATAATTAATCTTGCCACTCTGTCTGATACATCATTAATCTCTACAATTGTTCTTCCATTTTTATTTATAAATCCTACTCCACTTATAATTTCAATATTTATGCCCTTATAGTAAAGTACATGTTTATTTTTTAAATCAATTGTCTCTTCACCTTTTTTTCTAATTTCACAAAGTCCAGTAATATCCCATTTGATATGAGACAGGTCTTCTTCCAATTCTTAAAATCTTCCTTCACTTGAAAATAATATGCACTTGTAAGTACCTAAATAAAAATACATTATCAAAGTCAGCCTGGGTTCACAATCAGGGGATTCTTAATGCCCTTCATCATCCACTACCAATCATTTCCTTGGCTGGTGAGCTTCCTGGGAATAAGAGCCATGATTTATTTTTGTCTGTCATGATTGTAAATATCTATTAGGAAAAAATTTCATTCACACACACACATACATTCTACCTTATCAGGCAACTGAGAAGAAATCTCATGGTGTTTCTTGATCTTAACCTCAGAGGTAAAAAGCCAATAAACTCATCACACTGGCTAATGTGCATTGGTGAGCAGCTATCCATGTTCATATACTATGTGAATAATTATATAATAATAACAGCTGGAATGACAAAAACATATGGAGTGGACATTAGGAATTTGCCCTGTCCAGTTCCTTTAAGGCTTCCAAAAGTTTTCTCTCAGTCTGCAGCCTTTCTATATATATATATATATATATATATATGTCCAAAAGATGGCGCTATACCAAAACCGCCGAACAAGTGTAAGATTTGTTTTACATAAACGAAAAAAGAGTCAGAAATTAACTACCTCTTTCATTTGCTCACTCCCAGATCAGCTGATTTCAAGCTGGTTTGCTATCCTCAGTGGGAGATAGAGTATAGAAACTAGATCTAAAACACTGACTCTCAAGTGTTTATGCAAAACGTTTCTATCAGATTGCAAGCGTGAATTTTTCAGACCGGAAGAGCGTCAAACCCAGCCTAGCAAGCTAGATATTTATATGGGTCTGATCTCAGTTCAGAATCACCATATAATAAAAGTCTCTGCAATATATATCATTGCAATAAAACTCTAAAGGTACATTTATGAAAAAACAAATACAAGTTAATCACGTAACCTGCTATCACTTGTTATTTATGTCCAAAAGATGGCGCTATACCAAAACCGCCGAACAAGTGTAAGATTTGTTTTACATAAACGAAAAAAGAGTCAGAAATTAACTACCTCTTTCATTTGCTCACTCCCAGATCAGCTGATTTCAAGCTGGTTTGCTATCCTCAGTGGGAGATAGAGTTTTGGTATAGCGCCATCTTTTGGACATAAATAACAAGTGATAGCAGGTTACGTGATTAACTTGTATTTGTTTTTTCATATATATATATATTCATTTATTTATTACTAAATCTATTACACTGAAATTTAAATTATTTTCTGATTTCTCATGAGTTTCCTTGGAAGAACACTTTTTACTTTAACAATCAGCTTTGGTCCCATCCTTTTCATTTTAAGATATTCATTTTTTAATAACGGTGCAAGAAACGACACTGAAGAATAGTTAAGCAATTATTTAGCTGTAATAGGATGTTTATACTATATTATATTGATTTTTTTTTTCTTATCTTTATTCTGTAAACAGATATAAAGAAAATAATTATATATCTTTTTCTGAAAATAACTGTGGATAGGGGATTTTTGTCACGAATTTTTTTTCCTCATTGATTTATTGATATCCATGTAGTGTATACATCTCTTAACACATAATAATTCTTAGATAATTTTAATGCCTTTAATAATATTGCTTCTTTAAAATATAATTGTACATTGTGAAGTTTATTAACAGTTTTGCATTTAAAGTGATTGATTTATCTTTACGCTTTCATTTCCAGTGCTTAAGATTTGCCCATACTTAAGTCTTTGGGTTGAAAGAATATGTGATTCATTCTATTCTTTCGCAAAGACTTTATCTTGTGTTGGAAATGAAAGTATTTATTTATTATTAACATTCATAAAAAAGCGCATGTACATTAGCTTGAAATGCTGATCTTTAGTTTATTTAACTTATTATTTCTTAAATAATATTCTATAACTTCATTACATTTGCCCATAAAATAGTCTACTAAATTTAAATAAAAATTCAATAAATTCTTGTAATAAGCAAACATGATAAAATAGTAATGAAGATCTATACAATAATGATGTAACAGCAGGATATCTTAGTTAGAAGATTGGAATTAAGATCTTATACTTTCTAAAATGTATGCTTTGTATTTATTTACTTCTTGATTTTAAAATTTATGATGATTCTATCAGTTTTTAAATAAATTGTAACATTTCCTAATAAATTATTACCCTTGTAAACATGAATTATCTTTTGAACCTTACATGAAAGTTTTAAAAAAAATACTAGACTTGCTTCTAACTGTTAACGTCCGTCAGTGAAAAATTTTAGATTGTGTATATTCATCTACTGAAATTAAAGATTTGAATATTTCACCACCTTAAGATTTCAAATCAAATCAACTTTCTTTAAAATTTTACACCATTTATTTCAAATAGTATTTAAAAAATAAAGATAGATGTCAAGCATTATTAGCCGAGAGGTCATCGCAGCCGCCATGCAAGCAAGTAGTTGGTTGCAGACAGTTGTGGGTTCGCCTCCCGGCCGATGCTATGACATATGGAAAAAAAAAATAAAGACAGATGCTTGATAGATTTAAAATCAAATTCACTTTACTCATGGAAGACAGTAATCTGAAGATTTATTGACACTATATATAGTGTACATTGATTATAAAAGCTTAAATATGACTCTAGAATAAAATAATAAAGAAAATAATTGATATTAAAACAAAAATATGAAATAAACCAGGAATCATGTGATGGTATTAAACTATGATAATTTTGTTAATGCTTTGCTTAGTCTCTACAGCCTTCATAGAATGGCGGAGAAGAAAGAGTAAATTCTTTAATTTTTGTTAATAAATGACAAGATAACATCAGATCCAATGGAATATTAATGCTTTTAGAGCCAGTAGTAAAACAAATAAAAGTGGATAGAGCAAACTCATAAAAAGTAATATTTTCATTATCCTATCAAATAAAATAAATTACTTATTATTTTTGTTGTATTTATATGTCGGACTATTTCATCATCTAATTTGAGTATTATAATGTCTTTAGAAAATTTTAACTTTTATTTAAATATTCCAAATACATTCAACTATTAGAATAGCACATCAAACAGTGTTTTGAAAGGTTTTATTCTCCCCTCTTCTTCAGGTGTTGCTGGCCTGACTAGTGACAGTACTAGCATAGGAATCAAACCTGGACCCTTAGATTTTTGAGTATTGAATTTTAAAGTAATGTTCTAATTAACTGATCAGAGTGTTACTTTAAAATTCAATACTCAAAAATCTAAAGGACCAGGTTCAATTTCCATGGTCAGGACAGCAACACCTGAAGAAGAGGGGGAAATAATACCTTTTGAAATCCTGTGCATATAGTACCCTATGTGCTATTACTAACAGTTGAGTATATTTGGAATATTTAAATAAAGTTAATTTTTTTCTCAAGCCAATCAATACTCTTATTAGTTGATAGAAATAGTCCAACATATAAATACAACTAAAATACCATCATCACAAACCTTGAGGAAAACAGTACTTATTATTTTGTCTAATATTTGATTTTATAGTCTATTTCTTTAAAAGTTTGCTTTTTACTTTGTTCATATGTTTTTCAAAACTAAGTCAAAATAATCTTGTAATATTCTCTTCAGTATTCCTTAGTTTCTCTTTTTATCCTTGGAAATATGTGACTGAGATCTTGTCTTACGCAATTTGTTTTTTCTCACTTCCGTTTTAACATTTCTTTATGTTCTTATATTCTATTTTTTACTTTGGATAATATGCACATTTATTCTTTGTTTTTTGAATATATTAACCAGTTTGGAATGCTTAAATTAATTTCTAGTTGAGTAACATATGTAAAAAAAACTCAGTTGCAATTAACACTTCTACTGTCTAGATATCAGTCATTTATAACATTCCTAACATTAGATAGGGCTCAAGAGTATCAATCAAATCCCATCCTAAATGTTTATCATCATCATTTTTTTGGCATTACAACTGAGTTTGAGCTCTGATATCTAAATATTCTTATTAAAAATTTCACTTTTATATTCTAAAGTAAATAATTTTGGGGCTGAGGTAAGACCTTTTTTCATTACACTTATGTCATCTTAATGTAAACATTAGTAAGCAATTAATTCCAGATAATTGTGCCTAATAAATCTTTGTCCAGTGATAACATATCAAATATCATCAGAATAGTTTCTAACCTATGGATTTCATCAATAACAAGCTTTTTGGATTTTTTTTAATAATGCACTTTGATCTTTCTTTGAATCTGGTCTACTTTTTCTCTAGTATCCACTTTTTATTTTTTATTACAATATCAAGTCACTAGCCCAAACTGAAAACTTTTTAATTTTTTTAAACCAAGCTTATTTATTTTCAGAATTTAATTAAACTGGAATTGATTCAGTTTCTATACATTATGGTGACTAGATTTTTATAACCTTAGGCACCTTAATTATTGGCCAGAACTGGCATAAAACAATAGCCAACAGGACATCATATGACCTTAGCTTACACATTACTCTTCATTAGAAATTTATTCTATTCTCTCTACTTTAATGCAGGCAAATTAGCTTGAATTGAAAAAATTACCAAGTTTTTTTAATTTGGGCTGGTATAGTCTAACAAAAATTTAAAAATGATTGTTAGAGAAAAAATGCATTAGATCCAAACAAGGTCCAAGGGTGCCTTTCAAAGAAATACAAAATACTTCTCACTGATGAGATCCATAAGCTAGAAATTAGCCTGGGGATATTTAGATATACATCACTGATTAAGCGCTATCATATGCCATATAAGTACAAAAAACACACTAAATGGCATAAAAATATTGAGAATAGAAGGTCATGTGATGTCTTGTTGTCATGTGATGTCATAATATATTTGAGGACATTTTTTATAGATTGTTTTAAATTATCAAATAGCTACGAAAGAATAACTAAAATAAAAGTGCTTCTACTTAAAATTTAATGAATTTCTTGCCACATTAATAGTTCTCCCAAACACTTCCAATTCTGTTTTCTTTTTTTTATCTATTTGATTTTAGGTAAATGTATCTATGCATTTTGCATAATATAATTTATTTAAATATTAGCATGAGTTTATGATTTTTTTAAAAATTAATTTTCAAATTTTAACTGTGATCAACCAAACTTTTGCATTGTATACTAATATAAGCAAACACACTCTTTTTATACCTTTTACTCAATGCAATTACAATATTTTATTATGCCTCACTTTCAGAAATAACTAATACTTTTCACCATTGATCAGACTTCTTCAGAGGTATGGCAAATGCAATATATTTAAGCATTCTATCTTACCAAATTAAACATACAAAAAAATTTCCCACATATTAAAACCTACAAAAAAATTAATTAATTTAATTTAAATCTAAATTTTAATATTAATTATATATTTATATTATTTAGAATGTGGAATAATAAAATATTGTCTTTTCATTGTATAAATTGCATAGATGAGTGTGTTATTGTTATTATTTATATTTCGGATTGGGAGGTCCCAGGATCGATTCTTGTGGTCATAGTTCTGGTGTTTGAACTGCTTATAAACTCCTAATCAATAAAGCAATTAACATTTTTAATTTTGTACATTAGTGCTAATATAGTCAATGCAGAAAAATTAATGACAAAAAGAATACATTATATATACAGCCACAATTTGTTTTTTAATAACAAATCTGATTATTTGTGAATTCCAGATTTCTTACTTATTTACTTTGTACAATTATACTTTGGCTATCCAAGTCCAGGTCTTTAAATATCATTATTGGTAAAGAACTTTGAAGTAATTGGATTCCCGTTTTTAGCCGAATTAAAAATTGAAGTTTATTTGAATTAGTGATATTAATATAAATGTTTTGAAATATTCAGAAATATATTTTTTTATACTCCTTGATATAAAGAATAGATTATACTTTGGAGCACTGAAAGCCTTTTTAAAATCTATGAAATAAATTAGTAATATTTTATTATACATAAAATGCATGCAGTACCAAGTATTGAGAAATTTTTTGTAAAGTCTATTTACTTATTATGTTATTATCTAGTAATTAATGAATATATTCATTAATATTTATCTTTATTACTGCCTGGCATGCTTTCAATATATTTACCATATCATATTCATGGCATATAGTCATGTAATTAAATAGGTCTTTATATTAGTGTTTAATCAATGTTTAATTAACATTTCAAGTAATCAATTTTAATTTAAAATTTAAATTTGAATATTCAAATAGTCCATTTCTTTGAAACGGATATGCTTGTTTCTTTTTTGTTAATAGAAAAACAGTCACTAGCTATTGTAAATGCTTCTTTGACCTTCTGTTGTCTATCCTCTCTTTCCATGTACACTATCTCTGCTTTTGTTATCTCAAATCTTTGGCCAGTTTCTGCTTGTGGTCTGTAAACATTAAAGTAGTATTATTAGATATTATATTGGCTCAGAAAAGAAAATTAGTGTTGTTAGCCAAGAGGTCAGCGCAGCTGCCTTGCAAGCAAGCAGTTGGTTGCAGACGTTTGTTGCGATTCGTCTCCCGGCTATGTTATGACATATGGAAAGAAAAAAAATTAACAATTGAATTATCATGTTAATAAATCTCTTGATAGTTTAATATGCTAGCTAAATAATTTCTAATAAAAAAAAATTATAATTATGAAAAGTTAACTTACTCTTTAATTGTTTATATTAGTTTTGACATGTTTTTTTTTAATGTTTAAGAACAATTTAAAATTTTAATCGTTTTAGCATTGCTGTATTTCGGAATTTTATTGCCCTGCTTGATTTTTTTTCAGGAATAGAGTATTTTCATTTCTGGTACTCTAGCTTCATATGAACTCTTGAGTAACAAATCATTCTATGATGATGATTATGATTATTATTATTATTATTATTATTATTATTATTATTATTATTATTATTATTATTATTATTATTATTATTATTATTATTATTATTATTATTAACTGTTAATTGTAATAAAACCAGATTTATTCTATTCTCTTATAAACACTGCACACATTCAATTAGTATCAGGATTTGTGATCAGTATAATTTTTATTCAAAAACTATTTGTACATATGGTAACATTAGTTTTGTGGATAATTATTGCTATTTAGGCATCTATATTGATTCAAGGTTATCTTGGTCTAAACACATTGTCTACTTATGTTCTCGATTACGTAAAATTAATTATTTATTTTATTATCTGGTTAAATTCATACCTAGATCTACTTTGATGACTATACATTTTGCTTGTTATCAGAGTATATTATGTTACAATATTTCCATTTGGGGTGGCTCTACTGATTACTCACTATCTCAATTACATACTTTGCAAAATTATACAATGTGTATTATTTTTGGTAAACGTAGGTTGACTTCTGTGCGAGATATATATGTCAATTCTGGAGTATTATCTGTGTCTAAACTATATAAGTTTAGAATTGTCATTGATATATGTCATCGCTTTTTACTGTGTCGTAAAGTATCAATTATAAATACCCGCTTGACTAACAAATTTCAACTGGTGGTTCCGGATTTTTCTTTAGAAAGCAGTCGCAGGCAATTTGGTTACAATGGACTCAGGCTCTTTAATTATTTTGTTACAGACTGTTCAATTGATGATAATTTATCTTTTTATATTTTTAAAAAATATTAAAAATTTTGGTTATTGTCTCATGTGTAATATATTGATTAATTAATATGTATATAGTTTATTTAATATATATATCTCTTTGGTTGTATTATTCTTATATTATTTGTTTTTGGTTTACTTGTTTTTGTATTTATAGTATAGTAATGTATTTTATTATTGTTGTTGTTATTTTTTGTTGGTGTTTTTGTTTTTGGTTTGTAATTAATAATTTAAGAAAAACTCCTAGCACAAGTTTATCTTGCTTGGAGTATTTCTCTCCTTTTTTATATGTATTGTTTGATTAATAATAAATAAATAAATTATTATAGAGGCACATCTCTCATCAGTAGTACTCCTTAGTGCAATCCAGAGTAATCGGTGGATGCCAGAAGGCTTGTGCATAAAGTCCCTATCTAGTGCCTACTCATCCAATATCCCCAGACTAGTTTCTGGCTTGTGGCCTTCATCAGTGAGGAGCCTTGGATCTGAGAGCACTGCCTAGATCTTAGGATCCAATATCCCCAGACTAGTTTCTAGCTTGTGGCTTTCTTCAGAGAGGAGCCTTGGATCTGAGAGCACTGCACTTAGATCTTAGGATCTAATGCAACCTTCCAAAAGCCATCTTTTACTTTTGTAGCTAACTACTAAGATTCAGTAGATGTGATACGTTAGACTATTTCCATCATTTATGAGTGAATGTTGAATGTATAGACAATTTTCAGCTTTATTTAAACTTTCCAAATGCAAACAACCTGTTAGTAATAGCACACAAATAGACAATAAAGTTTAAATAAAGTTTAAAATTTTCTATACATTCAACATTCACTCATAATGATGGAAATAGTTCAACATATCGCATCTAATAATATACCATCATTACAAACCTTCAGACAAATACAAAGATTCAAGTCTCCTCATTGATGAAAGCCACAAACTAGAAACTAGTCTGGGGATATTGATGAGTAGGCACTTGATAGAGATTTTATCCATGAACCTTCTTGCATCCATTGATTACTCTGACTTTCACTGAGGTGTGCTACTGTATGGAGAGTTTTGCCTCTGTGAAAAATAACTTGTGTAAGCATAAAGAATGGTGATCATGTGATGTTTGATGGTTATTATTATTATAATTTTGTTATAAGGTTTAATGAATTTACTAATTCTATTATTAATTCTTATATTAAAGATAATCTATAGTATATTATTATAATCAGAACCTTTTCACTCTTCATTTGTTCTAAGATAAATCTTTTTTCATTTTTATGTTTTTCTCCCCCTCCTCCCAGGAATTAATTAACAATAATTGGTAGCTATTAAGAACTAAAGTAGAATTCATTATAGATATAATAAACACCTTCATACATCACCATTCTTTTTAAATTCATATAAATAAAGATATAATAAAAGACAAATGACTCCCAATGTGCATTTCGTGTTGAACCAGCACTCATCAGTTGGCCCAGATCACTATCTCTTATATATATCTCTATTATATGCAAAGTATTTATCTAGAGTAAATTGTTACATTTTCATTTACCATTGCCAAATTCCCTCCACTCACAACTTTGACGCCATTCATTTCAGATAAATACACTAACGATTATTACTAATCATTTTCGAAACTAGAGATTATCTCTAGCACAGATATAAACTTTAAACCTCAGTTAAAGATTAATATATCTGATTTTTTAATTTTACATACACCCAGAGTTAATCACCTTTTTCTGTCCCGTATGTAATATCTTTATAGATATTATAAATACCTCCATACTTCCCCATTCTTTTTAAATTCATATAAATAAAAATATAAATGACCCCCAAGATGCATTTCGTGCTGAACCAGCACTCATCAGTTGACCCAGGTCACTATCTCTCATATATATCTCTATTATATGCAAAGTATTTATCTAGAGTAATATTGCAGCAGTATTTATTCTAAATCACTTTAAATAACTTGGTAAGTTTTTTGAGTAGACTGACGAATGTAGATGTTAAAGCATAATTGCAAGATATGGTTGTTTTGTTTCACAAGTTAAATAGAATATTTTAATATAATAAAATTACTCCTTCAACTAAATTAATTGTAATTAAACTGAGAGAGTGCAAACTTCTCAAGCGCTTATGACTATCACCAGCCAATCAGATCAAGCACTGAGATAGAGAATTTAACAAGAAAACGGTGGTTCCACCTTCTTCTTTACTTGTCTTTCTATATATCCAAGCCAGTCTAAAGTACTTAGACCAGAAAGCGTGAATCTTAAATATCTTCACACTCAACGCACTGAGTGCAAATTACAAACATAGAGCATGAAATCTTTCGATTTACTCAATTAATAGTGTATAGTGCTATTGTTCTGCTAAATTTATTACAAGAAGATGAAATATAAAGACATGTTAATGTTACATAAAAGCAGTGAAAAAATTTAATTTAAAAATACTTCGTAAGATCATGAAAATGTGATGGCAAAGTTAAAAAGATCACTCACTATGTACTTCAGCTTTTGATGGGAATGATATTGAAATGTGTGAATGCTAACAGTCTTTAAACAAGTATTTTATAGTGAATTCAAGTAGGATTTCATGGGAAAGGCTGACTCTAAAATGAGATTGAATTCATACATTAGAAGGGTGTGGATTAGAATAGACTATATTACGGAATTACTATCAGGAAAGATGTTGAAACTTTTCAGAAAAAAAATTCAAAAATTAACTGAATTATAAGATATCAAAGACATTGTAGAACCATATTATGATAAATGCTGGTGTGTTTGTGATTTGTGTAATCATTAAAAAACTTGAAAATGCCCATACACATTTATGAGTAACTATTAAGGAAGCAGTCGATATATAAATAGAAACTAATCATCAACTACAGATAATAAAAACTTTTCTATCATAAACCTTGTTACTGCCAATGGTTTTTATTGAATGATTTACTGCTTAGGAATTCATAAGTTAATAAACATCACATGATCATCACTTTTTAAAACCAATACTGCCTAATAGGATAGTGGTGGGTTTGGTTATTAAAGAACCAAAGACACCAAAATGTATAGGTACTGAACTGAGTTCAGACCTATATGACCTTATAAGCTAATGATCTTGGATTGAGAATATTAGTGTTTTCAATTTAAGACTCATAGTTTTGTAGTTAACTAGAGATAAAAGGTGGTTGCTGAAGGATTGCATTAGAGCTTAAGATCTAGGTGCAATACTCTCAGATCCAAGGCTCCTCACTGACGAAGGCCATAAGCCAGAAACTAATCTGGGGATATTGGATAAGTAGTCACTAGATAGGGATTTTATGCACAAGCCTTCTGGCATCCATTGATTGTTCTAGCTTGCACTGAATGGCAATATGTATAGATAGTTTTTTTTTAATTTATTTGAGCAATAGAAGTTATGGACTGAAGCCATGATCCGTGGATTTTGAACTCCAGAGTTTGCTACATATCAATGCACCATATGATGCAGAACACTGTCAATAATAATCAAGGGCTATTTCTTGAATATACTAAGCTATTGTTTAATAACTCATCTTGCTTTCAGAAAGAACTTTGATATATGCAGATGTTCATTTATTTCTTCTTTAGAAAAGCAATTGTCATTCTTTAAAAAAAATGAATATGTTAAAAAGAAGTGTAGAGAGTAAGATGAAGAGAGAAATAATAAGAAAAAAATAATTGATGATCTAAAAATAATCATTATAAGTGACTAAAGTATAGGTAGTGAATAAATAGACTTAGAGGTTGTGAAACAAAGTACAAAATTTAATTTATTTATTTTTTTAAAAAAGAAAACTAGTTCTATAAATTTTCTTTTCAATAAGAATTAAATTCAATTTCATAAATAAAATACTTTAAATTTTATCAAACTCTTACTAGTTAAAAATACTTAAGATAAAATAATCTTTTAGTTACATATATTTATATGTCAAGTGAAGTTGCCGTATTTACAAGTGACAAAAATATTCAAGTTGAAACTTCGAATTACCAAGTATCTCTTACACAAAATTCCCGAGTACGATATGTAGGGTTTGCATGTGTGGTTATAATGACTTAAAATTTTAAACTAAGATAAAAGTCAATAAATAAGCTGTCAATACCTGATGACAGTTTGAAACTCGTTTTACAAACACAAACTTGGACTTATTTTTAAAAAATAATTCTACTTTCAAAATACTAAGATAATAATGAAAACTAAAATTAATCTCTGAGAGTATAATAATAAAAAAATTTATAATAATGATTTTTTTTTTTCAAAATAATTTACTTAAACAATAACAGAATAGATAAAATTATAATGTATATACCGGAATATCTTTAACCATTTCAATTCAGAAAGCTGTTGGAAATGCTTTAACTAGTAGTTTATTACTACAATTCATGATTTATCTATTTATCTTATAATATATATGTTTACCCCCAGAATAATTAAAATCGTTAAATGATAGAAAAAGTAAAATATATACATTAGATTAATATTAATAATAAAAAAACCTAATCAGAAAAAAAAAATTATTCGTCTGCAACAAATACGCACATACATATTATACACACACATGTGTTATTACAGTTTGATTTATAAATGTGAAATTTTTTTCATACACGGTGCAAATCACAGATAAATACATTAATGATTCTAACTAATCATTTACTAAATTAGATATTATTCTTAACCAGATGTGAAACTCATCTTGTGAGATTAATTTCTTTTCAGATATTTTCATTCAAATATTTCAAGAATGTGTGGAAGGGTAAAAGTTTTTAAATATAAATAATTATATATGTAGGTGTATATAATATAAAAAGCATGCCAATAACTCTAAACAAGCTTATTTTTTAGGATAAATGCTATAAGAGAAAGCATTCAAATCATCTTTATTAAAGTTGTCACCCCATTCCCAGAACGGTTTTGAGCTATGGCTCTCTTCAGTGAGGAGCTATAAATATATTGTCATGGAATAAATGTAATTATGAAAAGAAATGATGAAGATAAAGAGCACTGTGTTTTATTGTTTAAATTATTTTTGCTTGTTAGATTTATTAAATAAAGTTATATTTATATATGAAATATTGAAAAAAGTGAAATGTTTAAACTGACAAAATTTATATTATTTAAAACAAAAACAAAAAAATATCCTAAATTCAATTTTCATAAATACAGTGAAACCTTTATTTATCATTCATGCATATATCTTTTTTATCTGCACTTACAAAAATACATATTTTTTTCTGGCCCTATCACTTTTAAAACTGTTATTTTGTCATATCTATCACTGATAAATAATGTTTTGATGCAATATATTTCTGCATGGATAGTTTTTTTTTTTTTTAATTTAAACAAGATGCAGTAATTTTAGTCTTCCTTCTCTTTATTTTGAACTAAATGAAATAATGAAACATTATGAATAATGCTGAATTAGGCATGATTATAAATGCTCATTTTTAAATTAAATTTATTTCAACCATGTCTATTTGCATCTTTATGCAGGACTTACCCATTACTTTGGTTTAATTATTTTATTTCTATTCCTCAGTAGTTTTTTAAAACAAAATTTGAAATGATATACTGTAATTTTTGCTTTCAGTTCTTTCTTTTGACTCTGTGAAGAATTGAAAATACTAATATGAAGATATTAAAAATAATCACGTTCACTTTTTAAGATTTAATTCATTGCAAATGTGTTTGCATATTCTTATTTTCATCACTTTTATTTGTTAATCTGATTTATTATCGAATTATTGTTTTGTTCCTGTTCAGTAAAAAGTAAAAGCTTTCAAAGTGTACCTATTTCATATCATGCTGCTTATGTGCATAGCCGATGTGAATTCATCACTTTTATTTGTTAATCTGATTTATTATCGCATTATTGTTTTGTTCCTGTTCAGTAAAAAGTTAAAGCTTTCAAAGTGTACCTATTTCATATCATGCTGCTTATGTGCATAGCAGATGTGAATCGTAGTAGACAAATTGTAAAACTATGGTTAAATGTTTTATGTTTTCAGAAAACGAATATAAATACATATGTTTCTCAGTAAGTGATGAAGTTATAAAATTTCTGTCTTGCATTGGTGGTCGAGAGGTCAGCGCGACTGCCTTGCACTTGCAGGCAGTTGCCTGGGTTGCGGGTTCGCGTCCCGGCCGATGCTATGACACTAAAAAAAAAAAGGTTATAAAATTTCTTCATATTTATAACATTTTAAACCATAATTTTAAAGGTCTTTTTATTTTCGTTTTGTTAAAAATAAAAACAAAATTAAGATTGTTATGGAATATAAATATAAGAAATCTGAAAATATTTCATCACAATGCGCTACTTTATGTAATATTCATGTAATATTAAAATTACACAAATATAAAAATGTGTGCACAATTCCAAAGTACAAATAATAAATATAGAATATTTTGAATTATAAAATCTGATTAAAATTTTATATTTATTTCAATCAATAATCATTAAGCTGTTTTTAATCTATAATTTTTAATAGCTTCTAGATGCTATTACAATTTTTTAATTATGTTTTATTTTCTACAGAAAAGGTATAAAATAACAGGTCAAAAGAGACATCACGGCTTCATAGCAGGATGTGTTATTTTAAAATAAATGTATAAAATTAATCTTAAAAAATGGCATTATGACTCCTCTTTAACATATCTCAAATTTAATCCTTACATGATAAAATAATTTTAGTGATAAATTTGGTTAAGTATTATTAATTATTAGTTAGTATATTAAAATTAAAGTATTAATTAAACAGAAAGTCTTTTCTATTACCTTTTTGTTATACACAATTTTAAATCTGATACAGTCTTTTATTTCATATTTGTTTCATTTTTCATAATATTTGATTGGATACAAGTATAATCTATGTACCTAGAGTTCTAGATGTAATTATGCAAGGGGATTGAGCTCAGTCTGTCAAAGAATTTTGCAGAATAAAAATGTCTCTTACATGAACTACATGATAAATTTTACAAATATATTTTTTAATATTAGCACAAAATCTCTAATTCACTATTTTTCTATTTCATATTCATTTTTATTTCTCTCATGCATATTACTCACTATCCTGAAACATTCTGGTAGCTGCATGATCACACTCTATTAATAGTCAGATGATGCTAATATATTCTAAGAAATAATAAATAAATAATGTACAAGTTAAACGTATAAATATTTGAAAACCAGGCACTCTTCACAAATAATATTGGCATCAGCATGGGATTTGGGCTTTCATCATCAGATTTGTAATGATATGGATAGCTGAAAAGCTCGAGGTTGGAGTAGAATGAAGTCTGTCCATTAAAGTGTGAAGATTTGCTATCTTAATATAAAAAATTGAACACTGATTATATATATATGTGTGTGTGTGTGTGTGTGTGTGGGAGATGATAATCTGGACCAACTGATGAGTGCTGGTTTAGCACAAAATCCATATATTGGTAATTATTTATGTTTTCTATATGTATGTGGTCATGTGTGTCAGTTGTATGAGATAGCATGGATAGTTGAAAGGTGCTTGAAAATCTGAGTTCAAATCCCCTATTCTTACAATTAAGTTAAAAGTATGTAGACAGATGTATGTTATTTATGTTATCACATTACAAGTCATGAAGATACTCTTGGCTCTCTCAAGAAAATGGCAGCATACAAATGTCTATGTAGAATAAAATGTGTGTGTGTGTGTGTGTTTGAAGACAACAAAATTTCTTAAATTGTAATTAGCATGTGTTCAAAAGAGTATGAAATAGTATTTCAACTGACTGGTTAAAAAAAAAAATCAAGAATGTGCCTAAATAACACCTTTTTTATGTACAGTTTTTAAAAGATATGATGTTAATATAAAACACATAAACAGTAAGTTTAGTTAAGCAAGCCAATGACAAACAATATATTCTCTAAATAAAAATAAGTTATTATTTTTCCTTTTTTAAAAAGATTAATAATAATTTTATTGCTATTCTCATGCATTTTTTCCCATGTGTCATAGCATCAGCCGGAAAGCGAACCCGCTATCCCGGAACAACTGCTTGCAAAGCAGTCATCGCTGACCTCTTGAAACTACACAAAATCATATTCTTCCTTTATAATATAGTATTATTTCCTTCTAAAAGGTCGATACAATATTTAATTTATCATTACAAAAAGCAAAAATGTATGCTTCCATGATAAATTCATCTAACGGGATTGTGCTGAGATGGCAGAAATAAAGCACCTTTCATTATAATTTCATATTCTCAAGTTTCCAAGAACACAATGATTCTTCTTAGGTAAAGAATTTAGTACATTTTAAAGTTTATTATAACAAATAATATAAATATACAGAATTTGAACTCAGACTTTCAAGCAACCTTCCACTATCCACACTATCTCATACTACTGATACACATGACCACACACATATAAAAAAAAAAATCACCAATATACATGTTTCGTGCTAAACCAGCACTCATCAGTTTTTTTAATGTTTTTTTTTTACCATTTATTATAAATAGTAAAACAATTATTATTATATAAGCATTATTTTTTAAAGACAACACTTACATCCCCTTAAAATTTTTAACTTTGTAATTTTTATTGAATTTATTGAATATATGTGTATCAATTATATGTAATGATGATAATTAAATAAAATAATATTAAATCATTATTATCAATAATTTTTATTAAAGTTATTATCATTCTAAAAGTGTTTGTTTATATGTGAGTATAAAATATATTAATAAACAAGAACTAAATATAATTTTTACAATAAAAAAATTAATAACATGCAAATTATTTTAATATACAAATGGGGACCCAAAAATCACCAGAATTTTGTAATTAAAAATCGTATATTTATTTTTCGGTGTTACAAATTGAATCGCTTTTAAAAATACAGTCTATTTTAAGCAACGCACTTTTCAAAGTAGTCCAAAAACACTTGCAAAGTAATGCATTTTAATGCTGACATTTTTTGCCCCCAGTTCTAATTCTGCAAAAAAAAAAAATTGAGACTTTTTTTTACATTCGAGAGATTTAAAAAAAAAAAATCACACAAATTAAGATCGAGTGATTACAGCCGATAGATAAGTTTGAGTCCACTTGAACTTAATTAAAAAGTGTTTCACACTCAAGGCTTTGAGAGCTATAACACACATTTTCTTTGCACAAAATGGGATGTTTAGGTGATGTCATTTGGTGATGTCATGTTTAGGTGATGCCATGGTGATGTCATTTGGTAGATTGATGCAGAAGGGTTTCTGCAAGAACTATGTAACAGCACAAATATATATTACAAGAGGGCACATACCAGAGAATGATTCCGGTTATTTTTGAGTCCCGTCTCATATGTATAATATATATTTATTCAATGTATATATATACAATGATAAAATGTTACAATGCTGAAAAATATGTAACATTTGAAATAATAAAACTTTAAACAATGTCTATAACAATGCACTGTTCTCTAGCATCAAAGACAATCCATTTACAGATAAAAAATTGAACTCACTTTTATCTGTAATGTGTATTGCCTTTGATATTAGGGGGCATTACTTTAACATAACTAGTGTTTGGAGGTTTTATTAACCTGAATATTATTTATTTTTCAGCATTGAAAATGCTATCATTAAATGTTTGATATTTCCTGTTTGTTTGCAATATTTATAGAATGATGAAATAAAAGTTGATTTGAATGAAGCTGCAATAATATCTCAGCCAATTTAATACTTGCCTTTACAGTTACTATTATTTTAATCTACAGTCCCATATAAGGCATTGGACAACAGACAAAAATGGATTATTCTTCCATTTTTAAATATGCAATGGCTTTAATATTAGAAAGAATTGCATTATATATATTGCTTATAACACTTCTTTCATATACACTTCAATGCAAATAAATTTTCTTAAAAACTTCTTTATTTTCCTTACAGTTTCAACTGTCCGGCAGTGATGAAGACTGCTGGACAGTCGAAACTGTAAGTAAAATAAAGAAGTTTTTAAGAAAATTTGTTTGCATTGAAGTGTATATGAAAGAAGTGTTATAAGCAATATATATATATGATTATATAAAGATATGAAAAGAAAGTGAAAGAGAAGAATAAGACTTGCATTAATTAGTAAGTGCTTACTTTGAGTATTATATGAGTATATTTCTGTCTAAAATCTGATTTCAAAGTCTGCACATTACTTGAAATCTCTTTTAATATAATTCATTCTAAAATCTGCATACAGATAAGTGTAAAAAATTCTGATATTTAGAATTATTATATCATAAAATAAAGTACTTGAAAAAACAGTGTATAATAATATACATACATAATTGAAATCAGTTATATGTGTATATGTAAATGAGTATTAATAATGAATAACTAGTGGGCGTTAGTTGTATATATATATTTAATGTGTGGATATATGTATATATATATTTAATGTGTGGAATTATCCATTTATAATTACTTTAATTAGAAAACACTTTATTTAGAATAGTAGTTAATGCAGGGCAACATCCCATCAAGAATTAAAGTAAAACTGAGACAATTAGCTTTCATTAATTACTGTTCTAGGTAAATGCTTTCTAATTAAAGTAATTATAAATGGATAACTCCATACATTAAATATTTCCACCTAAAACATCCATTAAATGTATATATAATACCATCAAATGAAATATATATACACATTATGTGTCTCAAAGTTTAATAGTCAAACATCAGTTTTTTTTAATGATAGCAAGACTGGATCTAACCTAGATAAAGATTGATTGGTCAATGAGTATCTAACTATTATTAATTAGAAAGAAATGAGAATCAAAAATCGCATTAATCCACATGAATATCTAACTATTATTAATTAGAAAGAAATGAGAATCAAAAATCGCATTAATCCACATGAATATCTAACTATTATTAATTAGAAAGAAATGAGAATCAAAAATCGCATTAATCCACGTGAATGGGAAACTAATCATAAAGTTAATACCTTTTCCTTCACTGCTCCTCAATGAAGAGCCATTGAAGAAACTTGTGCTCTGCAATGAATTATTTTAAAGCTGTTTTTTTTTTGTTTTGCATTCCAAAAGTGAACAATGCCTTATTTCTACCATGCTGATCATGTGCTTTGATTTTAATATTCATTTTAATTTGGTTATTATTTTTTAAATTTAAATTATTAAGAAAGGCCGCATAGATGGACAGTTTAATATTTTTACTTTAGAATGTTGAGTATAGATAGGCTACATAGATTTCTCACCTAAAAACTTTTCAAAAATCTCAGACTAAAAGTTCGTAGCCAAAACAATGCCTGCTTCCAGAATGCAATATGAAGATGCTAGCATAAAATTACACTGACAGGAATGTGCATCTACAGCATGATATTATTTGATGGACATGCTCCTCATCCAGTACAGTAATGTGCATCTGCCTGGTGAATGAATTATGTATATAAAATAATTAAAGAGAAATGCTATGTATGGGGGAGAGCAGTCTATCTGCTGACTTATAGTCCCTATCCATATAGCTAAAAAGGGTCAATGGTGCAGGAAATGTCTGCATTTATTACAATGCAATGACTACATCTTTGGGTTATGCATTCAATTGGGCGTTGCCCTCTATGCAAACACACTTCACATTACATTGATATAAACACCCATATATCCCTCCACCAGCATCGACCTAACCACAAGACAAATAACCTGAAATTAAACCTCTTCAAAATAAACCTAAACAATTAAAATATAAAGTTATTGATGGAATTGCAGAGAGAAATTTACAATAAACCCAATGGCACTCATCATAAGGTGCCGCATTGGCCCCAACAACTTAAATACATTTGAAAATTCAGCATGAGGTGTCATATTTACTGATATCTATATAGTTTAATCATATGAAAATCAAAAAAAAATATTAACTAAACATTAATGAATCTATGAAGCTGTCTACATCCAACTTAAATTTAATACATTTAAATAATTTAGTCAATAAATATTAATAATAAAAAAATAGAAATTTAATTAAATTAGCAAACTCAAATATATAAAATTTGAAATCTTAATAAGTCAGATAAAATTCATTTTAAAAGTTATGATTGGCTAGTTATTAAAAGTTTGTTAAATATTGATGAAAGTTCTTAATTACTTTTTAAAATTTTATAGTTCATACTTTACAGTAGAGGAGCTCATGGTTCTTTGGGTGAATTCCTGTGAAGGTTTTATTAGTCATACTTTAATGGAAGACCATTCTGTTGTTCATACAGTAGTTAATCTGGAGGCTGTCTTAGCTGGTTCAATCCTGGAACTATTTTATTGTAGGACCCATATGATTTGGGTCTACAATAGTGCCATTCATAAATTAACAGTCACTTCATTTGAAATAAGAGAAAGGTGAAAAATGCATCTTTTCACCCTTCTCAAAAAATCAAACTGGAATTAACTTTTATTGAAAAATTTTTTTCTTTTTATTTTAATCCTCCAGATTCACTGAACATGGTTTCCTGTTCCAATGATTTTCATTAAGGTCCGAGTGTTGGTTGCTGTTTCTATTGGATATTCTAATTTTTTATTCTATTATCTGACTTTTTAATTATATAAGAGTCCCAAAGGCTAGTTTGCTTTTCATTTAATTAATAAAACAATCATTTCCATTTACTGAGATTACATAGAAATCTTTTAACAAAAATATTTTATCTTTAGATCTTGTAATTTTTTATAAAAAAGTATGTTCAAATACTTTTTTTAAAAAAAAAAATACTTTTAAAATTTTCCATCTGTGTGACAATATATATGTTATCATAACTCATTTAATTTTGGCTTTTAGTTTTTTTTCTTTTAAAACAATTTTATTTGAGATTTATTTTGCCCTTTTATTTTAGTTTTAAAATAATGTAATGCATATGTATACCATTACTATATTTTAAAATAATGTAATGCATATGTATACCATTACTATATATATATATATAGCATTCCAATAGCTCTAAACAAGCTTATTTTTTAAGATAAATACTACAAGAGAAAGGTTCAAATCATCTTTATCTAGGATTATCCCCATCCCCAGACTGGTTTTGAGCTATTGCTCTCTTCAGTGAGGAGCTAGGACAGCAGATTTTAAAAAAACTAACTCAAAATAAGCATTTATCTAAAAGTTAATTCCTAAGAAGAAAATCTGAAATTTTTAGACCTCTACAAGTCTTTAAATTCAGCTTGCCATCTGAAGTAATCATATGGGTCTGAATTTAATTCAGAAATTCCATATATTAATGTGCTTTGTAATTTAATTTAGCCAAATCCCCAAACAATTATATAATAATAGTAATAAAATTATATTATGTGTCACATGACCTATATAGCTTGCATTTACCAATATGTAATATAAAGAGCATTCCAACAGCTCTAAACAAGCTCATTTTTTAATGATAAATGCTACAAGAGAAGGCATTCAAATTCCCTTTCCCTAGAATCATTCTAATCCCCAGACCAGTTTCAAGCTAAGGCTCTCTTCAGTGAGAATATTTAAAAAAAAATAAAGTTAATTCTTAAGAAGATCTGAATTGTTTAGACCTCTACAATTGTTTAAATTCAACTCTCCATCTGAAATAATCATATGGGTCTGAACTTAATTCAGAAATCCCAGATGATTTGAATGCTTTCTCTTGTAGCATTTATTAAAATAAGCTTGTTTAGAGCTATTGGAATGCTCTTTATATTACATATTGGTAAATGCAAGCTATATAGATCAAGTGATATATAACATGATTTTATTACTATTATTATTTTACTGTTTGGGGCTTTGGCTAAATTAAATTACAAAGCACATTAATATATGGGATTTCTAAATTAGGTCATGTGACATATAACATGATTTTATTATATATATATAATGCTTTCCCTTGTGACATTTATTATATAATTAAAAAAGCTTATTTAGAGCTATTAGCATGCTCTTTATATTATACATATACAGTGTATATAGAAATCTTGAATGTGTAGAGTTATCCATTTAAATCAACTTAATTAGAAAGAACTTAACATAGAATAACTGCTCTAGACCAAGAGTCAAAGAAAACTGACAGACTGGCTGCATCAGTCTGTCAGTTTTCTTTGACTCTTGGTCTAGAGCAGTTATTCTATGTTAAGTACTTTCTATTAAGTTGATTTAAATGAATAACTCCACACATTCAAGATTTCTACATGACTCTTTGTCTGGAGCAGTTATTCTATGTTAAGTTCTTTCTATTAAGTTGATTTAAATGGATAACTCCACACATTCAAGATTTCCTTCAAAAACATCCATTAAAAATATTGTATTAATATATATGGGTAAGATGAAAAGAAAGTTTTTTGTGTTATACTAATGACTATTTTCATTATATAATCATGAAAATATTAAATATAATATGGATAGAATACATGTACATTTTTTTATTATTGTTATTATTAGTGATTTTTATTGTATATTCTAAAAGTCTAACATCTGATTTATGTAGTTATTATTTAATATGTGCCTCTACATATATTTAAACATGTAATATTTTAGAGAAATATACTTCTAAACACTGGCTATGTTATATGGACCTAGGAACATTGCATTTAATTTAGATAATGCTCAGAAATACATCTCTCCAAAAATTGCACATTTTGTTATAAATATAGAATTAGTATATTGTAAATTATATTAAGAATATCAACTTTTAATAAGCTTTGAATTAAATGATATGCAATATAAATGAGAGACAAATTATGTTTATTTTGTATATCTATGCATATTTCATAAAAACATAGTTCCAATATTTAATAAATCTGTAACATACGAGGATAAGACTTATGCAATTGATACAATAGATAATTAACTACTCTCAATCCTTAGCATAAAACAATAATTTTTATGAGAAATGTTCCGTTCCATTTTCTCTCCTTACCACATTTTTTGATGTAGAAGTTGCCTGAAATACTTAAACTAGAAATAATGATTATTAAAATAATCATATCAGTTATTTTAAATTGATTGGTATTATTAACATGTCTGAGACTTTTCACTTTAAGCATTGTCAGTGCGGATTCCATAAATGAAAATATGTAATATAAAATACATTGATTAATATTTGGATATGCAAATGATGCAATGGGTAATTGTAATACTCGCTAGCCACAGCATAAACAATAATTTTTAAGATAAAAGATAAGTCCAATTTCTCCCATTACTTTGTTTTCTTTTTGTCTTTGCTGTAGTTAAAGGGTATTTCAATCATCTATTTACCAGTTGTATAAATCTTAGTCTTAGTGTATTACATTTATACTGTGCACTGGAAATATTTTATATTACATATTTTTATTATTTGATACAGCGTTGTTTATGTTTAAATTGAGAAAACTCTCAGACAGGCAAATTAATATTTATCAATTTAAAATATCTGTAAAATAACTCGTGTGATGGATTTAATATTCATTTCTTTCTGGCTTATGTGTCTCAGACAACTCTATATCAGAAAATGAAGTAATGAGAGAAGATGAACCAGTCTTTTCTCATAAAAATTATTGTCTTATGCTGTGGCTAGTGAGTATTTATTGTGCTAGTTGTATTATTCTTAATATTAATATATATATATATATATATATATAAGCCTACATTTGTATTAATAGTAATTACTGAAATATAGGCTTATTATATACCTGTATCAATATATGTAATATATAGTGTATATGAGAACAAACTGTCACATGACCAACCATTCTCCACACTATCTTATAACACTGATACACTTGAACACATATGTGTTGAAAAGATAAATAATCACCAATACATATATTTTATGCTAAACCAGCAATCATCAGTTGGTCCAGATTATCATCTCTACACATATATGCAATAAGTGTGCAGATATATATTAAGATAGCCAATCTTCATACTTTAATGAACAGGCTTCAATCCACTGCACCCTCCAACTCTTCAACCATCCATCCAATTGAAAATCTGATGATGGAATGGTCAAAGGCCACCCTGAGGCTGAGATTCTCATCACACCCATGTTGACCTAAAGTCAATCTGATCCCTCATGTACAGTTCAGTTATTACATAGTAGAGATGTCTGTCTATCCCTCATATATGTATTAAATGGATTATGTCCTGTAAACAAGGAGTCAGATCGACTTTAGGTCAACATGGGTGTGACAAGAATCTCAATCTCAGAGTAGCTTTTGAGTATTCCATCATCGGATTTTCAATTGGATGAATGGTTGAAGAGTTGAAGTGTGGAGTAGATTGAAGCTTGTCCATTAAAGTATGAACATCGACTATCTTAATATATATCTGAGCACTTATTGCATATATGTGTAGAGATGATAATTTGGACTAACTAATAATTACTGTTTTAGCATGAAATACATATATTGATGATTATTTATCTTTTCGACATATATGTGTTCAAGTGTATCAGTGTTATGAGCTAGAGTGGAGAATGGTGGGTCATGTGAAAGTGTGTGCTCATATACCCTATATATTAATAGATTAATTGCATATATTTTGTACTTAATTATTCCATTAACAATCTTATTTTGTTTTATTACATTATTATAGTTATTGTATTTCTGTGTTGTATCATTTCTTTATTCTCAGGAATGTTCTTCCTTTGCACATGCATTATGCAAATATGTGTAGGATTACATATTCAAATAATTATATTTGAATATTATATATACGTGTATGCATTTTTTCAAGTTTTTAGATTTGTCAGAATATCTCTCATCTCAACTCACCATACTGCAACTATCTATCAGTACACAAACGCAGACCACCCTTTCTCATTATGCATGCATTTTGGAAGCGTTTTTCATTCAGAAGTACTTTGAAAATATATATATATATATACTTTGCTGCTGTATCTACTTTGAAATATATATATATATATACTTTGCTGCTGTATCTCACTTTACAAAATATATGAGCAAAGACATCACTAAAAGACAAATGACTACCAAGATGTCAATTAAAGTTTAACCATCACTCCTCAGTTGGCCTGAGTTACAATTTCTTATATATAAATATCTGAAAACCAGGCACTCTTCACAAACCTGGGAGCTTAATTGTAAGTATAGAGGATTTGAACTCAGATTTTCAAGCACCTTTCAACTATCCACACTATCTCATACAACTGATACACATGATCACACACATGAAGAAAATATTAATAATCACCAATATGCTAAACCAGCACTCATCAGTTGGTCCAGATTATCATCTCCCACACATATATATAATCAATGCTCAGTTTATATTAAGATAGCAAATCTTCATACTTTAATGGACAGGCTTCAATCCACTGCAACCTCCAACTTTTCAGCCATCCATGTCATTGGATTTGAGTTTTCATTATCAGATTTTCAATGATATGGATGGATGAAAAGTTGGAGGTTGCAGTGGATTGAAGCCTGTCCATTAAAGTATGAAGATTTGTTATCTTAATATAAACTGAGCATTGATTATATATATGTGTGTGGGAGATTATAATCTGGACCAACTGATGAGTGCTGGTTTAGCATGAAATACATACATTGGTGATTATTAATCTTTTCTACATGTGTGTGGTCATGTATATCAGTTGTATGAGATAATGTGGATAGTTGAAGGGTGCTTGAAAATCTGAGTTCAAATCCTCTATACTTACAATTTCTTTTATATATATATATATATATATACTATATAAATATATATATATATATATATATATATATATATATATATATATCTTCAGCATTTATTCAGTATTTATAAATATCAAATTATAAGTATTGAACACTCTGCACTCATAATGCCAACCACTTCATATAAATACATTAATGATTATTGCTAATCATTTATTAAACTATAGATTATACTAGACCAGATATAAGCATTAAATCTCAGGTAAGGAATAATATGTTTGTATTTTAACACTTGAATCTCCATGTGCCACATTACACTACTCTTATGTGAGAAAGAGATTGGTTTCTATCTACTTTTAACATTTTGTGTGTACTGAGAAATATATTTTCAAGTATTTTTGTCAGTGCATTCCTTATATCAATTCTACCATATTGCAACAATCCTTCAGTACATATATAAATTTTAAACCTCAGTTAAAAAATAATACATTTGTATTTCATACCTATTTAGGCTGACAATTTGATAATTTTCACTACACCTACAAGATATACACATGTGAGTGTAATATAGATATGATAAAAGAGTTTATACTTTAATATTTATATTACTGATTTAGTATATTTTCAGTATATTAGTGTCACATTGTTATAACAAGTGGATAACATTTAAAGGACCTTTAATTTATTTGAATGCTATTAGCTCTCTAATCCATCACATGATTTCTTTTATTTTTGTCATGTGCAAATCATTTCAACAATATTTAAGTCAAACATATGTCCATCTTCTTTTTCATGCTTTTAAATGCTGATAGTATTGCAGAGGAATTTAAAATAAATAATATGTACAAAAAATATTAAGAAATGAAAGTCACTACTATATGTAATTGTATTTATATGTTGGTCTATTTCCATCATCTAATATGAGTATTGAATGTTTTTAGAACAATTTAACTTTATTTCAATATTCCAAGTACATTCAACTGTCAGTAATAGCACACAGGTTAGTATATGTGCAATGTTTTGAGAGGTATTATTTTTCGCTCTTCTTCAGTTGTTGCTGACCTGTGTGCTATTACTAACAGGTAAATGTATTTTGGAATATTTAAATAAAGTTAAATTTTTCTAAAGACATTTAATACACATATTAAATGATGGAAATAATCCAACAATATAAATATAACTAAAACACCATTATCACAAACCTTCAGGAAAATGCCCATTAATGTATGTTTCAAGTATTTAAAATAAAATTGATGTAATATGTTCTTGCTCAAACAGTATATTTTATTAAATTAAATTCAGTAATGTATGTATATAATATTCATTTTATAAGGTGCAGACAGTCAGTTGAAATTAAATTGAAAGGCTGCAAACCTCTTGCGCTTATTATAATACTTATCTGACAGCCAATCAGATGTTATGATGGCTGTCTGAATAGTGATGAAACTGTAATCACAAGACAGAGAATTTTACAAGAAAAGGGTGGTTCGCCCTCTTCTTTACTTGTCTTTCTATATATCTAAGCCAGTCTCAAGCATTTAGGTTTGAAAGTATGAAGCTTTAAATATCTTCACATTTAACTCACTGAGTCTAAATTACAAACATACAGCGCGAAATCCTACAATTTACTACACAGTAGTTTTTAGATGTTATAAATTGCAGTAATGTATGTAAATAATATTTATTTTATAAAGTGCAGATAGTCAGTTGGAATTAAATTGAAAGGCTGTGAACCTCTCATGCTTATTATAATACTTATCTGACAGCCAATCAGATATTACGATGGCTGTCTACATAGTGATCAAACTGTAAACGCAAGACAGAGAATTTTACAAGAAAAGGACAGTTCACCCTCTTCTTTACTTGCGTGAGAGGTTCACAGCCTTTCAATTTAATTTAAATTAAATTCACTATATTATTTGTATTATAATTCAATTGTTACTAATTTTTTTTTTCTGAGCCATATGGTAAAATGAAAATACTTAAAGAAAAGGGTTTTTTTTTCACATTTACTTTTATTATTGCTTAGCATGTTTTCAATATATTTTTGCTACATTATATTCATGGCATACAATGGTTTAATTAAATGGTCAATATTTAGCTTTCTTACTACCTAACATGGTTTCAATATAATTTTACTGTATCATATTTATGGCATATAATGATGTGATTAAAATTGTTAACCATTTACATGTTCCTACTAAGAAGATTAACACTGAAAACTGTGTACAGCAGGTTGACTTTATATTTTCACAAATAGCAGTTTTACAAAAAGTATTTTGAAGATTAAAATGGGAAGTTAGGGAGCAAAAGTAAATGGAGATTATTTAACTTATCTAATTTTGCATATAAAAAAAAATAAAGATTTATAATCGTGTATTATAAAAAGTTAACAATTGCAAAAAGAAAAGTAAAATTAATAATGATGAATTGGAAGAGTTAAAAACTACATATTTTTGGATTGTAATATGGATAGAAACATAATGGGTGAAATTATTCAGAGAGGTAAAGTTTTGGAGTGCTTTTGGTAGAAATAATTTTATATTAAAATAAAATATGCCTATGTGTTTGAAAAAAATAGTGTTTAATATTTGTATTTTATTATTTCTTATTATCTGAGGTTTGGACATTTAGTAGAAGAGCAGACCACTTAAAAATGTATAGAGAGATATATGTTAGGAATAACAAAAAGATTTGAAATAGACTACATGAATTAGAGAACAAATTGGTATTACTAATGGAGCAGATTTGGATTTATTGCTAGACGATATGATAGATAAAAAGTTTAAATTTTAAATTGGATCTCAAAAAGTTTATAAAAATCTAGAAAGGGTTCATATGGGAGATGGATGGGATATAATTTGGAAAAGAGAGGTTATGAAACTCAATTAATATATGGAGAGACTTTAAATTTTGCAGTAGATCAATGAGGATTGAAAATGGTAATGGCATATTGTATACATTATACGATAAATAAATAAAATTAAAATGTAGAAAATTAATTTTTTTTATTAATTTAATTTTTTTTAATACTTCATTTACTATTTTTTCTAATCATGGATAACTAAAACTGCGGCCGTAAAAAAATCATTGAAAAATGAATAATTTATTTATTTATTTTCAATTTTTTTTTTATTTGATATTTAATTAAGAATCTACTACCGTTTTTATTTCTACTTCTAGAATCTTAATTTTGGAAAAAAATTACATTTGTTATTAATCTATTTCGTTTTAAAGAAAGATTTATTGAAATGAATATTTATATAAAAATTCATTACGACAAGCATAACATTTTTTTTTTTTTAAATAAAAAAAAATAACTATATGATCAATTAAAGACATGCGCAACAGTTTTGTTTTTAATAAACTGCTTAAACGCTATTACTATTCTTACTTTGTTTTTTTTTCTATAACGTTATCAATAAGAAAAATTATATTTGTTATTAATACATCTTTGGCTTAGAAGAAGTTTTATTAAAACACATGTTTAGATTACATTTCACTAAAATAATCAGAAAAAATAAAATAAAATCAGTTGCACGGAAAGTCAAATGACATTCCATTATCAAACAACAGAATACGCTCAACAGATAGATGCTTTCAATATCCTAAATAATTTAGTGCCTTTGGTGGATGGTAGGGCTCAAAGTTCATGAATTGTAGATCAGTTTCTGCCACTTTCAATGCTATTTTTTGAATATTTACAGAGTGACAAATTATGAAGAGCATACAAGTTACTTAATTGAATAAAATGCAGTCAAAACTCTCTGTACAGTAGTGCCACCTAATGTGAGCCAGAGTAATCAATGAATGCAAGAATGTTTGTGCATAATCTCTCTGTCTAGTGCCTACTCATCCAATATATCTAGATTAATTTCTAGCTTGTGGCTTTCATCAGTGATGAGCCCTGAATTTGGAAGCACTGCCTCCAGATCTTAGGATCCAATGTAGTTTGGGGATATTGAATGAGTAGTCACTAGATAAGGATTTTATGGACAAACCTCCTTGCATCCATTGAATACTCTGACTTGAATTGGATCATATTACTGGATAAAGAGTTTTGCCACTGTTTTAATAGCTTGTGTCAGCATAGGAAATGGTGATAATGTGATATTTAGTGGTAAAATAAAATACCAAGAACATTCAGAATCTTAAATATCTTTTTTTTATGAAATAATGAAGTGTTAGACAAGATATGTTTTGAAAAGGCTTCCCAATATACTGTCATGTTATTGGATGTAGAAATTTTGGTTTAAATTGAGTTAACTCTTCATTCACTTTTGAGATTTTATAATAATGCAATATAATGTAATGTTCTAGATAATTATTAAGAAAACTTAAGTCAATCTACTCAATTCCATTTTTAATTCAGATGATATTTCATGAACACATCAATACCATTAACCTTTATAGATAAATTCACTAAAGTATTGTGATTTCAACAATTCATTTTGCATCTTTCTTGTGATGTATTATAAAAATAACAACAAAAATAAAACAACTAAAACAGGTCATAGCAAAGAATTACAGATAATATTGTGTAAACAATTTACATATTCTATAGAGCTAAATAAACACTAAATTTACAATGTAAACTTTTAAACTAAATGAATAAATAATGATTATAAAATGAATAATGTTATATTATAAACAATAGTATGATTGAATAAGGTGATAATTAAATTTACATTGACCAGATAATTCAAATAAGTAATAACATTGCTTTGAAAATAATTAGTTATGTGGATAGATTTTAATAAGTTTCAAAAATTTTAAATGCATATATAAGGAGCATACACTTGAAATTCACACCTCTTAATTTATTGTTATTGGCACAAAATAAAATAAAAAGCATTGCTTAACAACACATTAAGAATAATTTATCAATCATTTTCAAGTTTGGAAAATTCAAACAAAATACACCTTGATTCCACTTAGCAAGGATAATTGGTTCCCAAAAACTCATTGTAAAGCAAAATCATCTAAAAAGGAAGAAAATATAATACTTTCCTATGGGAAAAATTTAGCTCATTCTTGTGAATAAATATTATATCATAAGTTGTTAATATTGTATTAACAAGCAATTTAACCTAGTATATATAGTAGTTTTAAAAAATGTAATGTACAATATATGCATGTGTAAACAATACTATGTGTGTAATATACAGATATGCACTTAAAAATATGTATATAGGGAAGATAATGCAACTTAAATCTATGTGAAAAAAAACACTTAACTTAAAAGTTATTCTTTCTTACAATCCATCTATTCAGCACCTATCATCTTCTGATTTTTTGAATCAGCAGTTTCTTATTCTAAGGTCTATCATTATTTTTAAATCATTATATGATCATGGTTTTTTTTTAGAGAAGTATACCTGATGTTGATGGCTGAGAATCTCTAAAGAAAAAATTTAAAATGAATGAATAACTTGATTCTTTGATTTTCTTTTTGTACAATATATTATAAGTTCTCATCACTGATTTAAAGCATTATTAGATTTGATGTAGCATTACAAATCAAGATCAAATTCTTTGAAAATGCTGCTTATGGCCTTGTGATGAGAAATTAGTTCCTTCAGTTTTTTAATATCCAGGTTCTTCTCTATAGGTTTGTTGATTTTCCTTTTTTCATCCAGTTGCATGCATTCCTGGTTAGTTCATTCTTCAATGTGTGACTGCAAAAGTTCTTCAATGTTGTCATCATCAATATCGTAGGTGTTCTTTCCAAAGTGTTGACAAAGTGATACCTTTCTTGTTAAAGTTAGTATGTATTGAAAGTTGTGGTAAATCTTTGATTTGTATTATAAAGAAGTGATTTGGTGTTGCAATATTAGGTGCTTCTATGATTCCAATTGAAAATGTATGTAACTATAAGCTTTAAAAAAATTCCAGTTTCATTAGGGGAAAAAAGCAGTTTTATTGTACCTATGTACAGAAAAATAAACTGAAAAATGAAGGGTAAACTTCCAGCTGACAAAACCCACACTGAAGTTTCATGTTTTTAAATTTTTAGCCTTATATTATTTATGTGAAATTATTTAGAATTAAAAAGGCAATGTTTAATAATATCTCACTTAAATGTAAGGTTGTGACCATAAAGACTTGTTATTTATTAACAGTGTAAAGATAACCAAATTATAGAACTATACATTACAGAACCCTAATCACACAATTAATTTCAAAATAAAAATAAAAATTCTGACATATTAACAAAGAAAAAAAAAGTATATAATTGCATATTGTAATCAATATTTACAGAGTTTTTTTTTACAATAAATAGTATGCAGTCCTAAATAAACAGCATTTTATATACAAATACACTAGCTGTGACATGTTTTTGTTGTTGTTTCGCCATATCAAATTTTACTAAGTGTGATAGCCATTTTCTTTTGACTTAGAAATTTTTTAATAGTGCAGTACTTCAATTTATTTTTATTGCATTTTTATCATACAAAATGTATTATTAACTGCATCCATGCATGAAATCATACACACATTTTTAAAAACCAAAAATACATTTACAATAATAGTGTGAACTATAAATGAATACTCTCACTTCCAAACACAAGATAAAGACTTTGTGAAAAGATAGAATGAATCCATTTATCCTTTCAACCCAAACATTTATGTATGGGAAAATCTTAAGCATTTGGGGATGAGACCATTTGGAAGTGAGAGTATTCATTTATAGTTTAAAAAATCCGCAAAGCGCATGTGCATTACCTTAATGGCTGATTATTACTATTACAGTTTATAAAACATCACACTATGCAAAATAAATATCTCAATAAGAGTTTCAATTGGTTGATATTAGCATTCATACTGATTTTAATCTTAAATTGATTGACTGAATGATTTAGTTAATATTTACATTGTACACAATTTAAAATTAAATATTAATAGTATAACAATTACCATAACTAAATTACAATATGATGATTGTAATCTTTTCTGCAAGAAAAATACAGTTTATAAGATTGCAAAGATATCAAGTCATACATCATGTGACTTAATTTAATAAGCATGTACTGCAAATGTTATACAACGATGTTAATAGCTCTTAACAAGCTTTTCTGAATATCCCTTTCCCTGTGCTGGTTTTTAGTTGTTGGCTCTTGAGGCTTTGGTGATGTTATATTGCTAAAACTATTAATATATGGTACATCTGAACTTAATTCAGGTCCATATGGCTATTTAAATTAGATAGCTGGATTTGAAGACATATAGATGTCTGAAATGTTTAGATTTTCTACTTAGTAGTTAACTATTAAATAAATGCTGGACTTGAGCTGGTATATTTAGATGAATATCCTAGCACCTCACTGATGACAGCCAATAGCTAGAAACTAGTCTGGGGATAGGGATATTCCAAAAATCTTGTTAAGAGATATTAACACTCATTATATAAAAGTTTATAAGAATTTTAATCCATAAAATTGGGTAAATGTAGGATACAGTTTTTAAAGTAATGTACACATTTTAAAATTTAATACTGAATTAATATATTTGGTTGCTATACATCACGAAAACATGATTTTGATTATTTATTATACTGAATGAAACATTTTTTTTATTTTATAATTATTAATGATAAAAATCTTTACTTTGATTATATTATTAATAAAGTACTGATTGTTTTGAAAGATGCAGGATGAAAATTAAACAAAATATTGTACTGTGCATTTATTAATTATATTTTAAATTTACAATCAAAATATTGTAAACTGTATTGTGTTTATAAATAACCTCTGTAATGTACAATTTCAGCATAAATGTCACTATTTTTCTTTTGGATACAGTTTTAACAACTATCTTATGATGTTATCAGTATTATGATATGACCACCATTTTTTTATATGACCACCATTTTTAAAAATGGCCACCAAAAAATTTTGAATTTTTTTAAGATTGTTATAGTGAATAATCGATTGTAATTCAAAATGGTGGGTATTAATTGATGATCACTATTGTGAATCTTCACCTAAAGATACAGAACTAAGGAAAGTATAGGTGTATAATATAAATTAAACACTGTAATTACTGTAATTATATAGTGCTAAATTTGTACATGAATATAAACACTTTTTTTCACAAAATAAAAATTTCAAAAATTCTTTTTATTTAAATTCTTGAATGGTTTATTAGTAACACAAACGTAGTGATAGACCAAAAATCCAACAGTGTTATTTGTATGCAATTTAGCATAATTTAATTTAAGTAAATTAAAATGTAAATTATTCTATTTCTTGTAATTTTAATGATCTATATCCTCTCAAATGTTTTTTTTAGGTTTTAATTAATATCATAATTTTTTTTTTTTAAATTTTCACTTTATACAAGAAGTATTTATATTTATGCACAAAATTTTAAGTTAACATAATAATGCAGGGAAAAAAAGACTTTTATCAAAAAATCTGTTTGCTATTATCTTTATCTCAGATTTGATGCAGAATAAGTAAAATTTGAACTTTTTATCAAGTTACTAGCAGACTTGTATTCAACCCACTTAGCCAAGAAAATTATTGACTATATAACTATTATGTGCATAAAAACACATCTTTATTCTTTATTAACCCTACCAGTCAGATAAACATATGAGTTAATGTCTTATTCAGTGTTCTTTTTTGAAAATGTTGGAGATATTTGAACTTTGCAAATAGTGAAAAAATGAGTTTGTAATTAGAACAAAGAATGTGTTTATCATTCAATGGTCAACAACAAAAAACAGTTTAAATTCGCAATTCCAGAAAATCAATAAAATCTTTTTTTAAAACAGGCAAAACTCACTATACGTATTGCCACACACAGCAAGCTAGAGTAATCAATGGATGCCAGAAGGCTTGGCATAAAATCCCCATATAGTGCCTACTCATCCAATATCCCCAGACTAGTTTCTGGCTTGTGGCCTTCATCAGTGAGGAGCCTTGGATCTGAGAGCATTGCACCTAGATCTTAGTCTGGGGATATTGGATGAGTAGGCACTAGATTGGGATTTTATGCACAAGACTTCTGGCATCCATTGATTACTTTAGCTTGCTGTGTGTGGCAATACGTATAGTGAGTGTTGTCTGTTTTAACAACAGTTGTACACAAGCATAAGGACTGGAGGTCATGTGATGTTTATTGGCTTAAAATCTTTTTTAATTGAAACGTTTTTAAAATGTGAACGAATAAATGTTAATCTCCAATAAATCTATCAAATTCTGCTCTCAAATATTAAAATTGCTTTATAATTTTTGGAATATCATATAGTATTCTAAAACAGTGTCAGAAAAGACATGTGATCAGTACTGTGACCATAATGGCCGTAATTTTTAAAGCAATGCTATTACTTATTTGAATTATCTACCCAAATGCAAATTTAATTATCAACTTACTCAATATTCATTTTGTAATCATTATTTATTCATTTATTTTAAAAAGTCTATTTTGGAATTTTAGTATAGATTCAGTTCTATAAAATATATAACAGTTAACAGAATATGTTATATGTAATTTTTAGAAAATGGTGAAATCTACAGCCTATATTCCATTGAATTAAACATTTTACTCATATCACTGTTCAATTGCAAAGCAGATGAAAATGAAATTAATTCATTTGTGGCCAGAAATATTTATTAGTAAAGTGAATATGAATAATAACATCTGAAAGATCAACATCCACTTTATTGAGATATCTCTAGAACTTTATTCAAACTGGTAAAATAATTAGTTTAAAATGTTATGTATAATAATAACGTAAAAGGCTGAAACCTTTGACAGATGTGCCTTAAAAATTCTTATATGACAGCCAATCAGATGAAATAATGACTGCACAAGGAAACTTTCAATTCAAAACACAATGCAGAGATTTTACGAGAAAAAGATGTTATGCATATATAATTTACATCAAAACAGTCGTAGCTTAATAAAGCAATAAAATATCCATAATCTGTTGTCAAGGCAACCTCTATAGATAAAAGTGCTACTGAAGTTGCCTTGCCAACAGATTGTATACTTATTAAGGTACCTGGGCCAACTGATGAGTGCTGGTTCAGCATGAAATGCATCTTGGGGGTCATTTGTCTTTTATTATATTTTTATTTACATGATTTTGAAAGGAATTGGGGAAGTGTGAAGGCGTTTACTATATCTATAAAGATATTACATACGGAACAGAGAAAGGTGAATAACTCCGTGTGCGTAAATTTTAAAAATCAGGTATATTAATCTTTAACTGAAGTTTAAAGTTTATATCTGTGCTAAAGATAATCTCTAGTTTCGAAAATGATTAGTAATAATCATTAGTGTATTTATCTGAAATGGATGGCGTCAAAGTTGTGAGTGAAGGGAGTTTGACAAAGGTAAATGAAAATGTAACAAATTATTAAGCTTTACTTGTTGCGCTATGAACTATATTTAAAAAACAGCTATAGGCACTTTATAGTTTAATATACATATATATAATATAAATAAAATAGTTTTAGGGTTAAATTGTGTGTTATTTATGCTTACTTCCCAACGTTTCAATAAAATAGCGTCCGCCATTGTCATACTTTAATTAAATATATATATTTTTAATTTAAAATATATTTGTCATTGTGATACCTATGTTAAATAAAAATGCATATATATATAAATAGTATTTTTTATATTTATTGATAATATTTATAGAATCAAAAGTTTACATCTTTTTTCTGTTTCATCTACTGGATTTATTGATTTTTATGGCATTGTCTAACATACTTATAAAGGGTAAAGTAAATTTTTGAAATTTGTTATAAATATTGCAAAGTAAATTTTCTGTCAAGCGTTGGTGGTCTTGTGGTTACCATAGCTAGCTGTCTTCCAAGCAGCTGGCCCGGGCTCGCTTCCCGGTTAACTCTTTGACATATAAAAAAATATATATATATTAAAGTTTGAAGTGGGAAGCTAAAAGAAAGTGGTGGAAGATAATAATTGAGTTATCCCTTCTTATTAGATAAGTAATGATGATTAAATAAATTTGCATAAAACAAAAATTTTAAAAATCATATTCAACTATTTTATTTCAGAACTTAATTACGTTTTGTTGTTGTTTTTTTACATCGGAATTTTAATTTTTAAAAATGTTAATAAAATCATAAATTTGTTTATATATATTGTTATTAATTTGTTGTTTTTCCCTTTATAAAAATTTAAATCAAAACAAAAAATTTCAACAGTTTGTTTTACAATTTATTTTTATTAATGATTTATAATAAAAGTGATCTTTATGCTTATTATTGTTAAAATTTAATATATGCAGTGCGAAAGGATAAATATTTATACTAAATATAACAGATCTTTATAGCAAAAGTTAGCTTTATATATATAATGATTAGACTATTTTTTATAACATTAGTGTTAAATTTTGATATACAGACTAAAGAGTTTATTGTTAATTATAATTTTATAACTTTCTTCATTTTCATAGCTCTATAATTTGTAAATATAAGAGCATGAAGGTCAGCATGAATAGGTTAGCACATCCACCTACTACACCCACAACCGAGAAGTGAAGTATGGGCTGTGTGAATTTTTGAAAAAAAATTTCGTTTTAAAAAGACTTAGGATGGTTTTAAGTAGCCATTGATGGCCAATGAAAATTTTATTCGTCAGAGATGAAGTCTAGAAAGAAAAGTCATAAAGTTATACCATCCCACTATTTTTAAGTATGGTAATGCTTTCTCTTTCTTTGGAGAACTGCTGGGATGAAATTTTTGTATTGCAGTGGACTGTTTAAAGACTTAATTTTTACACTACCCTTACTTTTCATTATGACTTTCAATTCTGTTTGGAAAAAAAAAAATAATAATAAATAATTTTCAAAAGACTGTTTACAATAGAAAAAACTAATTAAACCATTTTTTTAAATATAAGTAAATGCATATAAATATATGGATATTCTTAGTGTTTTCCTGAAGGTTTGTGATGATGGTGTTCTAGGTGTATTTTTATATTGTTTCCTTCATCTAACTTGAGTATTGAATGTCTTTAGAGAAATTTAACTTTTATTTAAATATTTCAAATACATTCAACTGTTAGTAATAACACATCATTGAGAGGTAGTATTTTCCCCTATTCTTCAGGCGTTGCTGGACTGACCAGTGACAGTACTAGCATGAGATATGAACCTGGACCCTTATATTCTAGAGTACACCTGAGTCTCATGTTATGCATATTATTTTAATGTGATTTTGAAGTTATGTGATTCATGTTCTTCTTAATATCTTTCATATTTCACTATATTTATTAGATATCAAGAAATTTAAATTATTAATAACTTATTTTGATTTGAAATACTTTTTTTTTTCAAAAATATAATGTTATATTAGCAGCTAACATGAATATGGCCTGAAGCTGTATTTAGAATCTTAGCTTCTATGTAAATAACCTACTTATAATAATGAATAATAGATTTATACGTACATATAAAAATATCGCAATAAATATTCAAAAATTTTAAACTTTTAAAACGTATTTTGTTAGATATTAACAGAAATAAATATTTTTTTAGATTTTTAAAATAAATAATAATGAAGATTTTATTGATTTTATAAACTGAAAATAATCTTTCTAATGATAATGTATAATCTTTTTGTTTTGATTGCGATCTCATTTTTTTTAATATAGAAACAGAAAACCATTAACACAGCACAAGACTGAAAGTGGCGCTAGTTGTACATCATGTCACAAATCCGATTTCTTACTAGTTCATAAACAAACGTATATTGTCAAATAGTGGTAATGATTAAAATATGTATGATAAATGTAAAATTAAATACTGTAGTTAATAAAAAAAGTAAAAAAAGTTTGTCTTATATTTTTTTTTTCAAATATTTGAAATTTTTTATTAGTCATACTTTATTTTCTTATTTTTTTAATGTGAATTTTAAAGTAACTTTTCCTTGTTGCTTTGCTTTTATGCCGATATCTGAAAATTACAGAACCTATCCCCCATTTTTCAAGGTAAATTATGTTTATTTTTGTGTGATTTCTTTTGTGCACATTTTCTGAGGAACCTATCTACCACATAAAATGAGACCCAGGGGTATTGAATTTTAAGATAATGCTCTAACCAACTGAGATATCCTGACAAAGGCAACAGTCAGTAGAAATTTCATATACTTATCTATGAGGTTCCTCCTAATTTCTCCACTTTTTCCTAAGAGAAAATTTGATTAGTGGTTTCCATACATTATGTATAGTCACACTAGATTGGCTTATGGGATTTTTTTGCCATAATCATGTGAGCAACTTCTTTAAATTTTCTTCTTTGTAGCTTTTCTACTCTATCCAATATTTTTGTATTTTTCCAATTGAACATATGTTCATTGGCACATACATGGTCTGCTACCTTAGCCACATCTGTTTTCTCTTTTATAATCATTAGTTTGTGTTCTTGCAAGTACTTTTTAATGGACAATTGGTCTCACCAATATGTTCTTCCACATTCACATGGTATTTTGTAGATGCAGTTTTTTTCTTTTCAGCATTTCAAGTTTAGGTTTTATAGGTGTTAGAATTCCTTGTAGTGTGGTATGATTCTAGAAAGCTGTTCTGATGTTATCCTGATTGCAGATTTTCCTTAATGTGTCTGCTATTTTTGGAATGTATGAGTACACTACAGTACCAATAATTGTCTTTTCTCTTGGTGGTACTTTTTGTTGCTATTTAATGTTTTCTTAATAACAGCTGATGGATAACCGTTTTTTGTAAGTTTGTTCTATATAAATGTTTTCTTTTTCCAAATCACTTTGTTTCTGAACAAACTTCTTTTGCGCTGTTCCTCAGTGATAGTATAACTCCATTTTTGTGTTTCTGATGTGATTGCATTTATAAACTATGTATTTTCCTGTATGTGTAGGTTTTTGGTAAACTGTAGTTGCATTTATAAACTAGGTATTTTCCTGTATGTGTAGGTTTTTGGTAAACTGTAGTTTTGATTTTGCCATGAGGGAGTCTGTCACAAGAATATTTAAAAATGACAATTTTTGTTCTTGTTCTGATTCTACAGCAAATTTAATTGAAGGGGATATGTTGTTGATGTGTTTCCAGAAATTTTGTAGCAGTGCTTCACCATGTGGTGAAGCCAAACTTTATGTGGATTTGGAGTAGTTTTTATAGCTAATGTTTCAAGTTCTTCCATGTAAATATTGCTAATCAGAGGAGACAATGGTGAGCCCATAGTCATTCCTTGTTTTTGTTGGAAGAATTCTATGTTATAATGAAAGTAGGTTGTTTTCAAACAGAATGTTAATAGTTCCATTATACTATCAACAGAAAGAGCTGTTCTCGTTTGTAAACTATTATCACCATGATGGAAATAGTCCAATGTAAAAATACAAATGTGGATATTCTTAGTTTTGAAATCAAACTGTCAATCTGTTCACCTATAAGAATAAGGCAAAAGTACCTACATATTGATTTTAACATCCTAAATGTAAAATTATAATTAATAATTATCTTTTGCCCCACTTTATACAATACAAACAAAATATTCTTCAAATAATTGTATTTCCTACAGCCTTTTCAAAGCCTCATTTAGCTGCAAAGTTGATAAAATTATTTGAAGACACTACTACGTTTGTATTGTATAAAGTGGAAAAAATTGTGTTATGGATTATAATTATATATGTTAATAATCAATATATAGAGAATAAAAAAGAATAATAAATATAAAATTAATATCCATAAAAGAAAGTACATAATATTAAGTGATTAAACCTTTGCATTCACTTATCAGGACTAATCTAATTGTCAAAATTTAGCTATATGCATTATCTCTCAGATGCAATCAGTTTTAAAAGTTTTTTTTTGGTGGGGGGGGGGGGCAATATAGTGAATTCAGATAATGAACGATTATAGAGTAAAAAAAAAATTACAATAAACACTTTTTCTCATTAAATTACGATTATAAAACAAATACATCAAATAAACACTAAAGTGGCAATATCTTTATCACATAAGAATTCAATTATTAAGTCCACTTATCAGTGCATTTCTAACTTTAGCAGTGAAAATATGCCATTAATCTGAAAACTGATTGTTATGAAAAAAAGAAACAACTGCACAAAACTGTCAATGAATGAAAAACATGTTCAACATTATCAATTGGCATGTGTGATATTTCACAGGTTTTCTAAAAAAAACTGAAACTCTAATTAGTCACAAGATCAAAAATTCCTATGATTACACAAGCTATTAAAACAATAGCAAACTCTCCTTACAATTGTGCCACTGAGTGTAAGCCATATTAATCAATGAATGCATGAAGGTTTGTGCATAAAATCCCTAGCTAGTACTTACTCATCTAATATCCCCTGACTAGTTTTTAACTTGTGGCTTTCATTAGTAAGGAACCTTGAATCTGAGAATACTGAGAATATTGAAGATTCAATATTCCTCACTGATGAAAGCCACAAGCTAAAAACTAGTCAGAGGATATTGGATGAACAGGCATTAGATAGGGATTTTATGCACAAACCTTCCTGCATTCATTTATCACTAAGGCTTGCACTGAGCAACACTACTGTATGGACAGTTTGGTACTGTTTTAAATCTGATTAGTGTCATAAAAAAATTTTTTTGGACATGTGTGTGATCAAGTGTGTCAGCAGTATGAGATAGCATGGATAGTTGAGGGTCGTGTAAAAGTCTGAGTTCAAACCTTCTATATATTAAAGCAAGAAAGTGAAGTGATTTTTTTCATTAGTGTTTGTTTTTGACTTTAGAATAGTGACTTAAAATTTCGCTATGAGGCAAAAAAGAAATATAAAACATAGCATCATGAAATTTTTAATTTCCTAGAAAATGTTCAGTAACTGATATGACCAAATCAAAGTTCTGTGAATAAAAATTAAAGTGAATCTGTTTATATTTTTATTTTATGGTTTTTAATAGCAATTCATTTTTTTTATTTTGTTATTATACTTCTTCTGTTTAAATAGTTGCTTTGAACGGAAACTATGCTTTAGGCTATGGTCTATAAATAAATTGACCCTAAACACATGTATTTTGATTGATTATTTATTTATTCATAGCTACAACAATTAATGATATAAGGTATGATCTAAAATCGTTTAATTCATTGCACAAGCTTAATAAGTTAAATGATGTGATGTATGACTTGATTTTGTTAGTATATATATATATATACTTTTTAGTAATCAATGAAATATCCAAGTGGATAACTATCTCATGTCACTGTCTTAATCATAAAGCACATGAAAACAGAGCACATTTTTTCCACAGCTTAATAATTTATTAAGCAAGCCAATATAGACAATAATGCATGTGGTTTGTTTTGTATACAATGATATTTGTGATATTGGCATTAATTTTATGCAGAGGTTTTTACAATCTGGTTCAGATTGGCCTTAAATAATATTCACGAAAGAAAATTTTCTAAGAACTCACTTTAATACTCTATTAAATTTTTAATTTATCATAAATATGCAAAAATGTAATTAAACAGCATCAATTATTAAGTAATTTTAATGAAATCTCCAATTACCATTACAAAAAAAATCAAGTCAGATGTCACATGACCTAATTTTATAAACTTGTATTTACAAATGTTATATATAAAGTTTGCAAAATAAGCTCTTAACAAGCTTTGAGAATATTCCCAACCCCAGACTGGTTTCTGCTACTGGTGTTATCAGTGAGGTACTATGATATTCAAGCAGTAGATTAAAAATACCAAGACAAGCCCAGAACTTTATTTACTGTATAACTAACTATTAAGTAGAAAATCTGAAATTTTCAGACATCCATATGTCCTCCAATCCAGTTATCTAACTTAAATAGCCATATGGGACTGAACTAAGTTCAGATACACCATATAATAATAGCTTCAATAATATAAAATCACCACAACCTTAATAGCAAAAAATAAAATTACAAAAAAATCCAAGTCAGATGTCACATGACCGAATTTAATAAGCTTGTATTTACAAATGTTATATATAGAGCTCACAAAATAAGCTCTTAACAAGCTTTAAGAATATCCCCAACCCCAGACTGGTTTCTGTTACTGGCACCATCAGTTAAATTTAGATAAACACCTTATTGATATCAACATCCAATTGCAAAGAAAATAAAAAATGGAACCAATTTCATTTATGGTCTAAATTATTTATTAGGCAAGTAAAATTGATGTTGAATTCCACAAATGTCATTGTCCATATTTGCTTACTTAACAAATATCTCAGCCATAATTAAAATTAGTTATTTGTAAATGGATGCTAATGTCAGATTTTTAATTAAATTTTACACAGATGGCGCTTGAAGATTTTATCACCTTGTAAAAATTATATATTAAAAGATACTATTTAATTATATTATATATTTGTATTTTAAAAGAATAAAATTGGACCATATATTACATTTGTTTGTCTCCTGTGATAATTGATTAATGCAAAATATACCAAAAACTCTCAGTTAATGGAAATAAATATACCAAGTACTAGTCCATGAATTTAAGTAGGGGATAGCAAAGAAAAGAAAGGAGATTAGAGATAGTTAAAGGGGGTGATTGTTAATCTATGGAAATTATTGTTTTGATATCTTAGTAAAGTTATTTAACTATTATGATGTTAAAAAATGTTCTCTTAGCATTGAAAATTTTAATTAGGAATGAAAGTTTGAATAATAAGAATAATATTGGCTAAGATCTTTGGAATAGACTGACTTTACTTTGAGGTTTTGTCAGAAGATGGCAATAATTTTCAGCAATATTCTATCAATATCATTTAAATAAATTATTATTTTTTACTACTGCATGTCTTAATAAATTACAACCAGTGACAAACACCCAATCAATGATGACCGAGTAAATTTCCAGAAATATCATCTTGCACTGAATAATAAATCTACCATTGATAATGGACAAATATACATTCAAATTTACGAGAAAAAAATTAAGACTGCTTTAATTGGTTTTATAATTTTTATTTTGATTTATGCTTAATTCACAATATTTTTGATGTATTATCGATATTATGAGAATGCTTTAAATTTATTAAATTGCACTACTTTTGAGAGATTTTTTCCTGCTGTGAAGTAAAATAGCAGAAAAAATATTAAACTTCAAAATGAATTTTTCTATTTTAAATTTAATTTTCATTCTTTCCGTAATTTGATTTTATTTACAGCTAAAAGATAAGAAGTAGTTAGCATATCAGTTAAACAAAGACTTTAATCTTTAAACGAAAGTTAATGCTTTCAGGAAATGTCATCTCACTGGTTTGGGGGTAAAAAATGTTTTTCAAGAAATCAGATGTTTATATTTGTCTTATTCTTCATTTTTCTTCTCAAATAAAATTCACTAACTTATAATTAGAAAAGTAACAATTTTAATTTTTTTTTCTCGTGTGTCATAGCATCAGCCGGGAAGCGAACCCGCTAACCCGGGACAACTGCTTGTAAAGCAGCTGTCGCTGACCTCTCGATCACCAAAGCTTGACAAGTTTATTTTTAAAAAATGCTTTTTAGTAATATTCAATAAATAAGTAATGTGCTGGTAATGAAAAAGAACTTTCTTTTTGATAGATTAACAATGATGATATTGACTTCCTTTCAGGTAAAAATCTTGTGTGAACGAATATTCAAATAACAAGTTTTTTCTTTGAAAGCAAACGATAAACCCCATGTATTATATAAATTTTGTTTCAAATTAATTCTTTAACACTTGAACCCTGAATTGTGTGGGTAAGCAATTATCAGAGTTTAAGATTAATATAATTGTTTCATGTGAAATTTGCCTTGAAGAGGTAAAAAAAATTAATTGAACTTATAGTTGGATATAAGTTTTTTGTTGAAGGACAGAAAAGAGATTACACAGTGTAGAATTAATTTCCTGTAAGATCTAATCTTGTTCCTTCCCATTTTGAATTCCAAGACATATCATTCAAAGGCTAATTAATGATATTAAAATCTATTTTGCAATCTCACCTGAGCTCTTTTTTTTTTTTGCCTTTTAATACTTATAATCTAACATTAGATTTTGTTAGTTTAGAGAATAAAATGTTTCAGTGCTTGTTAAAAACAAATATTTTTTAAAAAATTTAATTGAAAAGATGTTAGTTCCGTTTATTGTAATAAAGTCTTGCGCTCTCATTATTGAGTTTTTGTAATTATAATCAACACTTTGTTCAGAAGAAAAATCATTTAATAAAAGAACTTAGAAATATCCACAATCAAATCAGTGTTTGCTTACAATTATACTATAATTAGAAATCAGAATGTAAAAGCATTAACGTCATATAAATTCCTTATAGCCACAAATTGTTGAAGAGCACAAATTGACTCATATTACCCTTTAGCACCCATTAGATATTGAAATTTGCAATTTGTATTTATAATTTCTGTATGTTACTAAGTAACAGAATTGTTTTAAGAAATACACTATGCAGAAAAATAGGCTTGTTTTTGGAATAATTAACTGGGTCGCTGACAATGCCTATAATATTAGTGACTTAATTTGAAAGAAATCTGTGAAATTTTGGTTTAGGTAAATGATAAAATGAATGTGGAGATCTACATAAGCAAATGATCTATAAATGAAATTTTAAAGATCAACTAGAAAATTCTATTGGCTCATCCATCATTAAGCAATACTTAGAAAAAAGTTTCTAATAAAATAGTTTTTTAAATCATTAAGCATCACATGATCACTATCTCTTATACTAGCACAAGCCAGAAACTAGTCTGGGGATATTGGATGAGTAGGCATTAGATAGGTATTTTATGCCCAAGCCTTCTGGCATTCATTGATTACTCTGGTTGGCACAGGGTGGCACTATTGTATGGAGAGATTTGCTTTGTTTGTAAGAGGTTTTTGTTCAAACTGTAAGAAAGGTAGTTTGTAAACTAATAAGGATCAAGAAATATAACCAGTAGTCATTGGAGAAGCATTTTGTATGATACTCAGAAGAAGATATATGATTTGATTATTATTGGCATTGTTTATCATTCATTTTAATATAATAATATCTGTCTTTCATAAATAAAACGACAAAGAAACAATCATTTACTGATGATGATAACTTGATATTTTTTATTAACAAGATTAAAAATAATGTATGTAGTAAACTTCTTATATTTTAACTCCTAGCCCATTTATTTTATTTACCCCCCCCCACACACACACACACATACACCATTAATCGTACAACTAGTTATTCATTTCAGTGGAATTTAAGTTGAGATTTTTTTTTTTAAAAAAAAATTGAAATACTTTTGCTTTTAAACCTAGACATGTCTTTTAGTCATGTGAAAAGGTTTGAAATCATTCTTAATTTTGCAGAACTTTCTCAAAGATGAGTCAAAAATTCATCGAACACTATTAGTTGACATTGATACTTACTAACATTACTTTAATACATTGTACAGGCTTAAACCTGCATTTATATATGTAATATATACGGGATTCGAACTCAGACTTTCATACGACCCACTACTCTCAGTGCCATCTCATATTGCTGACCCACCTGATCACACAATGTTGAAAAAATAAATAATTACCAATATACGTATTTCATGCTAAACCAGCAATCATCAGTTGGTCAAAGATTAAAGCTGAGCACTGATTATATATATATATATATGTGTGTGTGTGTGTGTGTGTGTGTGTGTGAGGATAGTAATCTGGACCAACTGATGATCTTTTCAACATGTGTGTGATCAGGTGGGTCAGCAATATGAGATGGCACTGAGAGTAGTGGGTCGTATGAAAGTCTGAGTTCGAATAACATTACTTTACTAAATTTTTAAATCACTCTTATTAATGTTCTGCAGAGTTACAATAAATCTTTTCACTCAAAATGAAGATTTATTAAACTATTAAAACATCATATGATGGGAAGAGAGTTTCTATTATTTTAATAGTTTGTGTACACATAAGAAATCATGATCATGTGATGTTTTAATGTTTTAATACCAATCGTGGCCAAATGATGTTGATGGCTACAGTTATTAAAAAATCAAAGATATCACAATGTATAGATACCAAATTCAATTCAGATCTTTATGATTATGCAATCAAATGAGCTTGAATTGAAAACATCATTGTGTTTTTATTTTGGACTCATACTTTATAATTAACTAAAAAAGTAAAAGGTGGCTACTGGAGGATTATTAGATCCAAGACCTAAGTGCAATCCTCACTGATGAAGACCAGGAGCCAGAAACTAGTCTGGTGGATATTGAGTTGGGGTCAGGGTAGTCATTAGATAGGGATTTTGATGCACAAACCTTCAAACATTCATTGATTACTATGACTTGCATTGAGTAGCACTACTGTAATGAGAGAGTTGTTACTATTTTAGAAAGACCCTTTACGAATATTTACCCCAAAGATTTTTGGTCTTTGTTTAAAAACTTCATTTCAATTATTAGAGTTTTAATTATAAAAATAAAATATAAGCCTAGGCTTTTATAAAGTAATATTGTAATCAGAAAATATTTTTATTAATAATCAGAAAAAATATAGATATTACAAAAATTCAATCTCTGTAGGTCAAACTAAAAAAAATGGTTCTATGTTTATGCTGTAAGTACACATTTGACATTTGCATACACATTAGACATTTTCATAATCTTTGATATGATATCCAGGGCAAGGGCACTGTGCACTGAACATAATGATATAAAACAAAAGATAAAGGAGGCATGTTTTATTGCAAATGACAAGTATGCAATAAACCGAAAAAAATTGTGCATTGCAATCTCCAAAAAATGGTCTGTATGAAAGAAAACTTTGAATAAATTTTGCATAAATTACTGCTAAGCTTCACTTAAAATCTCAATGTAATATGACACCCCCAAGATGGGCTATGAATATAAAGACCTAAGTGCTCTGAAAATACTAAGCCTTATAATTCTTTTCTAATAGTACTAAGCTTCACTTTTCTGAGTAAAGTGCAATTTAAAGTTTATAATGGCTTATAACTTTCACTTTGTAATTGATCAACCTGTGAAAGTCTTGTAGTTTTGTTTTAATGAAAATTATTTTCATCATGAAATTGATAAAAAAAAAAATGGAGTCTGACTAACTCCTTCATATTTGAAAAATGTTCTGTTGTTTTTCATTTACAAAAATTCCAAATATTAAAAGTCTGGTGAAAGCAAGACAGAGGTTCCTTTAAAGGAAATAATATTTAACCTTGACATTTTATCTATAGAGAGTATTATACTGCATAATAGAAAAAGTGCTAAATATTATTTACTTAAATTATGCTATATTTTATATTTAAAAATTGAATAGTAGCACAAAAGGTGCATGGCACATTACTGTAAAATGCTACCCATCCCTGATCTAGATGATAGCAATTTTTTTAAATTAATAATTATTTATTCTGTCTTAGAAGATAAAATAGTAAATTAGAGATTTTTTGTAAATAAAACTGTACCTTTCATTTGAAAGTTTTAAATTCTACTAAACATCAATATATATATATATAATTTTTAATTATATAGGATAAAAAAAATTATAATTTACATTGTTTTTTTTACTGTGTGGGTTAGTGTAGCCATATATGGTGCTCACAATTCACATATCACCATCCCAACTCTTTCACTTCTGGTGGTCAAAGACAGTATAATCTCTTTAGGAATAAACCATTTGATTTTTTGTTAGTCTGACAATTTGAAGCAGGCAAAACTCTCCATACAGGAGTGCCACTCAGTGCAAGCTAGAGTAATCAATGAATGGTGTAGTGCTCTCAGATCCAAGGTTCCTAACTGATGAAATCCACAAGCTAAAAACTAGTCTGGAGATATTGTGTGAGTAGGCACTAGATAGGGACTTTATGCACAAGCCTTCTGGAATCCATTGATTACTCTAGCTTGCACTGAGTGGCACTACAGTATGGAGAGTTTTTCCTGTTTTAATAAAAGTTATGAGCAAGCATAAGAAATGGTGATCATGTGATGTTTAGTCTGATAATTTGTTATATATATATATATATATATATATATATATATATATATATATATCTTTTTACTAGGTTAGAATATATATATAAAATAATAGTGATTATGTGCTTGTCCTTTAATATAAAAAACAAAACAAAATCCCAAACGAAATTGATACTTATTTTTATAAAACATGCTTAAAGGTAAATAATATATCCAATATATGTGTTAAAACATACTTTAAATATATAATCACAAAATTGGTTAATCACATGGACCACAAATATGTAAATAGATAAATAATTAGTGTTTTCCTGAAGGTTTGTGTTGATGTCTCAATTGGTTAGAATGTTACCTTAAAATTCAATACTCAAAAATCTAAAGGTCCAGGTTCAATTCCCATGTTAGTACTGTCACTTTCATGCCAGCAACACCTATAAAGAAGAGGTGCAAATAATACCTCTAGAAACATTGCGCATATACTAACCTACGTGCTATTATTAACAGTTGAAAGTATTTGGAATAATTAATTCTCAATAAAGTAAATCATATATAACGTGACATTGCTTTTATAAGCTTGTATTTACAAAATTAAAATACAGAGAGCATACCAATAGCTCAAACAAGCTCTTAATTAATAAGTGCAGTATAAAAAAATATTTAAAATCTCTATCTGAAATACTCTTATCCTCAGACCAATTGGTTTTGAGCTTATGGCTCACCTCAGTGAGAGGTTAGAATATTCAGACACTAGATCTGAAAAGACATTTTTATGTCCATAAACATCAGAGTTTCTACTTAAATATTATATATAAAATAAGTGCTGGTTTTTAAATTTATTATTTAGATCTAGTATCTGAATATTCTAGCTCCTCACTGAGGTGACCATAAGCTTGGGACCAATTGGTCTGAGAATAAGAGTATTTTGGATAGAGATTTTAAATATTTTCTCATATTACACTTATTAATTAAGAGCTTGTTTGAGCTATTGGTACACTCTCTTTATTTCATTTCTGTAAATACAAGCTTATAAAAGCAATGTCACATTATATATGACTTGCTTTATTGATAATTATAATTTTACCTTTATGGCTTTGGCTATGCTGAGGCTATTAATATTTGGTAGATCTGAATGTGGTTCAGTCCCATGTAGCTACTTAAATTAGATAGCTGAAGTAAAAGACATTTTCATGTCCGAAAACTTCAGAGTTTCTACTTAAATATTACTTATAAAATAAATGCTGGGTTTTGAGTTGATGTTTTAGATCTAGTGTCTGAATATTGTAGCTCCTCACCGAGGTGAGCCAGAATCTTGAAACCTATTGGTCTGGGATCAAGAGTATTTCGCATAAAGATTTTAAATACTTTCTCATACCGCACTTATCAATTAAGTGCTTGTTTGAGCTATTGGTATGCTCTCTGTATTTCATTGGAATATTTAAATAAAGTTAAATTTTTCTAAAAACATTCGATACTCATATTAGATGGTCATATTAGATGGTGGGAATAGTCCAATATATAAATACAGATAAATAATTAGTCACGCATATCAATATACAAAGAAATCCATAACTGTTTTTTCTCCCTCTCTTCTGCATTTGTAATTTAAATATTAAAAATCACTATAGTGATGTAAGTGTATGGGGGGGGGGGTCTGAGATGTGTCACTTAATAAAATCACTCTTCTGGAATAAAATTTACTGTATATTGACAAAATGATTGTTGTTGTTCTCATGCATTGATAAATTTCACTACTAACCAGTTTTATTGCCAATGTATGGATACCACTAGGTTGTAGTTTTCAGGAGTTAGATTTATTTATACACTTGGAACTTCATAATAAAAGATTGCAATTAAATAATAGCAAAAAGGCAGTCTGGAAAAAAGTGTTGAATGTATCACAAATTATTTATATATTTTAGTGAAGCTGGAAAATAATTCCACTCTGCATAAAGTCCTATATAAACAAGAAAGTATATATATTAATTGTAATAATATCATCAGTTAACTTCAGATTTTTAATGGGGTTAATGATGAATCGTGTGAAGTTTAAATCGAAGTGAATAAAAAGCAATCTGTGAAAAGATTAAATAGGATCAAACAGGTTAACTAATCGTGATAGTATTAATTGAACAGATAAAAATAGAAACTAAATTTTAAAAAAGACAGCAAATCACTCTTACCCAGGCTATGACTTAAAAGGACTCTAAATATTGAACAGACAATCAAGAATATAATGAATCCACCTATTCTTTGTAGCTCTGATATTTGTAAGCATATCTTTGTCAAATGTGTTGGTAATTCAGAGTAAAATTAATTTATAAACATCAGAGCCACCAAGAATAGATGGATTCATTCTATTCTTGGTTCTTTGTTCAACATTTAGAATATTAGCCTGGGGAACAGTGATTTTCTCTCTTTGTTTACTGAAATGCAGGCTTATTATATCCTGTATCAATATATGTAATATATAGGATATATGAGCACAGACTTTCACATGACTCACTACTCTTCACTTTATCTCATAACACTGATACACTTGAACACATATGTTGAAAAGATAAATAATCACCAATATATGTATTTCATGCTAAACCAGCAATCATCAGTTGGTTCTGATTATCATCCCTACATATATATGCAATAAGTGCTCAGATATATATTAAGGTGTCCAATCTTCACACTTTAATGAACAGGCTTCAATCCACTCCACACTCCAACTCTTTAACCATCCATCCAATTAAAAATTCTGATGATGGAATGCTCAAAGGCCACCCTGAGGCTGAGATTCTCATCACATGCATGTTGATCTAAAGTCCATATGACCCCTCATGCACAGGGCATAATCAATTTAATACATATACATTGAGATATGTTTAATTTAAAATTTGCATATTAAATCTGGTTTAATTATTATAAAAATGAGATGCTATCTCCAGTCTTGTATAATTAATTATGAATTCAATAATAAATTCCATATGCCATTTGGTTAATATAGGGAATTTGAACTCAGAATTGCAAGCACCCTTCAACTATCCACACACTCTCATACCGTTGATACACATGACCACACACACATAGAAAAGATAAATAATCACCAATATACATAGTTCATGCTGAACCAGCATTCATCAGTTGGTCCAGATTATCGTTTCCCATTCATATATATAATCAGTGTTTAGTTTTATATTAAGACAGCAAATCCTCATATTTTAATGGACAGGCTTCAATCTATTTCAACCTCCAACTCTTCAGCCATCCATACCATTAAATCTGACAATGGAAAGCTCAAATACTATGCTGATGCCAATATTATTTAAGAGTACCTGTATTTCAAATATTCCATTTGGTTAATAAATTAATTTCATCCTGAATTACCAACAGTATTTGCAAAGATATGCTTATAACCATCAGAGCTACCAAGAATAGGTGGATTCATTCTATTCTTGATTTGGTCAACATTTAGAGTGGGTTTTATAAGCTGGGGAAGAGTGATTTGCTCTCTTTGTTTACATATACATTGAGCTATGTTTGATGATTTTTAAGTACATCCATAAAAGACAAAAATCAATATTGTTTGATAGTTGTAAAGACTTTGAAAATGGAAACAAGTTTAATAAAACAAAAGCTTTCAGGGAATTCATGATATCAAAAGGAAGTTTTTATTATAAATGAGCTTGCTGAAAAATCAATAGTATAACAATGTCTGCAAAAACTTTAAAAATGGAAATAAGCTTGAAAAGATAAAAGTTATCTTTGGGGAATTTGTGAACTCAAAAGAAAGTTTAATTTATAAGAAAGTCTGCTGAAAAATGTCAATGGATAGGTTATAAACAAAGTAAGAAAGACAGAAGCAAAAATAACAATAATTTATTATTCAGAAATTCAAATACAAATTCACATAAATTTTAAGTATTATAGGTAACAAAATTGATCTGGCCCTATACTGCTATTCTAAACTGCCTAAGGCATAAACAAAGTTTTTTTTTTTTTTCATATGTCATAGCATCGACCGGGACGCAAACCCACAACTGTCTGCAACCAACTACTTGCTTGCATGGCGACTGCGATACCTCTCGGCTAACAACGCAAGACAGGCATAAACAAAGTTGAAAGAAATGTTCAGAGGAGTTATATTTCAAAAAAGATGTTCTCTACATAGAATATCCTCAATAATAGAAAATCAATTTACATTATACTTGATAACATTGCCAAAGAATAATATTTATAAAATACATCAAAAATTTTGTAGTTATATTAAAAGAGAAAAGATGTGACTGAATTTTGAACATTTATCTAAAAAATTATATGATGATTCAGGGGTTGAAAAAAATATTTTTATGTCAAAGAAAGAAGTCTTCACAGTATTAATAAATTATTGTAACATATATCTTATATCCTATAAAAGTCAAGATGACGTAGTAAATAATTAAGCCCAAATTAGGCAAAAACTGTGAGATATATAAACTGGGTAAATATGAATTTTCCAGGTCACAATACCAGAGTGTTTCTTGTCAAATTATTTAAAAATTTGTAGTGAAATATCAAATACACAGTGGCATAAAATTATATTATTAAAAAATAGTAAAATATCTGATAAACAAAAGCATTGTTAGCCAAGATGTTATCGCAGCAACCTTGCAAGCAAGTAGTTGGTTGCAGACGTTTGTGGGTTCACATCCTGGCCGATGCTATGACATATGGAAAAAAAAAACAATAATTTATTAAAATAATAACAACATATTTATCCTACAATATTCATAATTACTATCTATTGTGATTTTCAGACTGATGCTAATTTGCAAATTTTATCAATTGTATAAGCGAAAACTACAATGGACATTAATTATGAATGTTGGTAGGGATAAATATGTTATTATTTTAATAAATTATTTTTATTAGATATTTAATTAATTTTATGCTGCTGTGTATTTAATATTTCAAGGCAAGTTTTTAAATAATTTGACAAGAAACACTCCGGTGTCGTGACCTGGTAAATTCATGTTTACCATAAACTGATTATAAAAAAAGTTAGGGAACAAAAGATGCTTTTTCCAAATATTTGAAATAATTGATAAGAAAAACAACAAGAAGCATTAGAAGAGAGGTGCCTATATTCATTTTTTTGATTGCAATAAGATTTTTAAATAGTCAATATAAGAGTCATAGATCACATGACCCTATCTCTTAAGCTTGTAAGTGATAAACAATGAGGATTGCCAATTCCTCTATAAGCTTCATGATAAATGCTTAGCCAAATCAAGCACTTAAAATATCTCTGTCAATAACCCTCCCCCCCAAACCTCTGACCATGGTTTCATGATTTGGCACTCCTCAGAGAGATGTCAGGATAGATCTAGTGTCTGAACCTACCCTGGCACCTCTCTGAGGAGTGCCAAAGCACGCTATGGTCAGGGGTTGGGGGGGTATTCCTGACAGAGATATTTTAAGTGCTGGATCTGGCTAAGCATTTATCATAAAGCTTGTAGAGGAATTGGCAATCCTCATTGTCAATAAGATTTTTGTCTTAAATTTATTGAAGTATGTAATGTTTTTAAAAAAATAGATATTTTTTGAAAATTTCATCATCCTTATAAGAACTCTTTAAACAGAACTGGAAGCTTCAGTTAACATTATTGTTAGAAATGATCACCCATTATCATCCTACTTGTTCAGCTTGAATAGAAGGATATGCTAGATCATAATATATAGAAATCCAGATTTGGTAAGGATAATATAAATAACATTAGATAGGGTGATTGTTATTTTTATATAAGTTTTTCAGAAAGTGATGTAATCTTTAAGTAGTGCTCAAAAATTTTATCTAATTCACTAAAATGATATAAATTTACTTTTATCAATTGAAAATTAATCCAGCAACATTTATCTCTTGAGTATGCCATTATAAACTTTGTGACACACTGTGCAACTAAAGATAAAAAAGGACTCAAGATTCTCATTAAGAACATTAAAAACTTGAGTGAAAAGATGGAATTTTTGATAAACATTATAATCATTGAGTTAGTAGATGACTAAAAAATTGATGAAGAGGGAATAAGATATTTGACAACTTTTGCTTTTCCCCCCATCATTCACCATCTACAAAGGATTTAGCAGCCAAAAAACTAGTCACACCCTAATATGGACAAACCTGGAAAATTAGTTTAGATGTATAAATATATCTTTAAAAAACAAAGGTTTTAACTTTGCAAGAAATATTTTTATCTAATTGCACATTCATTAATAGTTTTCTTATATATCTCATGGGTGCATATCAGTAGATATGTTCTATTCATTTTCCTATGATTTTTTTTCCTTATTAATGTTTTTTTTCTTTTTCAGTATTTTATTATTTTTTTATTATCATCCTGTGATCGAACTTATTAGTAAATTTAATTTACTAATTCATTAAATGTAATTACTAGTTGTCAAGTATTGATAGCCGAGAGATCAGTGCAGCCGCCTTGCAAGCAATTGCTTGCAGACAATTGTTTTGGGTTCACTTCCCGGCTGACGTATAAAAAAAAAGTAATAACTAGTTTTAATGTTCATTAAGTTCTCACATCAGATTGCACAATTGCCTTATGGTGATATCTGTTGGTTATCTTATTACTGTTATTATTATAATTATTAAAAAATAAGCAATGGTTCATGCTACAACAAATAAAGTGATTACCCTATAACACATTGCCATCTTCATCTGAATCAGGTTTTGGATTAATGGAAGTGTGTATCATCAAAGAAAATAGAAAGCGATTTCAACCCAACTATAGATATTTAGTTAAGGAGATAATGCTCTAATCTGTAGTATGGCAGATGTATTTTAAATAAATAATATCTGTAACGACAATAGAGAGATCCTATTTCTACTTTAATCTGTTTTATGGGAATAATGATCAGGAAATATGGCTGAATACCCAATCTGATCATCATAATTAATTAGGACATTCAATCTAAATATATTCAGTAATTGTTGCTAACACCCATTCACATCAGTAATAAATTTTAGAGATATTATAGGGATAGAAATTCCATAAATAGCAAATTTACGTATATAAAAGTAAAAATCTTGCATTGTTGTTATGTTATAATTAAACTATTATAATTGATATTACTGATCTCTGTTTATTATTTCATAAAATAAAATCATGTATAAATAGTGAACGCATTTTTATTATTTATTTATCTGTTTTGAGTCTAATTTATTGTTTTAAAACCTTCAGTAAAATATCACCTGCTGCTGTTGTCACAACAAGTAATTTATTTTTCCCCAAAGCATTGTATTGCAATCTGAACATACATTTATTTTAATATATATATATGTCTTGATATACGCATATGTTTGTCAATTTTCTAGATACTAAAGGGCAGATTTTTTATATTATCGGATATAGCAATATCTCATTAATTTATGATCTACACTTGTTAAAAATTGATAAGTAAAATAAGTCTGTGATATTAGAATGTTGGGAAGTTTGTTTATGTGGTTAATAAATAATTTTTCATTGTCAAGCATTGGTGGCCTAGCGGTTATCATAGCTGCCTTCCAAGCAGCTGGCCCGGGTTCACTTCCTGGTCAACGCTTTGACGTATAAAAAAATTTTTTTTTCATTACTTTTAGGTTTTATCTTAAATTTAGATTTAAGATATTTTCACTTTTGGAGCTTTTTATAATGAAGCACTTTTAATTGATAGGTTAAAGGTCAAATTTAAAACAATGTTTAAATATTTAATTTCAGGGAAAAGATTTTTTCAATGATCTCCATTATGAAAACAGTGAAGCACAAGGTATTTTCTCACCATTTTTTCCAACTAGTAGATGTTGATAGTTTTTATTTACTTTCCATCCTTCTTTTACCCATCTAATTAAAAATAGATAGGTTTTATCACTATTATATGGCTGACTGATAAATTATAATTCATCTACCTGATAAAAAAATTCTAAACCTGTTAGAAACCCAGATCATTAGTTTTAACTTTTAATCAGCCTTGAATTTTAACCTCATATTGTGAATATGAAAGCAGATCTTTTAATAAGTAAATCATGAAATCTTTTGTAAATTAATTGAGACACTATTTTGATATAACCATATATCCAAATCCTAATTGAACCTAACATTACTTCAGTGATGAGATAAAAGTAGTTATTTCCCATATAGAATAACTACAGGTGCTCGTTGTTAAAAATTATTTATTTAGAATGATCTAAAAGTTATTGTGCTTTTTCTAATTTTTTATAACCTAAGATATAAACATCTATTGCTTAAAAAATGTTGTTGTTTAAGGGAAGAATTGTTTGTTAGTTATGCATCCATAAACTAACATTACAAAAAAAAAATTCCAAGTCAGATGTCACATGATCTAATTTGATAAAGCTTATGTTTACAAATGTTATATATAGAGATCGCAAAACAAACTCTTAACAAGTTTTTTTAGAATACCCCCAACCTCAGAACCGGTCTGAGGTTGGGAGTATTCTAAAAAGCTTGTTAGGAGTTTGTTTTGCAAGCTCTCTCTACATATGTAACATTTATAAACTAACATGTTTGTATTGCTAACATCTTTATTTAATAAGTAGTTAATACTTTGTTAAAACAGGCAAAACTCATTATACGCTGTATTGCCACACACAGCAAGCTAAAGTATTGTGTGGCAATATGTATAGTGAGGTTTGCCTGTTTTAATAACAGTTATAAGCAAGCATAAAAAATGGTGATCATGTGATGTTTATTGGCTAAAACCAATCCTGCCTAATAGGATAGTGACGGCTATGGTTATTATAAAACCAATGACACCAAAATGTATAGGTACTGAACTGAGTTCAGACCTATATGACTATATAAGTTAATGAGCTTGGATTGAAAATATTAAGATATTTTCAATTCAAGACTCATGATTTTGTAGTTAAGTGGAGATAAAAGGTGGCTGCTAGAGAGCTGCATCAGATCCTAAGATCTAGATGCAGTGCTCTCAGATCCAAGGCTCCTCACTGATGAAAGCCACAAGCCAGAAACTAGTCTGTGAATATTGGATGAGTAGGCACTAGATGGGTATTTTATGCACAAGCTTTCTGTAATCCAGTGATTACTCTAGCTTGCTGTGCATGACAAGATGTATAGTGAGCTTTGCCTGTTTTAATAACAGTTATAAGCAAGCATAAAAAATGGTGATCATGTGAAGTTAATACTTTGTTAATGACATTTTGGAATGGTAATTTATTTCAATGACTATTTTTACTAAAAACTGTTCCTGAATCTTAAATGTTTCTTAGAACATATGGTTTGTTTACTCTGTCTATCTATGCTCAAGAATTAAGATTGATTATTAAAAGGTTAAAAGTTATCATTAGTTTCTAACTTTGAAAAGGCCAAGGAAAGCGAATCAATATTGATAGTTGTCCAGAAACCCATCTGAAGGTTTATCAAATTTCATCCAAGATTTATTGGTTAATTTTAAACTATATATAGTTGATGAATTAATGTTAAATTGTCTAAAAATCTGTGATTCAAAATCAATGTTTTGGTAAACATTTAGAGTTCCAAAATTATTTTTAAATTCTGGGTATTTGAATAGGATTATGAATTACTTCATTCTTAATTACACTTTAATTGTGGCTAACAATCCAAATATACTTCTTAACTATTCATTTAGAAGTATTTCAATTTGATTACCAGCCTTAAATTGAACCCATTATTTTTTGCCCATTTCATGAGTTTTGTTATCATTTTCTTAATAATATTCCTCTGAATTTGTTCTTTCACATCATTATCATCTAACTTATTTGTAATTTTTTTGCAAAGTTTTAACTAAAAAAATTCTATTTCATTTTCTGCAGTTTTAGAAATATTTACTATCTATATTATTCTTTTTACATTATTCAATGTGGTGCCTAGGTTAATTTTGCATGTGATAGTTTTTCTTTAGCTTTTTTCTAATATTCTATCTAACTTTAGCCATCTTCTCTGTGATATTTATATGATTTGGCATTGAAAATCAGCTTCATTATTTTTTATATAAAATTCTATGTAAATCTGTGTAAATGAATTCAAGGCAACAATAAAAGGAAAATATTCAAGGAAGTTATCATTATGTTATAACATAATATGAAGTCCCTATAGTCTAAAATACTGTGCTACATTATATATATATATATATATACCATAAACTGCAGTTGATTTTTATAATTAATTAATTTTAAAAAAATATTAATGAATTTCACTGAATAATGATTTCATTTTATTTTTATATTTATACAATTGGAGAAAATAAAAATTAAAGTTGGGAAGAGGGACTTAATGGAAAATTGATTTTTTTTCCAAAATTGTCAATGAACAATTATTTTAGTACTAGTTGGTTGGTGTACTTTGGCCACTAGGTGACACTGCAGTACCATCAAGAACCTCCAAGAAGTCTGCAAGTACCATTTTGTTTCATAAATATTGAAAATAAACAATTATGTCATAGATTTTATAAAAAGCTTTTAATATTTTGAAAGAATTTATTTTTTAATATATGTAAAATGAGTTTATATAAAAATATATTTCATTATTTTTAGTAAATGGTGTTTCACTGCTATTAACCTTAAAATTTTATACTATTTACTTCATACATTCAGTAACCTGAGATGTTGATATATATATATTTTACTCTGATTTACACTTTTTCTAATTTCACATTTATTTGGTTTTGACTTTCAGTAAAGAATGAAATTATATTTATGTGAAATAATCCATCAATTTATTTTCATGAAAAAATATTTTATACTGTTATCCAAAGTGAAGCTGAACCTATTGAAATAAACAAAGACACTGAAGAAATTTACTTGGATGTTTTATTTAAACAGTAAAAGTGGAAGGCATTTCCTGTTAATTTTGCATAAACTTTTGAGCTTAATATCCATGAACCATGACTCATTTCTTTCACTTCTACCATTCAAATATTCTTATTTGCTTATTTTATTTTTTTACAAAAAGAACAAATATGAATAAGGTCATTTGTCTAAAAAACAATAACCTGAAAATATAGATGGTTATTTATACAGGATTTGTTTTGGAATAAGAACCATTTATTGCTTGGATATATCAGTGGTGGTTTTAGGAGGTACTTAGAATTCAAAATGGTCATGAGCACATACTAAATCAGTACCAAGAAGTCAATGTATATTAAAAAGGATAATCAAATAGTTTAATGCTCAGGAATTCATAAAAAGTTTGAGTACCCAAAATTATTAAGTTGCAATTATGATTCATAGGCCTTAAGCTTCAAAATCCATTACTCTACCATTGCGCTAATAAACACATGGCAATATATATTCATATACTAACAAGAATACAAATATGTCACAGAATTATAGGCTGTAGGGACTTTATATATATATTCATTTCATGCAGAAAAATGAAATTAATAAAAAACAAAAAGCTAGTAAAAAAAAACAAAAACAAATAAAAAAGCTTGATTTGGGTAATATGGTTACAAAATTTGCAACTTGTTGTGAAATTTTTGTGTATATATTATCATCATTATTAATAATTGATATATATATATACAAATATTAAGCAATTAAATCACCCCACATGGTTAAGAAATCCAGTACTGCCCTCTGTGAACTAATGTATTTCAATATATAACATCATATAGCAGACAAGTCAAAGTGGTATCATTTTGACCTGGCTATTTTGAAATACGAACTCTAATGTATTTAT